>CAUJNA010002460.1:0-33091 GCA_963377175.1 Effrenium voratum | reverse complement strand
CAGCGATGCTTTGGAAGAGAACTGAGGCAAAATTTGCAGCGATGCTTTGGAAGAGAAATGAAGCAACAATTTGCAGCGATGCTTTGGAAGAGAAATGAGGCAACATTTGCAGCGATGCTTTGGAAAAGAAATGAAGCAAAATTTGCAGCGATGCTTTGGAAGAGAAATGAGGCAAAATGTGCAGAGATATTTTGGAAGAGAAATGAGGCAAAACTTGCAGCGATGCTTTGGAAGAGAAATGAGGCAAAATTTGCAGCGATGCTTTGGAAGAGAAATGAGGCAAACTTTGCAGCGATGCTTTGGAAGAGAAATGAGGCAAAATTTGCAGCGATGCTTTGGAAGAGACATGAGGCAACATATATGGCGATGTCTTGGAAGAGAAATGAGGCACAATTTGCAGCGATGCATTTGAAGAGAAATGAGGCACAATTTGTAGCGATGCTTTGGAAGAGAAATGAGGCAACATTTGCAGCGATGCTTTGGAAGAGAAATGAAGCAAAATTTGCAGCGATGCATTTGAAGAGAAATGAGGCAAAATTTGCAGCGATGTTTTGGAAGAGAAATGAGGCACAAATTGCAGCGATGCTTTGGAAGAGAAATGAGGCAAACTTTGCAGCGATGCTTTAGAAGGGAAACGAGGCAAAATTTGCAGCGATGCTTTGGAAGAGAAATGAGGCAAAATTTGCAGCGATGCTTTGAAAGAGAAATGATGCAAAATTTGCAGCGATGCCTTGGAAGAGAAATGAGGCCAAAATTTGCAGCGATGCTTTGGAAGAGAAATGAGGCACAATTTGCAGCGATGCTTTGGAAGAGAAATGAGGCAAAACTTGCAGCGATGCTTTGGAAGAGAAATGAAGCAAAATTTGCAGCGATGCTTTGGAAGAGAAATGAGGCAAAATTTGCAGCGATGCTTTGGAAGAGAAATGAGGCAAACTTTGCAGCGATGCTTTGGAAGAGAAATGAGGCCAAAATTGCAGCGATGCTTTGGAAGAGAAATGAGGCAAAATTTGCAGCGATGCTTTGGAAAAGAAATGAAGCAACAATTGCAGCGATGCTTTGGAAGAGAAACGAGGCACACTTTGCAGCGATGTTTTGTAAGAGAAATGAGGCAAAATTTGCAGCGATGTTTTGGAGGAGAAATGAGGCAAACTCTGCAGCGATGCTTTGGAAGAGAAATGATGCAAAATTTGCAGCGATGTTTTGGAAGAGAAATGAGGCAAAATTTGCAGCGATGCTTTGGAAGAGAAATGAGGCAAAATTTGCAGCAATGTTTTGGAAGAGAAATGAGGCACAAATTGCAGGGATGCTTTGGAAGAGAAATGAAGCAAACCTTGCAGCGATGCTTTGGAAGAGAAATAAGCAAAATTTGCAGCGATGTTTTGGAAGAGAAATGAGGCAAACTTTGTAGCGATGCTTTGGAAGAGAAATGAGGCACAATTTGCAGCGATGCTTTGGAAGAGAGATGAAGCAAAATTTGCAGCGATGCTTTGGAAAAGAAATGAGGCAAACTTTGCAGCGATGCTTTGGAAAAGAAATTTCAGCACAAATTGCAGCGATGCTTTGGAAGAGAAATGAGGCAACAATTGCAGCGATGCTTTGGAAGAGAAATGAGGCAAAATTTGCAGCGATGCTTTGGAAGAGAAATGAAGCAACATTTGCAGCGATGCTTTGGAAGAGAAATGAGGCAAAATCTGCAGCGATGCTTTGGAAGAGAAATGAGGCAAAATTTGCAGCGATGCTTTGTAAGAAACATGAAGCACAATTTGCAGCGAGACTTTGGAAAAGAAATGAGGCAAACTTTGCAACGATGCTTTGGAAGAGAAATGTTGCAAAATTTGCAGCGATGCTTTGGAAGAGAAATGAGGCAACAATTGCAGCGATGCTTTGGAATAGACAGCGATGCTTTGGAAAAGAACTGAGGCACAAAATGCAGCGATGCTTTGGAAGAGAAGTGAGGCAAACTTTGTAGCGATGCTTTGGAAGAGAAATGAGGCACAATTTGCAGCGATGCTTTTGGAAAAGAAATAAAGCAAAATTTGCAGCGATGCTTTGGAAAACAAATGAAGCAACATTTGCAGCGATGTTTTGGAAGAGAAATGAGGCCAACTTTGCAGCGATGCTTTGGAAGAGACATGAGGCAAAATATATGGCGATGTTTTGGAAGAGAAATGAAGCAACATTTGCAGCGATGCTTTGGAAAAGAAATGAGGCAACATTTGCAGCGATGTTTTGGAAGAGAAATGAGGCAAAATTTGCAGCGATGCTTTGGAAGAGAAATGAAGCACAAATTGCAGCGATGCTTTGAAAGAGACATGAGGCAAAAGTTGCAGCGATGCCTTTGGAAGAGAAATGAGGCAAAACTTTGCAGCCATACTTTGGAAGAGACATGAGGCAAAATTTGCAGCGATGCTTTGGAAGAGAACTGAGGCAAAATTTGCAGCGATGCTTTGGAAGGGAAATGAGGCAAAATTTGCAGCGATGCTTTGGAAGAGAAATGAGGCAAATTTGCAGCGATGCTTTGGAAGAGAAATGATGCAAAATTTGCAGCGATGCTTTGGAAGAGAAATGAGGCACAATTTGCAGCGATGCTTTGAAAGAGACATGAGGCAAAATTTGCAGCGATGCTTTGGAAGAGAAATGAGGCCAGAATTGCAGCGATGCTTTGGAAGAAAAATGATGCAACATTTGCAGCGATGCTTTGGAAGAGAAATGAGGCTTGCAGCCATACTTCGGAAGAGAAATGAGGCAACATTTGCAGCGATGCTTTGGAAGAGAAATGAGGCAAAATTTGCAGCGATGCTTTGGAAGAGACATGAGGCAACATATATGGCGATGTCTTGGAAGAGAAATGAGGCACAATTTGCAGCGATGCATTTGAAGAGAAATGAGGCAAACATTGCAGCGATGCTTGGAAGAGACAGCGATGCTTTGGAAGAGAAATGTTGCAACATTTGCAGCGATGCTTTGGAAGAGAAATGAGGCACAATTTTCAGCGATGCTTTGGAAGAGAAATGAGGCAACACTTGCAGAGAAATGATGCAACATTTGCAGCGATGCTCTGGAAGAGAACTGAGGCAAAATTTGCAGCGATGCTTTGGAGGTAAAAAATGAGGCACAAATTGCAGTAATGCTTTGGAAGAGAAATGAAGCAAAGTTTGCAGCGATGCTTTGGAAGAGAAATGAGGCAAAATTGGCAGCGATGCTTTGGAAGAGAAATGAGGCAAAAATTGCAGCGATGCTTTGGAAGAGAAATGAAGCACAAATTGCAGCGATGCTTTGGAAGAGAAATGAGGCAAAATTTGCAGCGATGCTTTGGAAGAGAAATGAGGCACATTTTGCAGCGATGCTTTGGAAGAGAAATGTTGCAACATTTGCAGCGATGCTTTGGAAGAGAAATGAGGCACAATTTGCAGCGATGCTTTGGAAGAGAAATGAGGCAAAACTTGCAGAGAAATGATGCAACATTTGCAGCGATGCTCTGGAAGAGAACTGAGGCAAAATTTGCAGCGATGCTTTGGAGGTAAAAAATGAGGCACAAATTGCAGCGATGCTTTGGAAGAGAAATGAAGCAAAATTTGCAGTGATGCTTTGGAAGAGAAATGAAGCAACATTTGCAGCGATGCTTTGGAAGAGAAATGAAGCAAACTTTGCAGCGATGCTTTGGAAGAGAAATGAGGCAAAATTTGCAGCGATGCTTTGGAAGAGAAATGAGGCAACAATTGCAGCGATGCTTTGAAAGAAAAATGAGGAAAACATGCAGCGATGCTTTGGAAGAGAAATGAGGCAAAATTTGCAGCGATGCTTTGGAAGAGAACTGAGGCAAAATTTGCAGCGATGCTTTGGAAGAGAAATGAGGCACAATTTGCAGCGATGCTTTGGAAGAGAAATGAAGAAAAAATCGCAGCGATGCTATTGAAGAGAAATGAGGCAAAAGTTGCAGCGATGCTTTGGAAGAGAGATGAAGCAAAATTTGCAGCGATGCTTTGGAAGAGAAATGAGGCAAACTTTGCAGCGATGCTTTGGAAGAGAAATTTCAGCACAAATTGCAGCGATGCTTTGGAAGAGAAATGAGGCAACATTTGCAGCGATGTTTTGGAAGAGAAATGAGGCAAAATTTGCAGCGATGCTTTGGAAGAGAAACGAGGCAAACTTTGCAGCGATGCTTTGGAAGAGAAATTTCAGCACAAATTGCAGCGATGCTTTGGAAGAGAAATGAGGCAAAATTGCAGCGATGCTTTGGAAGAGAAATGAGGCACAATTTGCAGCGATGCTTTGGAAGAGAAACGAGGCCAAATTTGCAGCGATGCTTTGGAAGAGAAATGAGGCCAAATTTGCAGCGATGCCTTGGAAGAGAAATGAGGCCAAAATTGCAGCGATGCTTTGGAAGAGAAATGAGGCCAAAATTGCAGCGATGCTTTGGAAGAGAAATGAGGCAAAAATTGCAGCGATGCTTTGGAAGAGAAAGGAGGCAAAATTTGCAGCGATGCTTTGGAAGAGAAATGAGGCAAAATTTGCAGCGATGCTTTGGAAGAGAAATGAGGCCAAAATTGCAGCGATGCTTTGGAAGAGAAATGAGGCCAAAATTGCAGCGATGCTTTGGAAGAGAAATGAGGCAAAAATTGCAGCGATGCTTTGGAAGAGAAATGAGGCAAAATTTGCAGCGATGCTTTGGAAGAGAAATGAGACAAAATTTGAAGCGATGCTTTGGAAGGGACATGAGGCAAACTTTGCAGCGATGCTTTGCAAGAGAAATGAGGCCAAAATTGCAGCGATGCTTTGGAAGAGAAATGAGGCAAACTTTGCAGCGATGCTTTGGAAGAGAAATGAGGCAACAATTGCAGCGATGCTTTGGAAGAGAAATGAGGCACACTTTGCAGCGATGTCTTGTAAGAGAAATGATGCAAAATTTGCAGCGCTGCGCTGGAAGAGAAATCATGCAACATCTGCAGCGATGCTTTGGAAGAGACATGAGGCAAAATCTGCAGCGATGCTTTGGAAGAGAAATGAGGCAAAATTTGCAGCGATGCTTTGGAAGAGAAATGAGGCAAAAATAGCAGCGATGCTTTGGAAGAGAAATGAGGCAACAATTGCAGCGATGCTTTGGAAGAGAAATGAGGCAACAATTGCAGCGATGCTTTGGAAGAGACATGAAGCAGAAATTGCAGCGATGCTTTCGAAGAGAAATGAGGCAACATTTGCAGCGATGTTTTGGAAGAGAAATGAAGCAAAATTTGCAGCGATGCTTTGGAAGAGAAATGAGGCAAAATTTGCAGCGATGCTTTGGAAGAAAAATGAAGCAAACTTTGCAGCGATGCTTTGGAAGAGAAAGGAGGCAAAATTTGCAGCGATGCTTTTGAAGAGAAATAAGGCAAAAATTGCAGCGATGCTTTGGAAGAGAAATGAGGCCAAAATTGCAGCGATGCTTTGGAAGAGAAATGAGGCAAAATTCGCAGCGATGCTTTGGAAGAGAAATGAGGCAACATTTGCAGCGATGCTTTGGAAGAGAAATGAGGCACAATTTGTAGCGATGCTTTGGAAGAGAAATGAGGCAAAATTTGCAGCGATGCTTTGGAAGAGAAATGAGGCAAAATTTGCAGCGATGCTTTGGAAGAGAAATGAGGCCAAAAATGCAGCGATGCTTTGCAAGGGAAATGAGGCACAATTTGCAGCGATGCTTTGGAAGAGAAATGAGGCACAATTTGTAGCCATGCTTTGGAAGAGAAATGAGGCAAACTTTGCAGCGATGCTTTGGAAGAGAAAGGAGGCAAAATTTGCAGCGATGCTTTGGAAGAGAAATGAGGCAACATTTGCAGCGATGCTTTGGAAGAGAAATGAGGCCCAAATTGCAGCGATGCTTTGGAAGAGAAATGAGGCAACAATTTGCAGCGATGCTTTGGAAAAGAAATGAGGCAACATTTGCAGCGATGCTTTGGAAGAGAAATGAGGCAAAAATTGCAGCGATGCTTCGGAAGAGAAATGATGCAAACTTTGCAGCGATTCTTTGGAAGAGAAATGAGGCAAACTCTGCAACGATGCTTTGGAAGAGAAATGAGGCAACATTTGCAGCGATGCTTTGGAAGAGAAATGAAGCAAAATTTGCAGCAATGCTTTCACAAATTGCAGCGATGCTCTGGAAGAGAAATGAGGCACAATTTGCAGCGATGTTTTGGAAGAGAAATGAGGCCAAAATTGCAGCGATGCTTTGGAAGAGAAATGAGGCAACATTTGCAGCGACGCTCTGGAAGAGAAATGAGGCAACATTTGCAGCGATGCTTTGGAAGAGAAATGAGGCACAATTTGCAGCGATGCATTTGAAGAGAAATGCGGCAAAATTTGCAGCGATGCTTTGGAAGAGACAGCGATGCTTTGGAAGAGAACTGAGGCAAACAATGCAGCGATGCTTTGGAAAGAAATGAGGCAAAACGTGTAGCGATGCTTTGGAAAAGAAATGAGGCAGAAATTGCAGCGATGTTTTGGAAGAGAAAGGAGGCAAAATTTGCAGCCATGCTTTGGAAAAGAAATGAGGCAACATTTGCAACAATGTTTTGGAAGAGAAATGAGGTAAAATTTGCAGCGATGCTTTGGAAGAGAAAGGAGGCAAAATTTGCAGCGATGCTTTGGAAGAGAAATGAAGCGAAATTTGCAGCGATGCCTTGGAAGAGAAATGAGGCAACATTTGCAGCGAAGCTTTGGAAGAGAAATGAGGCAACAATTTGCAGCGATGCTTTGGAAGAGAAATCATGCAACATTTGCAGCGATGCTTTGGAAGAGACATGAGGCAAAATCTGCAGCGATGCTTTGGAAGAGAAATGAGGCAAAATTTGCAGCGATGCTTTGGAAGAGAAATGAGGCAAAAATTGCAGCGATGCTTTGGAAGAGAAATGAGGCAAAATTCGCAGCGATGCTTTGGAAGAGAAATGAGGCAACATTTGCAGCGATGCTTTGGAAGAGAAATGAGGCACAATTTGCAGCGATGCTTTGGAAGAGAAATGCGGCAAAATTTGCAGCGATGCTTTGGAAGAGAAATGAGGCAAAATTTGCAGCGATGCTTTGGAAGAGAAATGAGGCAAAATTTGCAGCAATGCTTTGGAAGAGAAAAGGGGCAAAAGTTGCAGCGATGCTTTGGAAGAGAAATGAGGCAAAACTTGCAGCGATGCTTTGCAAGAGAAATGAAGCAACATTTGCAGCGAGACTTGGGAAAAGAAATGAGGCAAACTTTGCAGCGATGTTTTGGAAGAGAAATGAGGCAAAACTGCAGCGATGCTTTGGAAGAGAAATGAGGCACAATCTGCAGCGATGCTTTGGAAGAGAGATGAGGCAACATTTGCAGCGATGCTTTGGAAGAGAAATGAGGCCAAATTTGCAGCGATGCTTTGGAAGAGAAATGATGCAAAATTTGCAGCGATGTTTTGGAAGAGAAATGTGGTAAAATTTGCAGCGATGCTTTGGAAGACAAATGAGGCAAACTCTGCACCGATGCTTTGGAAGAGAAATGAGGCAAAAATTGCAGCGATGCTTTGGAAGAGAAATGAGGCAACATTTGCAGCGATGCTTTGGAAGAAAAATGAAGCAAAATTTGCAGCGATGCTTTGGAAGAGAAATGAGGCAAATTTTGCACCGATGCTTTGGAAGAGAGATGAGGCAAAAATTGCAGCGATGCTTTGGAAGAGAAATGAGGCAAACTCTGCAGCGATGCTTTGGAAGAGCAATGAGGCAAAAATTGCAGCGATGTTTTGGAGGAGAAATGAGGCAAACTCTGCAACGATGCTTTGGAAGAGAAATCATAAAACATTTGCAGCGATGCTTTGGAAGAGACATGAGGCAAAATCTGCAGCGATGCTTTGGAAGAGAAATGAGGCAAAATTTGCAGCGATGCTTTGGAAGAGAAATGAGGCAAAAATTGCAGCGATGCTTTGGAAGAGAAATGAGGCAAAACTGCAGCGATGCTTTGGAAGAGAAATGAGGCACAATCTGCAGCGATGCTTTGGAAGAGAAATGAGGCAACATTTGCAGCGATGCTTTGGAAGAGAAATGAGGCAACATTTGCAGCGATGCTTTGGAAGAGAAATGATGCAACATTTGCAGCGATGTTTTGGAAGAGAAATGAGGTAAAATTTGCAGCGATGCTTTGGAAGAGAAAGGAGGCAAAACTTGCAGCGATGTTTTGGAAGAGAAATGAGGCAACATTTGCAGCGATGCTTTGGAAGAGAAATGAGGCCATGCTTTGGAAGAAAAAAAGCAAAATTTGCAGCGATGCTTTGGAAGAGAAATGAGGCAAAATATACGGCCATGCTTTGGAAGAGAAATGAGGCAAATTTTGCAGCGATGCTTTGGAAGAGAAATGAGGCAAAATTTGCAGCGATGCTTTGGAGAGAAATGAGGCAAAATTTGCAGCGGGGCCTTGGAAGGGGAAATGAGGCACAATTTGCAGCGATGCTTTGGAAGAGAAATGAGGCAAAATTTGCAGCGATGCTTTGGAAGAGAAATGAGGCAAAATTTGCAGCGATGCTTTGGAAGAGAAATGAAGCAAAATTTGCAGCGATGCTTTGGAAGAGAACAGGGGCAAAATTTGCAGCGATGCTTTGGAAGAGAAATGAGGCAAAAGTTGCAGCGATGCTTTGCAAGAGAAATGAAGCAACATTTGCAGCGAGACTTGGGAAAAGAAATGAGGCAAACTTTGCAGCGATGTTTTGGAAGAGAAATGAGGCAAAATTTGCAGCGATGCTTTGGAAGATGCGAAAGGGTTTGAAACAGTATTTCGGGAGAGAATAAACAGGCCCTAACCCCAACAAGAAGAGACAGTTTAAGCCCCCCAGTCCCAAGGGCAAAGTGGTGCCCTCGGCTGGCAAAGAACCACACAGATAACAAACGGGGAATCCTGTTTAACCGCAAAACCCAAACAGGAAAGGGGACCAGCGCGGCCAACCAAGAACCAAGCAAAAGCGGGGCAGCAGCAACAATGCAATTCCCAACCCAGACCTGACCCACACCCAAGAACACCCAGCCGCCGTGGCCTGGGGCGTGGGGCAACCACCCACGCACCAGGACGGCGCCGCTGAAGGCGCTTTTGCCGGCAATGGCAGATCGAGTCGACGGAATCAAACTTGAGCCAAATGCCGCATTGGGCATAGGCATGAAATTAAACACGTTGCGATAAGAGTACATGCCCCCAAAAACACCCCCCTCGACTGTACAAAGAGAATGAGTGAATTTGGAAAGGCGCATTGGCCATGTTGAAGTTGAATTGCAACAAACAAGAAAGAAAGAAGATTAGGCTAACAGGGTTCGCAACCCCACGCCCGGGCTCGCTTTAGAGCCAGAATCCCGCCACCACCCCGAATCACGGGCATGGGGCGGATTCGCGCCGGTAGCCAAATCGAACCGGAGAGAACAAAACACCGAAAAAGAACAAAGGTTCAACTCCAATATGGCAGGCATGAAATAGATTGATATTGCAATGCAACCACAGTGAATCATGAGATTCAAGTGGATATAACTTCTGAATTTAGGATTTAGGCGCTTTGGCCTGCTGATTGAAACATGGTGCTTCGACCACAAGACCTGGGTCTGCAAAAAAACAAAAAACAGCACCGTCTAGGCGCGCGATCACGCGAAGATGGCCGGCATGAGTAACACCGGCAGCAATCAGCGGTTCAGGTCCGAGTAGGACCCCGCCGGCAGCGGTGCAGCGCAATCGCGACCATCACGTCAGCACCACGATGAGTTCCTTCACCAGCTGCATCAGCGGTTCAGGAGGATGCGAATCGCCAGCGGCCAAAGATGCCGGCGAGGATCACTGCCTTGCGGTAACAGGGCGTACCTGGCAGGACAATGTGACCGGCGCGATTAGCGCACGGTCACCCGTGCATGTGAATTATGAGTCGGTGAATAACCGATTTGGCGGATCGACGTCAGGAGCATTGTCCTATATGCGTCATCATGCAATGATTGAATTTACGATGAGACCATCGAAAAGTGCAAGTGCGCATTGGCACTTTTGGGTACGACTCAGCGCATGCAGAACATGAAGGGGCATCATTTGCCCCTGCCGCCGCCGCGTCGTCCCCTTCCCTTCCCATCGTTCCAATCCCCGGGTGGGGGATGAGAAGGCTCGGTTTCAGCCAACTCGTCATCATCACGAGTTGGGGTGTGAGGTGAATTAGGATTTATATACGCGCCGGGATTTTCCGGCGGAAGCTGCGACCAACCCTGCGGCATTGCGCCAGGCCACATCTGCGGCATCATGCCAGCCATGTGCTGCTGGCCCATTGGGAATGTGGGGTACATGGGGCTTGGGTACGGAAAAGGAGCGGCTTGCGCGCCCTTGTATCCCGAGCCGCGTGCGTCGGGCTGAGCCGCCTGTCGGCGTCCTCGACCGGGCGGATCCGCCACGGCCGTACTGCTGGCCGTATAGGCCGCCTTTGCCCTTTTGCTGGTCACCTTTGTGACCTTTGCCTGCATTCGGGTCTCCCTTGGGACCCTCTCCTTTGGGCCAGGAGCCCGCAGGGCATTGCCCTTCCAAGTATCCCCCTTGCCTTTCTGATCCGGTCGCATCGAAGCGGAGCGATTATCACCCCGAGGTGTTGCCGCCCGCCTGTGATGCTTCCCAGATGGAGGATCCGCAAACGTGATGGCGCTTTGGCCATCGCGCTGCCCAGTGCGAGCCATATCGACCTTGTTCTGGTCGGTGTAGATGTATGCTTCAGCATACTCAATTGGGACCGTTATCGTCCCACCACCGCCCCTCAGGGAGTCAATGCTCAATTTGAGGGTCTCGGTGATGTCAAAATTAGCGTCTTCGCTGGTGAAGTCCGCGAGGCGTCGCTCGGCTTGGACCATGGACATGATCACATCCTCCCGAGAGGCGCCAAGGCCGTACAGCGGGACGAGGAAACCGTCCTCAACACCGATGCGGTACGCATCGTAAATATATACAGAAAGATAAAAGGTAAATGCAGATTGGAGACTGCCTTTCCTTGTCATGTGGCGTCCCCGCTGTGCCGCGTGTTGCGGGTGGTCGATCAAATACGCCAGGACAGTCAAACCATCAGGAACTGGGTTTCCAGTATCGCTTTCCTCGATGAGCAGTTGCTTTGCCACCCATCTTTCAAGCGCTTCATCACTCGCTCTCACACACGAGTGAGTGTCCATGTTGGTGACTTTCAACCTCATGGAACGCTACCTGTACGATATCCGCATTGGGATTGTGTACGAGGTATGGCGCACAGCGCAAACCAGAGATCATGCAACTAACCACCTCACGGATCGGGTTTACCGACGCCATCAGAGGGCCCAGCTGCACGTTTCCGCGTAGTACCAGCTGTTGGGCATGACTGCTTTGAGTCCGTCCACCCACGTTGGCTGCCCACGCCTGATCTGAGACTGAGAAGTCCCGGGCACCCACTCCAGATAGAAAATGGGCAAGTGGCAACCATTGCATAGAATGGTGCCGTACATGTTCAAATGTGCACAACGAGGGCGCCAATAGTCATGCATGGGAGCTTTGTCCCATGCGAATGACACCCCTCGCGGCGGACCCGGGACAATCAAGGCCCGGATCGCCCATGGTTGGATGTATATTACATCCCCTTCCTGGTGCAAGTAACATGCACGCCAAAAAGGTGCGTGAATCTCCTCACGCACTGCAATGAAACCGCGTCGGGTTTTGTATATGCCCGCGGCGCCCTCAGTCGCCAGCCATTTCAGGTCGATTGCCACGACAACATGGCGCTTGTCCATGTATGCGGCACGTTCATCGACGTAAAACTCGCCCTCATGATTGGGGCTTGGCAGTTTCAGGAACGGCACCTTTGCGCCTTCCATGCCGATCTGAATCTCTCCCCTGCAGATCTTGTCAGCCCGCATAGGGAAGACTTGGATGGCGAATTTGCCGGGACGTCGGATGCACCTCGTTTTGAGGGCAGATCTATACTCAGGTATGGAAAGCAGCACATATCCCGTATAAGGGACCTCCGCTGCATCCATTGGCCTCAGCAAGGGCCCGACCGGAGTACGATCGCGTAACGCCCAGCGCTTGAAAACTTTGTATGGCACGTCCCTCCCGATTAGGGTGGAACGCGCAAAAATCACTTCGCTTGTGACCTCTGTTGGGTCATGTTCCTCCCAGACTCTCCGTGTTAGGAGCTCCCGTGTAGGGCCTCAAAAAGCATGGAGATCAGGGGCATTGACATCCAACCTCCAAGTATGTCGGGAACCGTCCCGCATAAGCAAAAAGACACACTTACCATCTTTGGGTCCGCGCAACCTGAGAAAACCTCTAGAAGCATATACGCCTCTCTGGAGCATCGTCCGGTGACCGTTGCTGGGTCGGCGATCTCGGGGAAAAACCCGAAGATACCATCCCCAGCAGGACAGGCGATTCTGCCAAATGTCCGGCTCGAGGGGTCCAGCAGGACCTCCTCACCTTCGTAAGCAAAATTGTAAAACCGGGAGAAGACCGGACTCATGCGCTTTGGCATCGGTCGGAGCATTTCCCTCGGACATTCGCCGATAGTTTTCGGCACGGAAGAGAGGAAACAAAAGTTTCATCCTATGAATTTCTTCCTCCGTCGTACGCCAGGCCTTCGCCTCATAGTACGGCGGTTCCTGCTTTGAGGGAATCAGATCTCTGCTCTCCACTTGGCAACAAATGGCCCAATGCCATCGTCCTCGACGTGACTTTCGAAGTCTTCGTCCGAGATGTATTCTCTGGGCGGCTCGCCCAGTTCGTTTAGGTCGACCTCTTCAAGGTCAACCAGAACCGGAGAGTCCAGGATTTTCTGGATCCCCATGAGTTCATTCCTGAACTGCTCAAAATCCCGCGGTGCGGTGGTCACTGAGGACGGCATAGCGTCTTCCCAGGACTCTGGAAACATGCACACGTTGGTAGGGGAATATTCGTCATCGGAAATATCCCGATCACGGTCCCGCACATCACTAATCAACGTCGCATCCAAGAAGCCGCATTGGGCCCCCGGTTGTGACGCCTTTGCGGGAGATGGCGCTGCGCCCTTCGACGCTTTGGCCGCCTCTTTGGGCGCCTGCCATCACCCCTACTCCCCTCATTGTCCACGTCCATCGCAGACGATTGCCCGCTCCCACTTGCCCCGCCCATTGGCGGCTCGGGAGTCTTAATGGGAGATTCTTTTGTACGGGCTTTGCCTGCGTACGAACCTGACACTTGCGGTGTGAGCCGCGCCAGTATGCACAGCAGGTGCGGACCGCCTAGGGTGGCTCTTGCTAGCCACAACACCCTGAGGAGGTAGTTTCACCTTGGGAGCCGGCTCCGCTTTGGGTGCCGGTTCCGGCTCAATGACACAAGCCCTGAGGTCAAAGTTATCTGACCTTGCGAGGCCTGCGCAATAGGAACGGAAAACGTCCTCGACCTCACGGGCCAAGAGCTCAGGATGATCCTCTGCGTTGAGAGGAGTCCTCCACGCATCGTAACCAGCAAGCAAATTCTTGCCTACGATGTCATTGAAACGATACGAGCCCAACCCCGAATTGCGGTTGGCTGCTCGAAGCACGTTGCAAAATCTTTCAACCTTTTCGGTTGCCGCGATGGCCGCAGCCATCTGAGGGTGAATGTACCCTGTTTCTGCCATGCAGTGCGCGGCTTCGCGCAGACACGACCTCGCGCGCCACAGACTCGCGGCCGCTTGGAAAAAATTGCAGTACGCGACGGTCCACGTCGGGTCCTGCGCATAATCCTCATCATCCCCGAATTGAGAATCGGGCATGGTGAACCCCAAACGGATCTCCCGGCCACGGATTACGTCAGCCGAGATTTGATTCGAATTGGGTTGGTCTTCCGGAGAAGGGCGGGGAGCGTAACGCCGCCCCAAACTGACATTTGCTGCTTCCCTATTAGGGTGCAGCCTTTCAGTCTGCATTTGTCGGTACCGGTCGACTAGGCCCGACTGGGGGCCAATCGACAATGGACCGAGGTTTTCCTCAGCCCATTCGGAGAGCGCTTTGGCTCCTGCGTGATGGATTCCATCTGCATTCATCGTGTCGGAAACGACGACATTAGACAAATAATGCCAGTCGTACTCGCCGAACCGGCGGTCGATTACTGAAGCGTCGTCCAGCATCTGGAAAAATGCGTCCCCTGTGAGCTCTTGCCAGAGAGGGAGTGCGAGGGCAGTCTCAATGGAGTCCGCCTTGTCAGGACGGAGGAGGCGCCTTGGCCATGCTCCATTCCTCCATGCCGCCACAGCTGGCGACAAACCTGCTCTCCTGTACAGGAAATGCACAACGATGCAAGCATCAGCGCTTACAGCGGGTGCAAAATATTCGGATTCTGGGCCGAATTCTGGATCATCGGGATCGGGTGGATCACCGCCGCCGCCGGGAAGACTGGGCCCACCGCCACCGGCGTTGTTCCCGCCCATAGGGTCATCGTCACCCGGCGGTTCATCGGCCGGGGATGTACAAGCATCGTCCCCAGCCCCGCCACCGCTTCCGCCATCTTTGCCTCCCCCAGCGCCTTGGCTGGGTGATGCACTGTTGGCCCCACCCGCATCCGTGCGTGTCCTGGCCCGCAGGTTTGGACACTTCAGGATGAGATTCCACCCCCATTGACGCATCGGTCAACAGAGACGGGGTGCCATCTTCCGGCTGAGGATTATCCTCGCCGGTAGCTCCTGGAGCATCGCCCCCCTTTCCGGGTTGCAGCTCCACCTTACAGGGCTTTGCCTGCGTGGAAGGACCAGCCGGAGCACTCTTTATGGCTCTCGGCGGCGGAACTTCAGGCCGAGGGTGCGTGATCCCACTGCCTATGGGATCGCATCCCCCCGTGCCACCAGTGCTGGTAGTATTAGCGCCTGCCGCTTTGGGCACTGGCACATTTGCGACCTTTGGTGCATCGACCATGGGTCCCGTTTTGGCCGGAACCGCGCTCTTTGGCGGAGGGCCAGTGGGCGAGGACTGGAGCGACACCGGTCCCCCTCCTTAGGAGGTACTCCACCGGCACGCTTGGCGACTTCTGTTAGCGGTTTCACGCACAGACAGAGTCGGGAAATCATCGCCATATGCGTCTTGGAAGCTCCGGAGGCTTGGCCACGAAAATCTGCCTCCCAGTGTTGAGCCTTCAAGGCAACTCTTTGGCCGCCAGATTTTGTCGGAGCACCAGACGTGGATGGGGTGTACCCACACGCAGGTGTCGGTTTTGCAGGGATGGTTCCCTTCTGATTACCGCAAACGGCGGGCGAAAGACCGCGATTAGCGGCAGATTGACCAAGATTGGCCATAGCCTGGCCCAGCCTCTGCTTACCTGTTGCAGGTGGAGTTGAGGACCGGACGCGTTGGGCCATAGTCTGCTGCCCACCGCCCGGGCGCGGACTGAGGATCCGAATTCCGTGCACACGGTGCTCTAGGTGCATTGACCGAAGCTGAACGCGTCTGGGCGCCTTGGCCGCCAGACATCGCTCTAGGCGCAGAGATAACCTCCGCCCATGGCGTGTCCTCGGAAGTGGACCACCGATGCACCGGCGTGAGGCACGTTTGGCCCCCGCACATTTTAACGGCACTGAGGTAGGACGCTGGTGGGTTCACCAACTTGCCCCCCTCGATCAGGTAGTTGAGGGCGATTGCCAGGGTTCCTGGATTTCACCGTTCATGGCGTATTCGCGCCTCAGAATAGAGGTCAGGTCGGTAAAAGCCGACACAAGACCTGTGAATTGGTGTCCGCCTCTTTCGATGCCGACGACACCACCGTTTGAGCTCTTCTTTGAGCAGCCAAACCACATCGCATTGGATGGGTAGGCGGGAAAGCCGGCATCGCGGCACTTCCTGAAAAATGTAGTGGCAATGTGCCATGCCACACAATTCCAGGACCAGACAAGATTATTGTCGGCGCCTGGCTTCGCCCACCCTTGTTGGCGAATGCCTTTAACGCATCAATGCTTTCATCGACGATGACCCTACCCACTTCGGGGTTGGGACCGCAAGTGTTCTCAGATTTGAGCCACTCGGTCAACCACACACATTTGGTGAAGATGACGAATATGTCATCCTTCGCCCTTGCGGGCGCACCAGCGTGCCCGGGTCCGCGAGCTTGGGACCGACCACCGTACGAAGGAGTTCAGATATTGAACTCTCCTCGTCAACCTCCACGACCTCCAGTGCGTATTCACCAGTCTTGGCCGGGAGCTTTGTCCTGATGGTCGTCCACTGCTCCTGAAGCTTGGCCTCAGAGATGGACTGGCCCGCGCTGCCGGTAATCCAGTGCGATTGACCGACCTCTTGTTCGGAACGCATCCGCTCAGAATCTCGGCGCATAGGCCGGCTGCAGCGGAGGGGTTAACGTACCCCAGCATTGTGAGGACAAACCCCAAACAGTCTGGCTCCTCACATTCAGCGTACTCCATGGCCGTGACAGGCCAAATCATGGAGAGAATGTATGTACTCACCTGAAGAGGTCATGTGAACCACCCTTCGTGTACAAGGTCACATGGCTGGTCAACTTGACGATCAGGGTAGATGCTACCGCTGATTGCGTCCATGAATTCTTCGCATCGAGTGGCCGCACAGACAAGCTCGAGCATAGCGCGCTTTGGCGCATGATGCATGAGCTTTGCAGCTTCGGAAAGAGGGAGGCCGCCGGCTAACGGGAAAAACTTCCCCTCCGACGCAGGAACGTAATGCTCCCAGATTTCCCTCAGCGGGAAGCACCGTACCTCGTCAAGTTCACGGACCTCCTTGGGGAAAAACTTGAAATCCACTTCGCTACCGGGCCTTGCCGGATTGACCGAAGTTTCACGCGCCACTGACCCGGCGGGAGTTTCCGCTCCGATGGCCAGCACAGGGCGCGTAGCGCCGTGACGGAGCCATCCAACCTCCGATGAGTGAGGGTTCACCTCAAGCATGGGATTCCATATATGGGTGGCCGGATTAGGTGCAAGCAAGCTTCCTGATACGGCTGCTGTTCCATCTTCAACCGACTCTTCTTTGAGAGCGATTGCTTCAACACGGACACGGAACTGCCTAATCACGCGTTGGTGGGCAGGCCCCTTCTCAGTGCGTTTCAACACTTCAGAAGCGTTTCTGCCGAGAGGACGGATCAAGAGGGATAGCCGGGCGGTTACGCCAAGCCCAATGTGACTGACACATGAGTAGAATCCCTCGAGGTAAACGGGTTTCACCGTGGTCCACACGCCCGTAGGCGCATCAGCGTTGCCGGGCGACGCCACTACGTTCCCGTGGGCCATTATGTTCCACAGGGACGAGAACTGGGTTCCATGAACCCACTTTTAATGCATGCTAGCTGCATCGAGCTCCTTGCAATGTCGCATGGGGAACACCAGGTACCCATCATGCTCATGCACGGGATCACCGGCGTGCCAGTCCCCGATCTGCTTGGCTGGCATCTTAAGCGGCTTCGCGCGCTTCCAGTCAACCAGATGGAAAATTGTGGGTGCAATCCCCACTTGATCAAAAAAGAATCCAACGAATGATTCGTAAGAGGACCACGCGGCGTCGATTTCCCGGCGCATTGACCCGACCTCAAACGCGTGTGCATTGACCGACTGCATCTTTGTCAGCGCATCGGCTGAGATGCTGTAAATTGCCTTCATGTACCTAACTACCGCTTTGGGCGGGGTACAGAGTGCAGCGGGGCGTTGGTACGCCCAAGCCTTGAATGCCTCTTCGGCACCAGCCGGCTGTACGTTGGAAGGCAAGTCCCTTCTTCCCTTCTCGACAACCGTTTCCATGGCACGAATAACATTCTTACTCGCAACCTGGAAATATGTACTCCAGCGTGGGTCGATCTTTCCTAGATCGTACAACCAGTTCCCGCCTCGGGGAACCAGCGCTGGGGAGACGGCCGTCGACACGGTCATCTCCAAAATCGGGTTGCAAGGTGGCTCGCGATGGAGCTCTGATTCTCGAGGCATGGCCTCGCATATGACCATTGAAGCCGTGTAGACGCTTTGGTCACTCAGCTCCACCTCATCCAGGATCCTTGCCTGGAGAATACCAGCCACGCGTAGGCGGCGATATTTCTTGATATGCGGAACGAAGGAGCTATCACTGAGCATTTCAGTATCAAACCCTTCCGGGCGCAAACTCGCGCAATGGCTGCGGCTGCCTCGGCAGCCGGTGGTGCGGCGGGCGCTGCACCGCGGATGAGGGGGTCGAGCTTGGCGGCGCGGCAGCAGGCGGGCTACATGAACCCGAACTGCGTGAGCCTCTTGGCTCCGATCCTTCCTGAAGCGAAACCGGCGGCCAATGCGCTGTCCGACGACAGGCCTACTCGGCTGTCGGAGTGTCTTAAGATTTGCTACCCGTATTTGACGGCAAAGACCGGTCATTTCGGCGCTAGCACCACGGCTGAAACGCAGCTGGTTGAAGTCAAGGCTGAGGTCAAAGACCCACAGGTCATTGGTGCCATTGCGGACATCTAGGAAGACAAGATAAAACAACAAAACGTTCCCCTGAATAAAGGGATGCCTAACAGATCCAAAGGTGTGTAAACCTCGGATACCTACAATGCTGAACAGGAAAGGGCAATTTCCCTCTTTGATATAGACCGAATATGGTCGTCCCTAGAGATATCCCAACTACGACCCTTATGCAACATTGCATAGACTGTGATAACAGATCCTATGGACATGCCCACACGGGCGGAAAATGACCTTAGAAACAAATCAATATACGAAGGCGAATATGCCTGAAACAATGTCGCGAGTTTGCGATTGAGTGCATAGCATGATTAATGCCTGCGTGAATAATGTCCTGCAAGCCTACTCACCTGAAAGCTGTTTGAAGAGCAGCGCGGGTAACACATTTCACAACTAATTCATGCACAAGAAGATCAACACGTGTAGTGCGATACATCCTGTTGCACTTGAAAGCTGGGAAAGAGTTTGCATGCCGTGAGATGCAAATCAACGTCAACGCATGCACATGATCCTTATTTACAAGACATGAACAGTAGTGTACAACACGGCTGTAGCGATTTGCGCCAAGCTTGACAAGGACATCGCGATTAGCAATCCATGTATTAGGCTGTACAAAAATTCCAACTGAAAATTTCATGTTTAACGTGTGCTCAATTAAGTCGTTTAGACATGATTGGCACTGCTCTATCTGATCACGTGCGCGTCTGATCTTGCCCCAATTCCCCCGCGTGGATGCATCGATCAAACTACCGTACCTACAAAACAAGATGTTAGGTCTGGAACCTTCAATGGTACCCCGTTTCGGGATAAAAGGACAAAAATTAGCCGGCCTAACGAAGTAGGTTAGCCATCTTCCTAACTGAGGTTCAGGCGTTATGCCAAGCTCAGAATCGACAAAATGTTTCGCGCATCGCAAACATTGGATCGATCCTCAACTATGTTGAAAACCATGTAGCTGGATTCAGCTAGCTGGATAAATTTGTTGAAAAATGAGCTTTGATCGGTTTCCATGCGTACCCCCCTAATTGGGGGGAGAACAGGTGCAGCAGGCTTTATGACAGGGAGGGTGGGACGGCTAATGAATTTCTCCAGGAATCCTGGATTAAACATTCCTAAAGTCTGCAAATTCCTTCCCCATGTCACCTTGTCTACACACGCTTTGGTGAGGATGTCCGCGCCCTGGTAGTGCGATGGACATGCTACGAAGCGAAAAATCTGTTCATTGTAGACTTCATTGAGCCAGCTAATGTCGATACGTTGAGTACGCGACATGTATCGCATATTTGGGTTATTCCCAGTGATGATGATGCGGCATGCAGCTTCTTTATCTTCCACACAGTTCACTGTAATGGGCTTACCGGTGCCTTGACCGATAGCAAACTGCCAAAGCTGTGCAAGTGGCATTCCTTCTTTGGCCACACCATGATCTAGTGCAACGATCTCCGCTTCGGGAGTCGATTTGGATACCGAAGTCTGCTTCTTGCTGACTGCAGTAATGGGAACATATGTCCTTGGGCCGACTAGGCAAATAAGGACACCAGAAGTACTTTTGGAATCAGTACGATCCCCAGCGAGATCGGCATCACAATATGCCACGATCTCGATGTCACTAGGCTTGTCGCAGACCCACCCGTATAGGTGTAGGTCTAGCGTCGTATTGATATACGAAACTATCCTATGAAGCTTCTTGTCGCACAGTCGATTCCACTTAGTGATTCGACTGGCCAACGCCTGTACAGGTCTAATCAGGTCGTATCGACCCATCCTAGCACCATATAAAATTTTCATGAGTACTGCAGCCGCTGCGTCGCCCAGGACACCCGGCTGTTCAGCAATCACGTCTGTTGGGCACGGAGATGGTTGCCCAAATATCTGATCTACTT
This sequence comes from Effrenium voratum, assembly GCA_963377175.1. Lineage (NCBI taxonomy): Eukaryota > Dinophyceae > Suessiales > Symbiodiniaceae > Effrenium > Effrenium voratum. The sequence goes on along the minus strand of CAUJNA010002460.1, from coordinate 12,804 downwards.
CCGGGTTGATGGGATTCTCATCAAACTCCGGCTTACTCTCATCCAGAAAAGGCGTTTCAGCCTTCACCAGAGGTCTAGGATACTTGGGGAGGCGTAGCTCCTTGTACCTATCAACGCATGCTTCCATGAAACATGCCTCGTTATACTTAATGATCTTTACCCGAGCGGGATCGAATTTGACCTCATCGGCTCGGAGTCGCTTTTCCCCGAACCGAAGGTCAGGCATCTCCTTAGACGGCGGATGATCCACGGTCCAAGCAGTGCGAGGATCGAAGAAACCCTGTACATCGGCTGCAGCAAATTCATGCTCGCAACCCAGATACCGCTTTAGGGTACCTGGCGGTTCCATCGCGATGACCCGACCAAACAGGTCCCATCCGATCGAAAGGCTCTCGGATGGGGCACTCATCTTAAAGTCATCAACATACACCACAAGAAACAGCTTATACTTGGGGTGATAAAACACGCTCGGCCACTCTGGGACGCGGATAAATCCGACCTCAATAAGCTTTGCTTCGCAATGCCTTTCCCAGAAGGTACCGGCGTCGGGATGCCCGTATAAGGCGAGAATCAATGGACAGACTGGGTCCTCAAAGCCAGCATCGATCCATGCTTGAGGCCATTGGTCCCTAGGAAGTCGCACCCAAGTTGTGGGACCCAGAAGCTTAGCTTGGGTATAGGCGGATTCGCCAGCACTAACTTGCAGTTCGTGACCAGGCAACATGCCATTGATTTGCCTGGTCCTTCACAAAGCATCCCTCAAACACAACTCTCCCCTTGTACTTCCGATTAGGATCATCCTCAGGGAGTTCATGATTCTTTTCAACACAAATGTCAAAAATTCTTCCTACATGGACAGTCTTGCCATTCGCACGCGCTTCGGCGGCTACTTTCTTCCATTCTCTAACTCCTAGTTCATCCCAGCATCCCAACTTTCGGAGCTTTGTCCGTTCCTTGAGAAGAGCTGCACGCGCTTTGTCGTTGCCAGCTTGCTCCTTCTTTGTCACAGGCCTTGCGACACAGGCATAAAAGGTTGGTATTCCCTGGAGGTTGGGTTGATGCCCCGAAGCCTTGTTCGATCTGGGCATCGGTGGAGTAGGATCTCCATTTAATCCTATGGCAGGGCCAGCAGGATACCCGCCGGCGCTGCCGAATCCGTTGACCCCCCCCTGACGGTTACGTCGGGCTGCTTGACAGTGATCTTAGCGTCAACAATCATGACTTTCTCAAGTATGAGTTGAGCGATCCTGTCTCCAGGTCGAATTCGAAATTCATAATCAGAATGATTGAAAAGCATCACTCTTACTTCTCCCGAAAAGTCGGGATCGATTACACCTGCGCCTACGTCCAGCATGTGTTTAACTGCCAGACCAGATCTTGGCGCAATCGAGCTTAAATCTAAGCCCGCAGATCCAGGCGTCTGCCGAGTGGGAAGAGTGGCGTAATCATTCATAATATGGACGAGCAAGGCATCCTTGTCTCGTCTCCATGCACACGGGTCGGCCTCCGTTACCTCAACAGGCGCAGCAGGAGCATCGTCCTGTTCGCTCAAGGTAGCGGGGGCAGCCGCATAAGGCTTATCCCCATAGAGACCTTTAATTACAGCTTTACACATCCCAATAGGATATCGTGCAGTCAAGGGCGTAAGGCTTCCCTCGATCCTGGCGTGGGGGTAACCTGTTTCATGGCTACATGTGCGCCCACGTAGCTCGTTGGCTAGTTCAGGGCAAGAAGTGGCGATTCGCCATTGCTTCCTGATGGGAACACCATCGGATGTTTGCATTCCAAAGTCGCAACCGTCAACATCGACACACCTGATGTCGGGATCGTCGATTAGACGTCTCATGAACGGTTGTTTCCACCCAAGGCAGTGCCTCGGCCATTCGAATGCAATTCTACCTCCTTTAAAACGGACGCGCTTGGCGACACGGAGGAAGGCAGCAAACATGACCATTGATGTTCGCCTAGCTTCATTGAGCTCAACGGCGAATTCGGGACCGTACCGCGACAGATTAACATACTGCCAAGTACTCCATGGTCCACATGGGATTGAGCCCCATAAGTCACACCCAGGGTTCTGGTCGACAATCTCAGTCAGTCTGGTCATATCTTTGTTCTTCAAAATGTCGAACGACTCTCTGTGTACGCGAATTGCGTCACCCCCCTGTTCCAGCATAGTGGCGGAGAGCTTAGAGTCAGGTTCACATGCAAATTCTATCAACACTCTTCGCTTTACAAGAGCGGGCCCGGCTGGATTGGAGCGTGCGGCTTCGCCAGCACGCGCTCGTTTCAGAGCTTCCTCCCTCTCAGCCTCTATGTATATCCTTCGCATGTTAACGGACATGCCTCTCCAGTCAGTAGAAGAAATGGAGTTGGGTTTGCCAGATCCAGAATAGGACCTCTCCTTTCTTCCAACCGTCTGCTCGTCACCGTGTAAGGTGTGAGCCTTAGGCTCGCCTGCATCGAGGTCTTTGAGCCTAGCTTTAAATTTGGTCAGCGTGACCCTCGGAGCTCTAGAAGGGGCATGCCCTTTTTCATACAAAATTGTTACACCAGTCCAGAATCTATGAGTTCTGATCCGATGTCCTGGATACAGGACTCTTCTATCATCACGGATGCATTGCTGCGTAGAGTCAAGATACTTCAAGTGAGTGACCCGATAGTCATCTACGTCCGCTTGGGACGGGCCTCCTGAAGGCAGTGGAGATGTATCATCCCCGAAGAAAGCTTGTCTAGCATCGACATGATGTCTGTGCCAAGACTTCGATTCTTCATCACGCACCCAATGGTCCCTTTTAGGAACATCAGCAGGTGCATCGGAGTCAGTATTCATACCGTTATTGTCATCACTAGGTTGGCCAGAATCCGATCATCAGCACCGAGCTGGTTGTCCGGTTCGGCAGGGGCATCCGCTTTGGGAAGACCCTTTCCTTCTCCCGTATCTAGGAGCTGGACCTCCCTAGTCAGACGCTCATAGGCAGCCAACATGGGAAAAACGTATCCCTCCTCTGGATTCCGCCAAATCCTCTTGACTTGTGAAATTGTGGTGAACACTGGGTCGGAAAAAATCCGTTTCTGAAGTGCTCAAGGTCGGCAACGTAATAGTCGCCTTTCCACTGACCTCCGGGCTCTAATCGATAGCCTAGGAAAATCCCAGGTTTCGACGCTGGCCCGAATTTGGGCGCCTTAGAAGCAGGGTCAACTTTCTGCGCCGGCATGGCAGGCACATTGCTGTATTCGTCCTCTCCGTGGTCGGACGGCCCTGAATCATCAGCTAGTTCGTCGTCCCCTTTGGGCTCGTAGTCAGAGTCTTCCAGAGGATCAAACTCTTTCGGCTTAACAGTGAAGTATGTCTCGCCAGTCCACGGAGCTCGTAGTTCTTTCGCGGAATCTGGACCGTATCTCCAGTCTGTGGAGTGCAACATTTCTCCATTCTCCTCATCATACTGAACCCATGTATCACGGTCAGCGGTGAGACGAATATGTTCGATTGGAGCATCAACGCTGTCAGCTGAGAACAGCTTAGTTCTTGGTTCAACGTGCACTCTGACGAGTTTGCCAGATTCTTCATCGAAGATCCAGTGGTCTTCTGTGGGAATTTCATCGGCTTTGTGACGATCGTCCCTTTCGGAGGCGTTTTTGAGCCCCCCCTTTTCGAGCCTACGCGGTTTAGGCGCGATTGGCTTGAAATCGACAAGACATCCGAATGGGATGAGTTGACCGGGAAAATCCCTGTCGTCGTTTCTTCTTCCCCATGCGGTTCCTTCACCTCGATTTTCGAGATTCCTGGCAGCGCAAAATGCGCGAACGGCAAACGGCCACCACTTGGGCGATAAGCCAGCTTGTCTGAGGAGTACCCTTGCTCCATGCAGTACAAGCTTCACCTTGTTTTCGAATGCCATTTGTCTTTGGCATTCCAGGCGTGGACATGTGGTGTACCCAAGCCATTCGGCGAGTAGCCGCAAGAAACTCTCTGGCTTGGTCCGAGTATAACAGACCAATTTTGGGTTCTGGACCCATGAATTTGTGAAAAGCCTTTAGGTACAGATCGACTAGACACGGGCAGTACATCTATGTACTTGGTCGCAAGGTCGTAAAACACGACTGCGTCGGTTTCGCCATTTACACCACGGTCTTTTAAACCGTGCAGGACCATTGTATCTACAGTTACAATGTCGCCGAATTTCGTGCATTCATGCGCGTCAGCACCGCCACGGCGGTGCAAACGCACGTTCTCCATCTTTGCGCGTTGGCAATGCGTGCAAAACGGATTCTTTGGTAAATGCGTCATCATGTGCTGAAGCGTCTTAGCTTCGGCACGCAACTGAGCTTCAGTTCTGTACCCCTCAGGGTGCTTGATTTCAACAACCTCACCCCCCTCGTCAGGCTCGTCGGCCTCAGAGGGAGCTGCAGGGTACAGTTCATCGTTCAGAGCAAGCACTGGCCCGGGCATTGCCGGCATCGCAGGGCATGCATCAAAATTTGGTGCTCCGAACATGACCGGCCCTTTAGGCAGGTATGGGACGTTGTTTATAACGTCGAGCTTTACGGTTCTGCCGGATGGGCAGATTAGAATGGGCACCTCAAAGGCATCCCACCGGAAACTGTATCCAAAATCCATACATCTACGCCCTATCGATATAATGGAGGGTGTATTACCCATGACCTCAATGTCCTCGTCCCGACCTTGGGTCCCAGCAACGCCATTGGCGGTTTGCAGTGAATGTTGAATTCGCCCATTCTTGATATGGCGATGATCTTGGGTAGGGATGTCGTGCATTCCAACCAAGTCGAAAGGACATCCAGTGTCAGCAAGCCACCGGATTCTTGCCTGCGGGCCAGGCATCGCTGGCATTTGTACGAATGCGACGGGCCCAGTTATTGTCCGGCACATACTCACCTAGGTACATCTGTACAATTTGTCGAGTTGTGGCGGCTAGGATTCTAGCGTTTTTGTCGGACATCGCAATCACCTCAGGAGGCTGACGCAATCTATCCGGGTGAATAGGGTGAGAGTGCGACCGCCGATGGACAATCGGCCTAGATTCACTGCGTGTTCTGGTATTTTCAACCTGCAAGATTTCCGCTGAAGCTCAGCTCGCGAGCACTGGGTCTAACCTTTACCATGCGCGCAAGCTCAGAGTTATACTGACCGCACTTGCCGGGCAGATAATAGAAGTCTGTCCTACAAGTAGTACCGCGCAAGGCGGTGGCGGAAGTTTCTAAAAAAGAACCACTATAGGAGGCTTGAACAACCAGGGCAAACATGTTTGGGGCCAAATTGAAAACCAATCATGTTTTGTTTGTGACGAACATGGCCAAACGGTCACAAAAGAAATCAACAGGTCATGTCTTCACAGGCAACTATTCCACCGCTCGGACAAAAACTGGAAAGAAAACCTGGCTGACAGGGAGCCTGCCTGACCGCAAATGTTTGACAAGTCTTAAGCCTCCATCATTTACCCTTTGTTACCATCCGCCCGCCCGTTGTCCCACCGGCTCTTTTTCCTTTTTATGCGGGCAGATTCACTTTGTCTCTGTTCAAGGCAGCACGGTCAGAAAAGACGCATGCTGCCAGGCAAGGCACACTGCAAGGCACACGGCCTGGCAAGCGCCGGGCGGTCAGAAAAGACGCACCCTGGCGCATCTCAAGCGCATTCAGCGCTGTCTTGTCAAGCGTTCAAGGTCATCGTGCACCTCTTGCGCCGCGGTGCGAAGCTGGAGACACTCGTCAATGTCATTTTGCTCGAAGTGTTTTTTGGCGTGCAGCGGAGTAAAGGCAACCAAGCCGGGTATGTCTTGGCCTTCGTTGCTGTGAAACTCAGGGAGCCAGCGGGGAAGGCCTATGAGCATCACGCGGTCATCGCCGTCTGCTGCTCTTTCGTCCGCACGGGCCACAAAGCCTAACTCCTGCAAAAGCGTGCGAAGATACTGGCTGGCCCGCTGGTCTCGCGCGCGCGGGTCAGCCCCTTTGCTTCCGATCTCCGTGTACCTCAAGTATCGCTGCGCGTTCAGAGTGGCCATGATGCCGTGTTTTTTGTTGAAGCCATGCCAGTGTGGGCACACGGTGCCAAAGCCCATAAGCTGCTTGTGCCTGCGACATCTTCCAAGAGGGCATGTGTCGTGCACCAAGTAGTGCTCGATGTCCCCCGCATCGTTTAAGTATCCAATGGGGCGATACTTTTCACCCCACATGGTGCAGCAAACGGGTCGCACCACAGAGCGGGCAGCGTGGTGCCTCTTGCGGTAGTTATGCGCCACCCAGCCGGCATCGGCATCGCCAGGACGCGTGCGCTGCGCTCTGATGCCGCAGCCTAAAAGAAAGTCATACAAGGCAACATCCCAAGCCTCCTGGCGCGCCAAGTGCACGGAAGCACACATGCCCAGCATGAGCTCCACGTGTGCTCGCAAGTGTGGATGCATCACACTGTCGGGCCTCAGCGTGGCCATGATTTCAGCTCCCAAAGCTTGCAAGTGGATTTGCGCTCCAAGGGCTGAGACAGGGGCAGAAAAGCCGCCTGCGTGGCCAGCAGCAGGGGCAGAAAAGCCGCCTGCGTCTGACATCCACCAAGGCATGCCGAGATTGGATTGCTCGAAAGAGGCTCGCCAGTCCCTTGAAAGCAGGACGTGCCCCAAAGTCATATCTGCAGGCACCGGCAACGGGACTTGCAAGCAGACATCCGTCTCGGAGATCACATTGTCCCGCGAAGTGTTTAGGGGCTCACCAGTGTTGTCGCCCCAGTTCACCTCCATCGCCCCGGCCGAGCATCGAATGGCCGGCAAGGCTCTCGGCAAGGGCAAAGGGCCGCTTGCCTCCAAGTAAACATCGTGCTCCATAAAGGACTGCCGCGGCGGAAGCTCCGGCAGCAAGCCGAGATCGGAAGCAGCCACATGGCGCCGCACCTGCTTCAAGTCTGCCCGGCAGCCCTCGGGGATCAAAGGATCCCTGCACATAAGCGCGCACTCTTCCGAGAAGGCAGTCTCATCAATTTCGTGCGCCACGTCCTGCTGCGCCGCCCACCAAGCCTCCCAGTCGGCAGTGTCTGGCAGCAATAAGCGGAGAGCGTTGCCTTGCCAGCAGCTCGGACGCGCCGTCCGGTGGAGCCACGTGACGTAGCAGTACTTGTGCACCACGGCCAAGATATCAAAAATTTTCGCCTCCTGCAGCAGCAAAGCCACCAGTCTTAAGAAGGTGCTGGACAGCAAAAATGAATAATTCAAGGTGAGCACCGACCACATGTAAAGGAAGACCAGACACTGGAAGAGCGCCATGGCCGGCATACCACCAAGAGGCAACTCCGGAAAAACCTCCGCGGCAACAAGCATACGCTGCAGCGCTGCAAGCTCTTGCTGCAACTCCCGACTAGATGCCAGCAACTCGCTAGCGTAGGCAATCAAGCCTTGAGCGTCCTCCGCGCTCTGTATGACCCGGAACGAAAGCAAGGTCGCGTCCGAAGTAACGTCAAGCAAGCAGTCCACCCCGCGCCGAGACAGCGTCTGCGCACCTGGCTGAAAGAGCACGCCTAGTGGGGCATCGCAAGGCAGCACCAAGCACAGCGCGGTGTCCTCCACGTCGGCCGCGGCAGATTGGGCCACCTCTGGCGCGAAGGACACCCTTTTCTTTTTCTTGGCGCTGGGCGCAGCCGCGGCGTGGGCAGAGTCGTCCTGCACGTCAGCCCACGCAGGTCTGCGAGTCGTGGCTGCTTTCGGGGAGGCGGTCAGAAAAGACGCACCTTCCCCGGCAGCGGCGGGCAGAAAAGCCGCACCACTGCCAGAGGCTGCTCTTGGGGAAGCGTTCAAAAAAGCCGCAACAGACGCTGCTTCCGGGGAGGTGGTCAGAAAAGACGCACCATCCCCAGTAGAAATGAAGTGCTCGTGTATTTCCGCTGCAAGCGTGTCCCAAGGCGTGCTGAGCTGAAAGGGACAGGCGCACAAGCCACAGCGCTCCGGGAAAGCTTGCTGCAGAGCGCGCGTGATAGGGCACCAGTGGCGGGCCATACGCACGCGGGAAGCTTGCTGAAGTACAGCGCGGCCTTGAGCGGTAAGGGCAGCGAGGCCGGCGCCTTCCAGCCAGTCTGCCAGCCAAGCTTTTCTGAGGGGCGTGCCGCGCTCGGCGGCAGCCGCTTGGATGAACTTGCGCGTGTCGAGGCAAATATCGCTGTAGCCAGCGGATACAGTCGTGGACGTCTCTCGAAGGTCCTTGTCCAACAGCTGCACGCTGTGCAAGTGCGCCGGAGCTCGGCCGCCAAGGAACATCCGTCGGGTGCGCGACACCACCAGGTCCGCCTGTCGGAAGCAGACTTTCGCCGCCTTGTTGTCGCGGCATTGAGCTGCTTCGCTCAGCTCCGCTTGCACTCGCCCCGCGGCCCACTGCCAAGTAAACCTTCGCTGCTGGATCCCCAGCAGGTCGTAAAGAAGCTGGAGCACAAAGTATAGCATCCGCGAAGAGAACACGCTGCGATGCTTGCCAGCAGCCGGACCTGTGGCACTTTCTTGCCTTTGCACACGTGGCGCAGCCAGCACACCACAGTCAAAGTCAAGGCCCACATGGCGTTGAACAAATAATTGTCGCCACCCTGCTCGAACTGATGCCAGAGACAGCCACCGTCCAGCGTGTGCTTCCAGCAGCTGTGCACCCTGTGTGCAGTCATGAAGTCATCAAGCCAGAGCAGCAACGCCGGCACCACCACTGTAGTGGAAGCTAAAGCCTCGGTCAAGCCATCCCGATCGGCCTTGGCCCCGTCAAAATCCGAGTCCCATCTCGGGTGGCAAACGTCCGTTTTGCCACCGGCGTAAAAGCCAATCCAAGAAGGCAGGTCGGACACCGAGTCTCGCAGAAGGTCTGCCAGCAACGAAAATGCCGGATTCGGCGCAGCCATGGCGACGCCAGGCGGGCAGAAAAGCAGCCGCGCCTAGGCTACTGCAGTTGCCAGGCGGGCAGAAAAGCCGCGCCAAGCAAGTTGCCAGGCGGGCAGGAAAGCCGCACCCAGCAAAAGCAGAACCAAACAAAACTTGCGAGGCTGCGTGTGTGCTGTGATGTGATGTGTGTGGCGATGAGCCTTTAGGTAGACCTTGCGTGTGCGTGTGTGTGTGTGTGTGCTGTGCGGTGTTTTTGTGATGCTGTTGAAGTATGCCAGTTGACTCATGCCTGATGTGAGGCTTTGAGCAGGTCGAGCATTTTCAAAAATCAGTCATTTCAACATGAGGTAAGCCAACGTTGACAGCAAGGTGCCCTGCAAAATTCCCGATGTCGGGAGCCTCGTTTTTCAAAAAACCAACCACACAGGAGACTTTGTATTCTGACAAACTTCTTTGTGGCAGTAGAGCGAAACCACAAAAAAAGCACCGACCAGAGGTGATCAACTTCCTTCAAAATGTTATCGACTTAATAAAATGGTGGCTACTAGTGAAGGACTCTAATCACGGACCGTGTGGAGTTTGCTCGCGACCTTTATTTTGGATTCATGAATGTCTTTCCATGCGTACCATTCAACAACACATTGTGGATTCATATCCTCGTGGCAATTCAGCTCAACCGGCTATTTCCCATGTCATTGCTTGGTAATTGTACTCTCGTATGTGTGTTTATAGCTGATTAGCGACCCCATCGTGCTTTGATCATCCCTTGGTTTCCATGGCCAAGGGGTACCCCTAGATTCTGAGACTAAGTATTTGTGGCAGTGAATCTGGGAGCTTCCTAGGAATGTGAATGAGCTTGGGGGCTAGCATGGGTACAAATGCGAAACTGATGTAAAATAATGGGTCCTTTTTGGTTATCCTTGAAGGGAAAACTAAGATTCCACACCAACCTCAAACGGTTTACACTATTTGCGAACTGAGTGCTAGAATTACTACAAACACGCATGTGTCAATCCGAGTAGTTTTCTTCGCAAATCGGCTGCTGACTCCTTCACTCCTGCCAAGTAACACGGCTGCGCCGGCGCGGCGCAAGTATACGGCGATCAGAAAAGATGCACCGTATACTTCCTGCAACTGCTCGTGCAACAGCTTGCACGGCGCTGAGGAGGCGGTCAGAAAAGACACACCTACCTCGCTGTGGCCTGGCTGCGGCCAGTATAGCCTGTGGCCGCAGACAACCTCGAGCTGTTGGCGTCACGCTCACGGCGCTCTTTGCGGGACTTTTCTCTCATGCGCGTTTGATCCACGCTCCACGATGAGCGCTCTGCCATGAACTGCACAAGTCCCTGTGCAATGTGCGCTTGAGCATCCCCCGGCAAGTGATGCCGCAAAGACTTCCAGAACTGCGGCCCAGACTCTCCTAAGACATCGGCACTGCCTCCCTGGGCCGAAACACAAAATCAGGATGCTGGTCCATGAAACGTTGCATTCGCGCTTCCGCCTCAGACAAATCACGCGCAGTCATGTCAGCTTTGCGGAACCCCTTCGCCTTTCCTTTTTTGCCGGCGTTCGACCCACCTTTTTTGCCGGCGGCTTTCGCACCGCTTTTTTTTCCAGTCCCATGCCAGCCGTACATGTTTGCCCATTGATCAGTGCCTGGAGGAAGCGGGGGCCACGGTGGGGGGAACCCTTTTCCCCACCACATGTTCCAGCCTGGCGGTTGGTGGTACAGTGATGCTGGCGGATTCGTCCATGCGGCAGAGACACTCGAGCCAGTATCATCGCATCCGCCAGCTGAGGAAGCAGGAGGTCGCGGGCTTCCAGGCGCAGTGGAGGCGGTCAGAAAAGACGCACCAGATGAATACTGCGCGGGGGCACTTGCGGCATTTGACTGCGCCGCATTTGGAATGTCTTCAAGGGCATTCATGCTTTTGATCACGATTTCTTTCGGAATGTTGCCTTTCCCGTAGTTGTCCAGAACACCGCCCCAAAACATTGCCGGACCCGGTGGCAGCATCTGGCCAAATCGCTTTGCCAGCGCAAGAAAATCGGCATCCACGTGAGCCATGGCGCTGCCTGGCGGGCAGAAATGCCGCGCGCAGGCTCGCACGTTGTCAGGCGGGCAGAAAAGCCGCACCAGGCAATATAAAAAAAAAGCTGCGAGATGTGCTCGTGCGTGTGGTGTGATGTGCTTCTATGCGTGTGGTGTGTGTGTGTGTGAGCTGTGTGTCGATCCGTGATGCTGTGGTTTGTGATGCTGCTGTGGTGCTGCATCATGCCAGTTGGCTCATGCCTAAAGTGAGGCTTTGAGCCATTGCAGCACGCATTGCGGAGATTATACCTGCAAAGTTCTCGGTACTGCCCGTATATTTAAGTCACCGAAGACAACACCAGCGGTTCCCCAATTTGAAGGCGTCCTGTTTTTAAACAAATCTATTTGACTGACTACTGAGCGACGATCAATGAGCTGCTGAGCACATGCTTTTCGTTTTTTAGTACAGTCCGTGTATTCACGTCCAGGAAAAAAACACGAGGTACCCGAAAGCCCTATGTTTTTTAAGGAGCCTGAAATGAATTTCGGTAAGTAAGCCCTGAACGACAGCCATGTGTTGTCTCGATGGTATTCTACAAAAATTCCATCTGTGCTGCCGTCATGCCTTGCTTCGGAGACCCCAGCCCGTTTGGTTTTCCGTGCTCGCGAGGCCCAGAATACGTCGGGCAGCATATGGGCGGCCAGAAAAAGCGCACCCACATGCGTGTTGTCAACTTCGCTGCCACAAAAAAGCATGCCACTTGCGCACAAGGCTCCACAAAGCGGGCAGGCAAAGCCAAACGGGCAAGTGGCTGCAGTATCCACAAGGGTTGCACGTGCTCAATGAACTAGCGCCGATCAGAAAAGATGCACCACTAGTTCAAGCCTTTAAGACCAAAATCCACAAATAATGCCTTTGCAAGTGAGCAAGTTGCGATCAGAAAAGATGCACCACTAGCTCGTGTCTGAGCTGGTGCCTGGAGCAGGCACCAGCCGTGCTTCTTGTGCGCCGCTTGCCGAAGATGCTGCCCGCTGGCGCTGTTGCATTTCTTCGTGCCTCCAGCCACGGCTGTAGAAGCAGCACTCATCGAACAGTCGCAGATACTCTTTGCGCAGCCGCTCATTCTTTGTGTACTTGATCTCCTTCCAGCCGCTGTGCTCCTGGAGAACTTCCAAGACAAAAATGGCATCCGCCTCATCGAGATGCTTGCGCAGCGCAAGCCAAAACACTGGAGACTCCCGACTCTCTCGAAGTAACTCGCGTGCCCGCGCGGGCGGCTCTTCAGTCCTCGCTGCACAGCGGGCGTCGCAGGCGTCCGATCGCGCCCACTCCATTTTCTCGTGCATGCGCCAGCTGGAAACTTTCCAGCGGCTGGCATCCACATACTTCGGCAGACGACTGGTCGCCGAGTTCTCCATCGCGTTTGCGGTCAGAAAAGACGCACAAGCGAGAAAAAAAAGAAAAGAAAAAAAAAAGGCGACAACTTGCTCGGATGTGGTAGCTAGCTAAAGCTGGTCCAACACTTCTGTTGAGATTGTTTGCAGTGAGACAGCTGCTGTGTTTGGTAGTGCCTGCTGATGCTGTGTGTTGATGGCAGTTGGTGTGTTTGGCTGGTGGTAACCGCATCTGGCTCATGCCCAAAAGAGCTAGAGCCGAACAGCAACGGCACGGCCGAGACCCCATTTGAGGTGCAGCTTTCGCCATATGTCACAACTGTCGAGGACTATCACTGTTTCGAACAAAACAACCACTAGGTGATCGCTGAAAACAGAGAAGTCATATGAAAGTGCAAAAAAGGAGCGCAGGGTGCTGAAGCAAGGTGCAGCGAACTGCAACGACAAAACAACACATGCCGACCGACCTTCCCATAACATAACTGTTTTGTCAGCGCGCCGAGTCTTTACAGTGCTTT
>CAUJNA010002459.1:0-33122 GCA_963377175.1 Effrenium voratum | reverse complement strand
ACACCTTCATCAATCAACATGTTGTTGTATTGAGCTGAAGCACAAGAATCCACGAAGTCTTTCCAATTCTTCTCATGCCCATGCAGTGCCAAAAACTCCTTCGCTTCCTCCTCCGTCAAGTCAGCAACCCAAATGTCTTCCTGTCTTTCAGTTCCACCAGCATCGAAAGCCAGCGCCACTGCTGCCGAGGAGGCTGATACAATCACCTTGGACAAAGGATAATTGGACGGAACTACATTCACTCAACCTGGTTTTGTTTGAAGCCTTTGAATTTAGCATTGAAGCTGGGGGGCATGAATGGCACTTCCGATTTTGTCCGTCGCCACATCCTTCGCAGTAGAAGAGATTAAGTTGATGCCTCGGCAAGCGGAACGGAAACAAAAAGACTAGGGCAAAATGCGCTACAGCATCGATAGACAACTGAAAAACATATTTTGGCCAGCCAGTCCTTCGGTGGTTGTACGAGGGACTTTAAGAAGAAGGATTGGAAACTTGGTGAGGTTGTCGGGAAAGCCCTTGAGCTTCTCGCGCGCTCGGCGCATGACCTCTTTGAACAGCCCTTCGTCATCAACCCCCAGGTGCTTGCACATCCGATCTGTCCAATCGGCACTTCTGATGGTGAATCGCACAACACCTCGCGCCCCGCGCAAGGCTACTTCTGTTGCCACAGACTTGCCTGACTGGTACCGACCCCCAATGATGGTCGCATGTTGTTGCCAGCTCGCAATGCGTTGCCGGAGAGCTTCCATCACTGGCCTTTGGATGTCCTCGTCTTGCGGCCTGCTGGGTTCAAAAGGCTCCATGGCCTTTGCCAGCGCTTGTTGGATTTTGCCTTCTGGCGAAGCTTTGAATGCCTCGTCTGCCGAGCGCTTTGCTTCATCAGCAGAGCGCTTTGCTTCATCAGCAGAGCGCTTTGCTTGATCCAATTGAGCCACTGCAACTGCAGTCCCCGCCACTGCAAGTGCAGTATCACGGGTGGCGCTGGCCAAGGCAACGAAGAAGTCCTTCTTCCCCGCAAACTCTTCAACGAATTGTTGAAAATCCAGCCCCGACGTGTCAGAGGCATGGGCTGGGGCTACCATGATGCATGAGCCAACCACATGCCCAACGAGGCGTGCCCCAAGGTGTGGTGTGCATCTCACTGGCACCGCCTCCAAATGACATAGCCATCTGCAAGACCAAAACATGAAACAAAAGTTAGGAACCAAGTTAACATTATTTTCAAGTCCTTGCCCTGTGGTGGTGGCACAAAGGCTCCCATCAACTTCATCAGACTGAAGCCACCGACCAGCACCATCCATGGCTTGACACGCACTTGGTGCCTTCGGTTCATGGCTACAACAAGGAGTGTGCCAACACCACTCCGTGCAGGTTTACTCCATCATCTGTTTTTTTCAGTATTGTAAACATTATTTTTTCACATTGCCTAGGTTGGCTGAGTTTTGGTGCGGTTTCTTGTTGTAGGCGTCTGTGCTGAATCTATGCATATGCTTCGGTACAGGTATGCTGTTGGAGTTGTTGATGTTAATGTGATGGTTTGTTGTTAGTTTTTTGTTTGTGGTGTTTGGTGTACATGTTGCTGTGGGAGCTGGGGCAGGGTATAGTATTGAAACTGGGGGTTGTGGCTATTTCTGGTCCTTTCAGAAGCATGATCCTCGCGAACATCATGTCACGACTCACCGGGCACAAAAAAAAAAACGCAGCCAAGCTTGCAAAAGACTCCAAGGTCCATGTCGGGTTTCATTGCGGCGAATACTCAAGGAATCTGCTTCGTGGACAAGGCCTTGAAGAAAGCCACGAGCTAGGGGACACAACTCGCAGCCCTTCTTGTTCATCTTCAGAACCCAAAAAAGCACGAAAAACAGGTAAAGCAAATCAAACGCAAACACACCCGATTTCGGAAATGTTGAAGTGCAGGTGCATGGATTTGGCTCAGCATGCCTGAATCGTCTATCCTTGAATGGGATTTCAAAATACACCATCTCACATAGCTGATACATCTGATACTATGCGTGCGTTGTGCTTACGGGGCTGGAACAAATGCACAAGCAAGAACGAGCTGAAGTCTTCCGTCCATTTTCGCAAAAGATCGGTCATGGCTTTGCCAATTGCGCTTCAGCGGCCTCCTTATGCAATTTGGAAGCAAAAAAGAAGCGCTTCTTGATAGGGTGAAAATACACAGCATGACAACTCTCATTGTGAATTAGCGCGGCAAGTTTTTTTGGAAGGATGCCAAAGCCGTTTACAACATTCCGAATACCAGCAGGGTAAGCATCCATGAGCTCTTGCAACATCTCGCGCCCCGTGACCTTGGGGTGCACTTGAAGCTCCATGAAGCCGACAACTTCCACAGTAGCAAGTCGCTGATACTCTTGCTTGGTGTTGTCCAATGACATTCCTTTCCTTAGTTCAAGAGATACAAAACAAATATCCCTGAGAGGTTTTGAACACCGAAAAAGTAAATCATCATCCGTTCAAGCCAGGCGCTTAAGATTCTCACAGGCCTTCGCCAAGTTGCCAATCCGGAAGCCACCTGAAGTGAACTCTGGTCAAAGTCCCCCCAAAAAAAAACTTGAACGCAACTTGAACGCAGCAAACACACCTTGATCAACCAACATGTTGTTGAATTGAGCTGAAACACAAGCATCCACGAAGTCCTCCCACTTGTTCTCATGCCCATGCAGTGCCAAAAACTCCTTCGCTTCCTCCTCCGTCAAGTCGCCAACCCAAATGTCTTCCTGCCTTTCAGTTCCTCCAGCATCAAAAGCCAACGCCGCTGCCGCCGAAGAGGCTGACACAATCACCTTGGACAAAGGATAATCAGACATAGATACCACTCCCTCAACATGGTTTCCGTTTGCAACATTGGAATTTTGCATTGAAGCTGGGGGGCATGAATGGCACTTCCGATTTTGTCCGTCGCCACATCCTTCGCAGTGGAAGAGATTAAGTTGATGCCTCGGCAAGCGGAACGGAAACAAAAGGACTAGGGCAAAATGCGCTACAGCATCGATTGACAACTGAAAAACATATTTTGTCCAGCCAGTCCTTCGGTGGTTGTACGAGGGACTTCAAGAAGAGGATTGGAAACTTGGTGAGGTTGTCGGGAAAGTCCTTGAGCTTCTCGCGCGCTCGGCGCATGACCTCTTTGAACAATCCACCGTCTTCCACTTAAAGTTCCTCGAACATCATTCCTGTTCCACTGTGTATTTCTGATGTGTGAATCCGCATCGGGGCTTGCGGCCCCGCGCAAGGCTGCCTTCTGTTGCCACACAGACTGCTGGACTGGGTCCGACCCCCAATGATGGTCGCATGTTGTTGCCAGCTCGCAATGCGTTGCCGGAGAGCTTCCATCACTGGCCTATGGATGACCTCGTCTTGCGGCCTGCTGGGTTCAAAAGGCTCCATGGCCTTTGCCAGCGCTTGTTGGATTTTGCCTTCTGGCGAAGCTTTGAATGCCTCGTCTGCCGAGCGCTTTGCTTCGTCAGCAGAGCGCTTTGCTTGATCCAACTGAGCCACTGCAACTGCCGCCGAGAGCTTTGCTTGATCCAACTGAGCCACTGCAGCTGCAGTCCCCGCCACTGATAGGGTGGCGCTGGCCAAGGCAACGAAGAAGTCCTTCTTCTGTTGAAAATCCAGCCCCGACGTGTCAGAGGCATAGGCTGGGGCTACCATGATGCATGAGCCAACCACATGCCCAACGAGGCGTGCCCAAGGTGTGGTGTGCATCTCACTGGCACCGCCTCCAAATGACATAGCCATCTGCAAGACCAAAACATTAAACATCACACTGGCCTTTTCTTAAACACAAACTCATAATCACAAAAGTTAGGAACCAAGTTAACATGATTTTCAAGTCCTTGCCCTGTGGTGGTGGCACAAAGGCTCCCATCAACTTCATCAGACTGAAGCCACCGACCAGCACCATCCATGGCTTGACACGCACTTGGTGCCTTCGGTTCATGGCTACAACAAGGAGTGTGCCAACACCACTCCGTGCAGTTTTACTCCATCATCTGTTTTTTTTCAGTATTGTAAACATTATTTTTTCACATTGCCTAGGTTGGCTGAGTTTTGGTGCGGTTTCTTGTTGTAGGCTTCTGTGCTGAATCTATGCATATGCTTCTGTACAGGTATGCTGTTGGAGTTGTTGATGATAATGTGATGGTTTGTTGTTAGTTTTTTTGTTTTTGTGGTGTTTTGAAAATGTTGCTGTGGGAGCTGGGGCGGGGTATAGTATTGAACTGGGGGTTGAGGCTCTTTCTGGTCTTTCAGAAGTCATGATCCTCGCGAACCTCATGTCACGACTCACCTGGCCAAAATAAAACAGCAGCCAAGCTGCAAAGACTCCAAGGTCCATGTCGGGTTTCATTGCGCGCGAAACTCCAGGATCTGCTTCGTGGACAAGGCCTTGAAGAAAGCCACGAGCTGGGGGACACAACTCGCAGCCCTTCTTGTTCATCTTCAGAACCCAAAAAAACACCAAAAACAGGTAAAGCAAATCAAACGCAAAAACACCCGATTTCGGAAATGTTGAACTGCAGGTGCATGGATTTGGCTCAGCATGCCTGAATCGTCTATCCTTGAATGGGATTTCAAAATACACCATCTCACATAGCTGATACATCTGATACTATGCGTGCGTTGTGTTTACGGGGCTGGAACAAATGCACAAGCAAGAACGAGCTGAAGTCTTCCGTCCATTTTCGCAAAAGATCGGTCATGGCTTTGCCAATTGCGCTTCAGCGGCCTCCTTATGAAATTTGGAAGCAAAAAAGAAGCGCTTCTTGATAGGGTGAAAATACACAGCATGACAACTCTCATTGCGAATTAGCGCGGCAAGTTTTTTTGGAAGGATGCCAAAGCCGTTTACAACATTCAAAATACCTGCCGGATAAGCCGTCAGGAGCTCTTTCACCATCTCGCGCCCCGTGACCTTGGGGTGCACTTGAAGCTCCATGAAGCGTCGCACTTCATCATCGGCAACTCGCTGATACTCTTGCTTCGTGTCATCCAATGGCATTCCTTTCCTTAGTTCAAGAGATACACAACACATATCCCTGCGAGGTTTTGAACACCGAAAAAGTAAATCATCATCCGTTCAAGCCAGGCGCTTCAGATTCTCACAGGCCTTCGCCAAGTCGCCAATCCGGAAGCCACCTGAAATGAACTCGGTCAAAGACCTACCCAAGAGGACCCCCCAGTTCAGATAAAATCCCCTCAACCGACCAATTCACATAATATTTTTTCATCAATTCATAACAGAACCTCAACTCAAGATTTGATACATAAATTTTGTAAATATTTTTCTAAATTCCCAAAATATATTTTTCCAAAATCCCAAAATATAAAATCCCCATAATTTCAAAACATAAATCTTACAATGTTTTTTATTGTAAGGTTTATGGTGTAATTTATAATTTCAGTTCAGGATAATAATTTAATTGACAAATCTCATTTATTTCATACATCATTTTAAAAATAATATTAATATCTCTCACTGTGTTTTTAACATTAAACTTTTTATAAATTTCAATATAATATTTGATATATTCTTTGATATCATCTCCTTGCTTTTGACTATGACACAACATCCTTAATATATCATAAATCATTTCATAATTTTTATTACTGATTTTAAGAAACTGTTTAACATAAACGTAAGGTGGTAATTTATACACAGTTAAAAATATCAAAATGTCATCTTCTACATTTCTATTATGTCTTCCTTTTAATCTCAACAAACATTTGATTATAGCTTGGTTATCTCTCCAGGTTTTACAATTTTCACATACATCTTCTTCATCCATTGAATAATCAATAATATTATTTATTATTCCATTAGGTAAATTTAATTTATACAATTCCATATTTTCTTTTTTAAAGTGACAACAGTCGTAGCATTTCTTATTAATATACTTATTGATTTCAATACCGTTCATTTCTTCACTATTAATATAAGGTGTTTTTTCTTTAGGACTATTTCGCCTAAAACTAAATTATTAATTTAATTCTTTCTATTATTTTGTCACATGTTGTTTCATTATAAAAATTATTTTTTATTTGTTTTCTAAACATTCCCATTATTCCAATCGCACGTTTTATTGTATATCTAAGTTCGTGAGTTTTATACTCATTATTTAAAAACTCATTTAAAAAATCAAACAATACAACGTATTTTAAACGTTTAATATTAAAAGACATATTGTATAATTGTTTTACAATACTATAATACTTAAAAATAAAATCATTATTATATCCTTCGTCGTTACATTCTAATAAATTATCAAATCCTTCTATAGTTAAGAAATTATTCATTTCAATAAATACAAATATTTCTAAATCATCATCAATAGTTTCATTATTTATAATATCAATATCCTTGTTATTCATATCATCAATTTTTTTTATAATTCTATTGCAATTATTGCATATTATATATTGACAAATATTATTACAAACGCCATTTGCAAAACCGCGTTCAATTGGTAATTTTAGCATTTTAGTTCAATTGTTCACAGTCATCGCATTTATAACTCATAAATTTGTCTTTCAATATATTTTTAGCATTGATACCGACTGTATCACTCATTTTACTATAATATATTAAGTTATTATTTCTTCAAGTCATTTTGAAATCATAAATCTTACAATGTTTTTTATTGTAAGGTTTATGGATTAAAATAATGGTCAGGCAATATGTCTTCAAATATGTAATCTACATATTTATCTATATCACCAATGTATATATATTTGATATTGTTTTTTCCTATTATTGAATAAATATATTCCCAAAAGAATAAATACAACAATAGACATACTTTATATTTAGTGTTGTAGTAATACCATATACTATATTTAGTTGCTCTAAATTCGTTCAAGACTTCGTTTATTTTATCTTTGTCTAATAAATGCCAGTCAATCCATTCAAACAAATAACGGTATTTTTTGACAAATGCTTTGTATGGTTTAATTGCGTTTATTCCTCCAAACCTCCTAATTAAATCTATATTACTAAAGAATTCATCAATTTCATTTTCATATGACTATCTGGAAATCTTCTGGTAAAAGTGTATAGGAAATCTTGCTTGGTGTCGCATAAAGAATTTTAACTGTAATTGAAACTTTGTATATCCCTTATCCTTATGTTCTTCAAGAAAAAACTTTTCAAGGTCTCTTGTTATACAGCATTGATTGCAGTATACATTATATTCACTTATTTTATTACATAGATTAGCAGGTAATAACTTATACAATGTTATATTAACATCATTCCTTTTAGTTGTACAACATTCGCAATTTGAATAATTAAATAACATTTCACTAATAATATAAGGCGTTTTTTCTTTAACTGTATTTCGTTTAATATTAAACTTTCAATAATTCGTGTCTCAAATAAGGACTAGTTTTTCCTTCCAAATGAAAGTAAGATTGCCCTAATTTACTATCAATTGATTTTACTTTAAATACTTCTTTTAACCAATGACTGGTATGTGCCTTTTCGCTTATGCCTTTCTTCCTCATTATTTTTACATTACTACCCACTGACAACTCAGGGTATTTTCTAGTATTTCTTGCTTGCATTGTAATATTCATTTTTACTTCAAATTCATTCTTTTTCATTCTTGCGTCCTTCGGTGTAAATTTAGTTGCGGAATGCACCATCTTATTATTGTAAGTTAATAATATTTCAAAAATATAATCCGTCCATTGGATATTATGCTTTCCATTTTTCTTGTCCGCTTCAACTCGTTTAAACAGTTGATCTTTAAAAGTCTGAATTCCACGCTCCGCAAATGCTGGATGACCTCTAGTTCTATGTAATTCAATTTTCTCCTCCTTCAAATAATCTAATACTGATTGATTAAAAAAACTGCCTTCCTCGTCGGTATAAATTAATTTCGGTTTGCCACCCATCTTATTGATATTCTCCATCATTCCTGCTAAAATGTCTGGCGGTTGCTTTGACTTGATAGGCACGATATGCATATATTTGCTAAATATATCAATGCATATCATTCCAATTCTAAATGTTTGATTTTCCAAATCATTTTTAGAAATGAAAAACATATCAACTTGAAATTCCCAGAAACTATGCGGAGCAATAAAACTATTTTCACCTCTCATCTTTCTTTTTTCTTCTACATTCTTACTAAAGAATTCATTAATATCGTTTATTGTAATACTACTATCTTTTTGCTTAGCATCCTTGAGGGTTGTTTGTTTTGAACCATAACCGCTTCTATCATAATATACACTCTTAATAATTTCTTGTGTTGAACTCATTAATTAAGTTAATAAAATAATTTTGAAAAACTCATTTTCAAAATTATTCATGACGCACTGCAATTGCAATAGACACAAAAGGCGGTGCAGTTTTCAACTGTGTGGCATAACTCATTATCACAACGTTGAGCAGTGAAGTTAGAACTTATTTTTCCTCCTCTTGTATCTAGATTAAATTTAATTCCGCAGTTTTGGCAACAGGATTTGAAGTATTTTAAGCACCAGTTTTCGTCAATGTATTGCTCTTCGTCTATTTCTCTTTTTGCTACTCTATCTTGCTGTTTATATCCTTCAACTTTGTTTTTAAAATAGTTGATTACCAAACTCTTGAACATATCTTCTTCGCATTCCTTGTTTTTGAAGAAATAGACATTGTTAAAATCACGGCACCGAGTGATACTGCACCACAACCATTCCCTACAAACTAAATAATCTTTGTTCCATTCGTGAATGGTCATATTATCACTGATTGATGTCCCCTGTCTGCTATGAGTGGTAGCACAGTAGGCATATCTAAAATGCTTATCTACAATATCAATGTCAAGTGTTCTAATGTTCTCTGCATCCTTAATATCTTGTATTGTTATCTTGTATCCTTCGTTATTAACAACCTTCCACCTAATATTAACATTCAGTTTTCCTTCCTTGTCCTTTTTGTAAAGTCTGCATATTAAGATTTCTCCAATTTCATATTTGCATGTTTTACCTAATCTTTTTCTAATCTCATTTGATACTGCCTCGCATCTTATATTTGTATATGCTATGTTGTTCCTGCTTTTCATAACATCTTTAGTAAATTTGAAATGCTTAACTATCCATTCTTCAACTGCCATCTTTTTAATCCAAAAGTCATCATAGATTTCATTCAGTTTCTTTCTGTTTCTTTCTCCTTCTTCTGTATCCTTACCACCTACTCGCTTACATATCTTTAAAAATATATTATATTCAAAAATAATGTCAATACATTTGTCAATGTATTCGCCTGCGTTTTGAGTATTAGTGAAAGGTTCAATCGGTGGCAGTTGCTTGACATCACCGGCACCTATAATTACGATGTCAGGATTGTTATTTGCAAACACCCTTATTTTGTTCAATATGTAAGGACTGGACATATAAATCTCATCAAACACTATACATTGAAAATCTGAATAATCAAACTTTGGTAGGTCATCCCCTTTATCAACTGGAATACTAAAGAATGTATTTACTGTCACCGCTTCGCATTCAATCTCTTGTTTTAACATATTTTGAGGCACTACAAAAAGTGTATTGTGTCCTAAATTTTCCATATACTTGCCTATAAAACTTTTACCGCTCCCAGCAAATTTTGCTCTAATCATAACTCTTCTTTTTTCAATAATCTTATTACAGATGCTTTCAACATCCCACTCATCTTCAATCGGTATTGTTTCATTCTGAAAAGTTGGTATTTTTACTAACTCATTAAATTTCCAATTGTAATCAGTTTCCAGTTCATAGACTTTATTATTTTCTACTCTCCAGCCTCCAATATCATTATGAAAATCTAACAACTTCTTTGCCTTCCTTACATCTTTCTTTGCAATATGAAAGGCATCGGTTTTCACCGCATAAACTTTAATACTATTTGCTTTCAGTTTTTCAAAAGTTTCATACATGTTAAAATTATGACCTTGTAATAATAATTCTTTAATATACCTAAATCCGTTCATTAGTTTTCTTTGGTCGGTAAGACAAACAACATAATATTTGGCAGTATTACTTATCTTTTCAGTTTCCCTATATTTCTCACCCCGTTCGCTGTAATAAGTCTTGCCGTCTTCAACTTTGCAATCGATACCAAATTCGGGAAATGTCATACTACCATTTACATGTTGGAAGTATGGTCTCTCATCTTCGGAGAGTTCAATACTCCACTCATCATCGTTTAATAGTTGCCATTTATTAAAACACTCATATTCTTCATCGTCCAAAACATACAGTCTGCCTCCATGGGTTCTTTGATGATGTAAAGCATGTCCTACATTGTCAAAGATCCTACTCACTGACTTTCTGTTATATGACTTTTCCATTAGTCCAAAAGTAATATTTGCTATTGTCTTCTTGATTTTGTTGTTTTGCTCCTCGTCAGCACTGATGTTTGATTTAAACAATTCGCCTATCGCTTTCTTGTATTTTACCTTCAACACTTGTGACGGTGTTTTAAAATATAGTATTTTCATCACAACGCCTCTTTTAACCAATTCTTTTAAGTATTTACCATACACCAGATTAAATTTTTTGTTAAAAAAGATGTTGCCCTGATTTGCTTGAACATAATACAGTGTGTAATTGTTAAATCTGTTGAAATCGCAAGTGTGATCGTAAGGTTTCCACACATCAAACTCTTTAAAAACCGGGATATAATTAATCTTGCTTCCTTGATGTGTAAATGCTTTACATGTGTCAATGCTACATCTTTCATCGGTTTCTACTTCCTTACCTACATTGCTTCTCATCATGCCGTGTGCTACAATTGTTCTGCATTCATCCAAAATCTGGACATCAACTTCATTATAATAACTCTTGTAGTTTTCGCACAACAATTTTCTGTTAAATTTAAACATTTCTTCACTGATGTTATTATACACTTCTTCTTCGTCAACTGCGATGTCCTCGTCAATTCTGTCTCTGTCAAAATTCTGGTTTACTATTGAATAATAAACTTTCTTTTGCTTCTTTCCTATTTGATGCGTAAAATCCATTTTGACTTCAGTTGTCCTACCTGCAGTGTATCCTATTTGTGGTTCATATCCTATCTGCTTGAGTTCAAAAACTGCCTTGTCTAAATCATTGTCTTTCAATATCAACTTGTATTCATCTTCCTCATTGAGTTTTAATATGTCGTCCAAATTTTCAATCATCTTATATTTGATGGGTGTCTCCCTGCTACTGATGTAATAATTGCTATGGATTTTAAGTTTATGGACGTCTTCTACATTAGGGTTTGCTTTAAGACTTTTCATGTCGTGGTTCAATGTGTAAATATGACTGTTCTTTACTAAACCGTTAAAAGTAATCATTTTTTTGCTGTAGAAGTCTTTTGGATCATGCTTGTAAATCAATTTGCTGTCAATGTCATAAATTCTTGCTTTGATGTCAAACTGTTTAAACACAGCATCCATTTGCATGATTGAAGCACCGTGCTTTTTGAAGTTTTCATCGCTTTTGTTGATGATTTCTAATATCCTCTCTCTGGTTAAATTCTTCTTTTTGGTTCTTTTGTGCCTCATCAGCGTGTCCGCGTAGTGTTCCATCAACGTATTAATCCAGCACTCATTTTCAATATGCTCACCTT
This sequence comes from Effrenium voratum, assembly GCA_963377175.1. Classification (NCBI taxonomy): domain Eukaryota; class Dinophyceae; order Suessiales; family Symbiodiniaceae; genus Effrenium; species Effrenium voratum. The sequence continues at coordinate 21,520 of CAUJNA010002459.1, read as the reverse complement.
TTTTTATTGCTTCCTTCAATGTTAAGCAGTCAGGGTTCAATTCGGTTTGAATGTATCTATGATGAATACTTATGTTATGTTTAGCGTCGGTGAGTTCATCATCAAAAATATCATAATCTACTGCGTCCTCATCAACTAAGTCGGCGCTTTCTATTTTGATGCAATCAAGGTAGTTATAAACCTCGCCATCTGTAAAACTCTTAAACGCTGGGTCGCTTCTCATCACTGCCACCAGTTTATGAAACTTATGTTTATCAAAATGCTTTGTAATTTTAACATTAACAGCATTAGTGATAAACTCCCACTGTGCTTTTACGTTGCCGGCCCTTTTAACGTTAGGATATAGCAACGGGTAGTATTTAATACCATTCAATGTAAAAAACCGGATTTTGTAGCGCGTCCTTCGTCTTTAGTAAAAAGAATATATTTAATAACAATCGTTTTTCTGTCCTTCGTTATGTTGTCTCTATACATCCTTTGAATTCTTCGTAAGGGTGTTTTTTCATTAATTCTTCTCCTGATTGTTGCTAGTTTCTTGCCTCTGACTGCCTTTTCAGTTGTTGGTTTCATTCTCTCGCCTATGGGTGCTATGTTTTGGTATTTGGCAACTGCCTTTTCATATTGCTTCAGTCCTTTCTTCAATTCCTTGTCGTTTGTTGCAATGATGCCATTGATTAATTTGTTTGCCGTGTCAAATTGAACAATTTTGCGGTCTTCATAAAAATCAATGTTGGTATTGACTTTCTGTAGGGTTTGAGCGGTAATACTGCCCCTTTTCCTGTCTCTTGTGTTTTTTAGGTCTTGAATGTTTGTATCTATACGTTTTTTTGTCATAAATTAGTCTATATATTAATAATAGTTAATATGTCCTTAACTATATTTCGTATTACTCTTTTATTCGCCTTATTGAATATATATTAATTCATATTTTGCCTTAATATACTTAAAGAAATACTACCATAATATATTAAGATAAAAATGAGCACTAAAAATATTGATGACTTGACAATTGATGAGATTAAGGAACAGATGGCTTTATTCACCAGATTATATTATAAGAAGAAAAAGGTAGAAGACCCTGAATTTCTTGAAAGAAAAAGGGCACTTGACCGACAAAGGTATCATAGAAAAAAGGAAGAGGAAGGAACAGTAAATCAACCTCCTAAAAATGACTACAACAGAAAATACAAAGGCAATAATTTGATCCTAGTTTCTACCCCTGAAAAATGATATTTTAAAGTAAGTATTTTAAAATATGATTTTATTTTCATGATGGTTTTAACTCTATGTCTTTCATATTTGTTTATTTTAGATTTTGCTTTTCTTTATTCTTATCTTTATCCTTATCTTCTTCATCGGTTTCAGCATCAGTAGGAATAGGAATGTCGGTCGGCGGTGCTATTTCATAATTAGCATTTTCTTCTGACGACGCCTCGCCAGAGGCTCGCGAGCTTCGCGACGTTGAATTAACGGTATGTGTTGAAGAACTATTAACAGTGATAGGTGGAGAACTATTAACGCTAACAGGAGGAGAAGTGTTTAACTCAACTTCTTCATTAGTATTATTACTTAACCAATTCATAATACCATTAGTAATATCAAAAGTTGTAATTAGTGAATTTCCTATAATGTATGCTGTCAATTCAGTAATTTGTAGAGTGGTTAATGTAGTTTGATAAGTTATATGTATTATTATTTCTGCTACACTAAAACCCGACCTTAACATAAATTCTATAATCCTAATCAGGTTTAAACTTTTCTTTTTGTTTCCGTTATCATCATCGTCGTCGTCGTCTGGTTCATCGGCATCATCACCATCTTGAATAGGTTTGAATAAGGATGCTTGTACTTCTGCCTCTGCCCTATTCTTAAGATTACTTTTAAAACTCTTTGAAAATCCGTCTGAAATCAAACCTGTATAATCAATGTCATCAGTTTGTGTTTCTTTATCATTTGGTAGGTCTGTTTGTGTTTCTTTGACTTCTCTGATAGGAAACTGTGTTGCTTTGTCAAGTGTCATTACCGGGAACATATCAGTATCATATTTATTATTGTTTAAACTCATATATTTCTTGTTAATGCCATAATTTGTTAAATCAAATTCGTCAAAATCAACTTCATTCATTAATAAATCTACTCTCCGTTTTTCTGGGATGGTTGTTATTATCAGTCTGTGTGTCATCGCTTCTTTAAGCATTTCATCAAAGGTTTTCCTTCTTCTCAATCCATAATATTTAGTATTACTCATTATTAAATATTATAGATTAATTATTGTTAATCACGTGTTTGACCCGATGAAGACGCCTTTTCTTCTTTCATATACTTATTATATACATGCTTTTTGTAAAAATCTATCAATTTGGTTTTGTTTTCCTGTTTTTTAACGTTGGTTTCACTTTCAATCAATTCGCTAAATAAGTTGTTGAATTCTATGTATATATCATCTTTCATTAATCCGACATTATATATTTTATCAATGATGCGTTTCATTTCCATTGGAACATTTGCTAAATATAAGGGTGTATTTCCTCTGATTTCATCTATGAAATCTTCAACTTTACTTAGGTCATCATCGACGTCTTTACCCTCTTTCTCTTCTTCATCAACAATAGGGTCGTCTTCTGGTTCTTCTTCTTCTCCTTCTTCTTGATTTGACGCCATTGAATGGACTTTCACACCTTCTGGTATTGATTGTCTTGATACAGCACTTGCCATTTCATCGTGTTGTCCAAACATAAGTCTCATTCTTTCTTCAAATTCTTCTTTCTGTCTGTTCACTTCCATTAACCTTTCGTCTACGAATGTCATTTGTTGTTTGAATGTATCGCCAATTTCTTTAAATATTCCTTTACCTGACGATGAATCCTTCTTAACTTCTTCTCTTCTGCTCAATTCTTCTTTCTTTTGAATATCCAAAGCATCTTTATTATCAAACTGACTACCATATTGATTTAACCTGTATCTTGTTGCCCTTCTGTCTATCACATTTTCAATTGATGGACGGTTCTCATCTTCTACTAATGTTTCTTTTAACAACTCGTCATAAGAAGGTCTCAAATGTAATTGTGATTTAACGAACCTACTTTTACTGGTCCTACTGTATTCAATCTATTTATTGATTTAATCATATTATATGTATTATTTAGATAATTTATTTATCTAAATAATAAATAAGTTAATCTGAAATATTCTTAATCATTTCTTCTAAATGTTTCTTTCTTGCTTTTAGTTGTTCTGTTGTTTGTATTCCATCGGGTGAGCGTGAGTTTTCCAATATTTTTCTTATTCTGTCTAATTCCTTTCTATAACTTTCCGTTCTGTTGCTTTCTGCTAAATCGTTTCTGTATTTTATCAATGCTCCTTGTGTTTGTCTTGCTTCTATATTATCTTTCATTTGTTTAAAATAATTCATTCTTGAAGCAACGCCCCATAAGTCATTAGTATCATATACTCTTTCAACTTGTGGTGCCCTTTTAAATTCTACATTTCTATGACTTCTCATAAGCATAATGTATATTATTATTTAGATTTTTTATTAAAACATTGATGAAGATAATTTATTTATTTTTTCCTGTTTATCTTGTTTTTTCTTTTGTTTAAGTTCTTCATAATGTTGGTTTAATAATTCTGTTGCCGTGGGTTTCTTAATAGTTTCTTTAATCACTTCTTGTTTAATCTCATTCTTAATTTCTTCTTTTACTTCTGATTGTATCTTTCTAATGTTCTTTTGTGGATTGACTGGGAGCATCTCGGTTTTTGCCCCTTTACAATTTTTAGGATGTGAGTGTCTCAAACTTTTCAATGTCATCTTTTTAGAGCATTGTTCACATTCTACTAATTCAACTTCTTTTTTAGTTCTTGGTAATTCTTTTGCTTTCGCTTTTGGTTCAGGAGTGACTTCTTCTGGTTTAACTTCTGCTGGCGTTGGTTCTTCATTAACTGTTTCATTTTGTTCAACAACTTCATTATTAATAGGTGCTTCTTCTGTTTTAGTTTCATTCTTAACATCTACTACCTCAATACTTGACATATAATATATTCTATATATTTTCTATATGGAAAAATTAAAGAATATATTTAAATAATATCGCTTTTCACAAACAATAATGACAGGGATACATTTACCCCATTTAAATTAATTTCATTTCCTAATGAATTACTAATCCAAAAATCTAATTGTTTAAAGCTTCTATTTGATACATCCAAGTAATCAAGAGGGTTTAATTCCGAATCAAAGACAATTCCCGCGTGTGGTGCTGTGACTGGTACTTTCTTAACAACTGTGCTATCGCCGGTTCTTAAATTTACTTGATTATAATTAGACAATTGAGAAGAATGAATATAAATATTTCTAATGGGTTGAAGATTAACGAAACCAGAAACATAAGGATTATTATATTGATAAACTGCTATTTGATAATTTCCCAAAACTTCATTAACAGATTGTAAGTTATTAGCATTAAAGCTTCCATTCCATATATAATCTGCATATGTTAGTTTCATTTGTTCATCAGTTAATACAGCGAACTTTCTATCTGCATAGTTTGAATAAATTGTTATTTTATTAGTTTTTACACTATAAAAAATTTCATAAGTATTTGAGAAATTAGTATTATCTACAACACCATTGATTCTTGCCTTTAATTCGGTCGCTAGTTCTGTGCCAGTATATACTCCTTCGTCCAATTGTAACGCTAAATAATGGACATTTGTATTATCTTCATCTGGAACTAACGGAGAAGAATAAAAGTATAGTATATTATTTAATCCTGACTGTATTGAATACCAAGAGTTAGGCAATGTTACTTCGTGAATGTAGCAATGAACTCCGTTGTCTGTTTGTAATGTTTCCGGCAATTCAACTTTGAAATTTGATGATGTACCGCTAATTCTATGAGCGCTGTCAATATAGACCTTCTTATATGTGAGCATTATTAATTAATTGAGAAATTAATTTATATCTTTATTTATATGATTAATAATAAAAAGTTAATATATGAAATGAAGCATGGGAAAATTAAACATTATCAACCTTATAAAAAAACAACTAAAATAACTGATGTTATGAAACAAACTGACAAAATATTGAACGATTTTTATCCTAATTCTAATTTAACTGATGCACAAGGGTTGAGTAGAGCATATGGCAATGGTAAAGGTTTTTATATTGATGGTGATAAAATGTATGTAAGCGGAACATTTGGAAAAGGAACTTTTGGAGGTGCTGTTAATGACATTCTGGCAGATGTAGGACTTCCCTTTAAAATGACAAAATATTCACAACGATATAAAGACACATCAACAGCATTGGATGAAAACAATGAAGTTAAACATCTTATAACACATAGTCTCGGTTCAAGTGTAGGGGCACAGATAACAAAAGATTATCCTGAAAGAGAATTAACTTTAACTACTTATGGAGCGCCGTTTATATCACGAAGGTCTAACATTACCGATGATTACATTAATTTTAGAAGTATCTTAGACCCTGTCAGTATTGCTGACCGTGGCGCTATAACTGTTTATACTGGTTCATTAAATCCATTTACTAATCACGATTACATAACTGGATACGGAGACACGGGTCGCGATGTTTCAAGAAGTATTTATCCAGTAAATGAGATATTATAATTTTTTAATTAATTAAATAAATAAATAATTAAATAAATAATTATATAGTATTATATGTATAATCAGTTAAAAGAAAACTTGACAGAAAGTGAAACAAACTTTAAACCATTAACACTTGTAGAAAGATTAAGGGGTTTAAATAGAGATAATAAACGAACACATGTAAAATGTCAGTGTGGGTGTTTCATTATTCGGAGTGTCAGAGTTAGACCTGACTATACTGAGTATAACTGGATTACTTCAATTCTTAATATGTTTGTACCAAAATATATAAATGGTTATGTCCTCATCAATGACAACACTAACAATTGTAATCACACTCAATCAGACCTTGATGAAATAGTAAAAAGAAAAAAACGCAAGACTATTTTCATATTATTGTTATGATACAACATAAGAAATATGACAATGAAACAACGGATGATATGATTAAGAATGAAAATAAAAAGTATAAGAAAAGTTCATATGATGAAATTAGAGAATTAGTAATGGAGAAAGAAAAAGGGAATAATCCAGTTGAAGATAAGATTAAGAAAAAGAAAATGAAAATATTTAAAAATATTAATAATTCTAATCAAAAGGATTACACTAAATTATTCAATTTGTAAATCATAATTCTTAATTATGATTTGGAAATTATTGAAATTACAATTTCATCAATTTGTAAAAAATGTATTTTTTTAGAAATTAATGAATGTATAAATTTATCAATTTAGTTTAAATTATTTCTAAATTAGATTATATATAGTAATGGAAACTTTTGGTGCTGAAGATATTCTAATTGGCAACCTCTCACTCAAACTAAATAAAGGTGCAAGTTATATAAATGAGAGGCGTTCTGTCTCGTTTTTTCCTTCTGGGAGTAATATCTACACCCCTTCATCTGGTCAGCGTGTGTTGAAAATAGCGTTAAATGCTGAAGATAATAGTTGGTTAGACCCACAGAGTGTAATGGTTTATTTCACTGTTGAAAACACTGACACGTCAGACAATAAACGATTAAGACCTTTATCTCCTGCTTATTCCTTTTTTAGAAGAGTAAGACTAATTGCTGGTAATCAACTAGTTGAAGACATTGATTACTACAACCGAAATCATCATATGATGAGTTGCCTGATGTCAAAAGGAGCAAGAGACAATGAAGACGCCCAGAGTTTTGGTTATAGATATGATGACGATTTAAACACACGTCGTGCAGTTCCTGCATCGGGTCATATTGGTCCTGCATATGACGCTTACACAATTCCCGGCTTTAGAAGAAAAATGGTTGTAGGATTTAAACCGATGCTTGGTTTATTCAATCAATTTAAGTATATCCCGTTAAAAGCGTGTCCTCTTGTTTTAGAACTTGAACTAGTTTCAAATTTTACCGATTGCGTTGTTACGGTTGGTGGTACGAGGTTTCCAGAAAGTGGCAACGCAGACTCAAGCCTTCATACAAATGAGCAGTTCTCAATTAGTAACGCATTCCTTCAAACTGATTTGGTTAGCTTGGACAACGACCTCCACAATAGATATGTTGCTCACCTCCTCGATTCAAAAGAATTACCTATTACTTATAATACTTATATTTGTCAATCTAATCAAGTTCCCGATGGTTCGTCGTCAATTAACACTACTGTTGTTCGTTCAGTATCTAAACTAGTTGCCGCGTTCATCAGTTTCAACAAAAGTGGAGTAGGCGATACTCACGTTATGAAAGAATACAACAACTTCTATCACCCCATGTATAACTTGAATAATCAAGACAGTGGATACTACAATCCTGACCTTGATTTAGAATTTCAACTTCAACTAGGGTCAAAACTATATCCTGAGTATCCTTGCCGTTCATTAACACAAGCATTCTATTACTTACGGAAAGCATTAAATTTACCATTGTTCCATCAACACCATTTATCAATTGAATATTCTGCTTACCGTGTTGATAAGTTTATCTTTGCTATGAATTTCGAAAAGGTTCCCGATAGTTCATATACTGGAATTAACACGAAAGCTGGGCAACAGCTTTTAATTCGTGTGAAACCTGTTGGAAATATGCTAACAGCAAATATGCCAGATACAATATATATAACGTTAGTGAGTGAACAAATATTAAGCATTCGCGATGCCGGAGTTCAGATTCTCGATTAAAAATAAGTAAAAATAGGTTTAAAGACATCCCGCTTTATGTTATATAATGGAGAACATATATCAAAATGGTAAAATATACGCTGTTAAAAATGACATCACGGATGAAGTATATATAGGTTCTACGGTTGTCAGTTTGTCAAGGCGAATGGTTCAACATAGAAGCGATGCAAAAATGTATCCTGACAAAATGCCATTGACAAGAAAAATGAATGAAATAGGTATAGAACATTTTTACATAGAACTCGTGGAAGATTACCCGTGTAAAAATAAAGAACATCTCAACAAAAGAGAAGGAGAGCTGATAAGAGAACTTGCAACAATCAATAAACGAGTTGAGCAAAGAACACCAACTGAAATAGCAGAACAAAGAAGAGAATACAGAGAAACACACCACGACCACTTTTTACAATGTAGGAGGGAATGGACTGAAAAGAACCGTGAGAAACTGCGAGAGCAAAACAGAGCACAGAAAGCAAAAGATAAAGATAAAATCTATGAAAGAGAGAAAGCGTGGAAATCAACTAAAATTGAATGTCCGTGTGGTGGTAAATATACAAATTGTCATAAAGCGGAACATCTAAAAAGTACAAGACATCAAGAATACATTAACAAGAATAATTAATATAATTAATTTCTACAATTAATTATATCGATTATGCCTTCAATTAATTTAACAAACTTTGAAAATGTTGTAGCACACACAATTAGCGAAATAAATGATACGGGAATACAAGATATAAAGACCATATACGCCAGTCAAACAGATATAATTGATTTACTCAACAACAAAGCAGACCAAGTAGACACTTACACAAAAGCACAGATTGACACTAATTTTTATGATATAACTCAATCATATAACAAAACAGAAGTTAATGTATTATCAAATAATATTAGTTCAAATGCTTATTTTATTATGAATAATACAGCAACAATAGCAAGTAATTTAGTTAATGTTTCATCAAATACATTTTTAATAGGTAATCTTACAATAACTTCAAATACAAATTTTAATAATATTTCATCAAATACACATTTAATAAATAATTTGAATTCTACTATAACGACTAATTTTAATAATATTAGTTCTAATACTAATTTAATTAATACAAATATTAATAATATTTCTTCAAATACTACTTTAATAAATACAAATATTAATAATACTTCATCAAATACACATTTAATAAATAATTTGAATTCTACTGTAACAGCGAATTTTAATAATATTTCATCAAATTCTCATTTAATATCTCAATTACAAACAGGTTCATTTAATGAAGCAGATTATTATAATAAAATAACAACTAATAATTTATTATCAGAAAAGTTAAACACATCAGTATTAAATAATACATTAATACATAATATAACAACTACTGCAACTTTCAAAATAGCAGAATTTGGAAATTATAACAATTTCTTTGAAATGTATAATAATTATTTTGACAGTTATGTTTATGGAAGTTTGACTGGTTCAACTATGTTTTTAAACCAGCGAGGTTTTGGAGATGTAGAAATTAATAATTCTTCAACTTTTCAAAATGATAAAATAATATTAAATCATAATACTACAATATTAAGTAATTTACAAGTATCGGGTTTATTTTCGTGTTCATCTATTTTAGATATAGCAGGTTCAGATGCTCGTTATGTTTTACAATCAGATGGATTAAGTGGATTAATAACGGGAAATACAAATACAATTAATTCAATAATTACAAATGATAGCGCACAAGATACAGTAATAAGTCAAAAATTAGACAAAGTTAATACAACTGCACAAACAGTAAACTCTCCATTAATACTTAGTTTAACAGATAATACTAATCCAATATTTAGAATCCAGGACGCAGTTAGTAACCAAAGACTCGAGTTTAAACGAGGATGTCAGTTAGACTCTTATCAAGGGTTAGAAGGTGCTACTCCTTATAGATTATGGTTAGGATGGAATACAGGAGATGTTATTATTGGAAGACCTAATAATGCTTCAAGAATTACGATTAACGGTAATGTTCATACTTCATACAATTTTGCTCAAGCACACGGAACATCATATTTCGAAGGTGCTGTTTATATGAAAGGAAATTTATTTACAAATAATGATTTTTCAACAGATATTAAAACAAAAATTGATAATATCAATACTTCAATAAATGGACTAGAACCATATTTAGAAACATATACACCAGATGCAACAGAAGGTTTTTATATACATCATCCTAATTTTGTTGCTGTTAGCGTTGGTGATATTACTAATGCCAGTAATCAATATATGATGTGTGATGGATTGGTAAATAAAACTATTTTTAGTAAACCCGTTGATGTGTTAGGTAATATGTATACAAATGCTGATGTTAATTGTGATAATGTTAATATTGATACTGATGGTAAATTAACAATTGACACAAATTGTGAATTATATAGATATGTTAGTGTTTTTTCATCTTTTGATATGAGGAATAGTGATGCTAATTCTTCAATTAGATTTATTTGTGGAGACCCTGCTGTTCAATCTAATATAGTTGGAGCAGTTAATATTTCTACTGGATGGACTTTTAATACAAGCACTGTTGATGTAATGGGTAATTTATTTGCTGATGATATTTATGTTAAAAGCGGGGGAGCATTAAGAAGCAATAATATAGCGCCTAATGGTGGTACATTGGTAACTGTTGATACTAATATGGCAATACAAAATGCATATTTAGCAACTAATACCATTCAATCATTTGATTTAACAACGGTTTCATTTTTGAATAATATTTCAATGACTACTGGAACAGATCTAAAGATGGGAACAAGTGAAATATCAACTTATTACGATGGAACTAGTTTATCTACAATTGATGTAATATTCAGAACATCAAACACGGCGTTTAGAGTTGCTGATAGTTCTACTACCCCTTCTGTTTTATTATCTATTGATAAGACATTTGGAACAACAGTAAATACTGAAAGTTTTACAAATAATGCTCCATCGACTTTTAATGAAAATGTAACAGTTGTTAACACAAAAACATTATTTGTAAATGATATTCAAGATGCTTCAGGCGATGCTATTGATATTACCGCTGGGACAGTAACCATAAATGGTAGTCTGATAGATAATTCCGATGCAAGATTGAAATATGATGTAGATTTACTTAAAAGTAATTGTATTAGTATGATTAAGAAATTCAAACCTAAAAAATTCAAAAGAAAAGATAGAGACGATAAGGATGCAATCCATATAGGTTATATTGCTGATGATTTATTAAAAGCAGTTCCGAAAGAAATTAGTAATGTAGTTCATACCGAACGTGAATATTTAGGTATTGAATATACAAAAGTTCCAATATTATTACATAAAGCTTTACTGGAAGTGATAGATAAAGTTGAAAAATTAGAAAAAGAAATTAAGGAATTGAAAAAACAATCTAAATAATAATATATAATGGGTATTGGTCAAAGTAAAAACGATGAAAATAACAGTATGGAAGACATTAAGAATTTAAGAGTAGATGAAAAAACAAGAGCGGATACTTTAATAATTAAATCTATTCAGGAATGTGTGGCGCGAATAGAAAAATTAGAAAGTCAAAAATCGGACAAACTAATATATAAATTACCTGCGTTGCATTTATGCAACGCTTCATTAATTTAAATCAAAAACATTAAACAATAAATTTAATGTTATTGATTAGTTATTTTCAAATATTGTGAAAAGTTTTTCATAAACACTTTATCTGGGTTCTTTTCTAAAAGGTTAATATATAAAAAGCTATGCGGTTCATCAGTGGCAGTTTCATATATTTTATAAATTAATTTCTGCTTTCGTGTAAATTATCGCTTCTAACAATTGCTGATAATTCATCTTGCAATATTTCAATTTCTTTGTAGTTTCTAACTTTATAATAAAACAAATGACTTATATTTACTCTAACAATTGGTGGTACAGTTGATGATTTCTGAAGACTGACAAGTGTTGATATTCCACTATGACGACCTCTACAAAATAAAGAATTTAACAATTTGTTATTTCTTGTTATTGCTGGATTATCAGATACATCATCCAATATAACTAATATATTAAATAACTTGTTCATTCCTTGTTTTTTTTGGTATTCAATTATTTTATTTTGAGTTTCTATAACTCTTTCTAAATCTTCAACATTGAACTCATCCCACCAACACGGTTCTTTATCAGTATCTACTTTCAATCCTTCCTTAATGTATTTTTTAACAGGCAACCAAATACTATCCAAATTTACTGATGGTGACCAGATAAAAATTCTTTCAAATGATCCTCTGTAAATATCAAGTATCATTGATACAAGTAGGGTCGATTTGCCAGAGCCTGACGGGGCCACAATATTAGCTCTCATCGGCAATTTAGGGACGACCTCGTGCTTACTTTGCTTAAAGTCATATTTGATTTCGTCAATTGGTTTTACATCAGGCATAATAAAATAATATTAAAGATATTTAGAAAATTATTTATAATTAATATTAAATGGACGCGAGGAACGAGCCTCGCGTGCTAACGCGACCATCGTTATGTTATGAGTGGCGGTAAATAACATAATGGAACAGGTTGTTGCGAAGCTTCGCGAGGCATCGCCGATGCGTCCATTGCTTCAATCAATAAGCATTGAAGATAATTAGTTTTGTGTCTTGCTCGCGTGTGCAATGAAAACCCAAGTGCTGTGCCCCACCAATATTCTATTATGCATGAAAATAATAAGATCAAATAATTAGTTTTAATGATTATTTCATCTTATTATTTATATGGATAGAAGTTATTCAGATTATATTGATATAATAGATGAAGTAGAGAATATAGAACAAGTGATAATAACTGACAACAGATGTAAGAAAGTATGCTTTTATACATTAGAATTAATAAAATTAGGAATGCAATATATCAAAAATAAAAATGTAAATATTAATATAAATGCCAAGAAAGAAAAAGAGTAAATCAAATTCAATATTAGATAATGAAAGACCAATGCCAGATATTGAAGCTCGGAAAGACACAACAGTAAGTGTTAAATCATTAGGTGTGAGTAAAGAAATAAAATGTGATAAATGTAATCATATTATGAACTTTCAAAATGAATTAATAGTAGATAAAAAAGGCGGTGTTAATATTAAATGTATTCCGTGTATGTTATCAGTCAAAAAGAAAGACCAAGAAATGAGTGTAGTGAAGAAGAAGGACGGAGATATGACAATAGAAACAAATGACCATTTAGTCAATGTTAGTTTTAATAGGGTAATAACATAGTATTTAAAGAGTAGATTTTTCATTATTTAAACAATTGTTCATTAGAATTAATAAAATTAGGAATACAATATATCAAAAATAAAAATGTAAATATTAATATAAATGGTCAAAAGCAAAATTAATGACCAAATGCAAGAAGAAAATAGAATAGTTAAATTAATGCAGGACCAGAAAAAAGGACAAGATAAAATTGAAAAGACACTAAAAGAACAAAAAGGAAAACAAGAACAGATGAGTGAATTAATAGAAAATCACCAAGAAACACAGAAAGAAATTAGTAAAGCAATGGACGAAAATATAAAAACGATTGAAGACAGACTAACAGCAATGGAAAATTATGATTATAGCGACTATCAGTATGTAGAACAAACAGGACAAGACAATCGCGCTAATGAAATCAAAGTTGATAAAGACGGTGCTGACATTAAGTGCCTGCCGTGTAAATGTGGAAGATTGATAACAATAATTCATACAATGAAAACCAAAGAAACCAACGGAAACTCACGCGAAGAAACTTGGGAACACAACTATAATACAAAATGGGATAAATTAGTATTTAAAGAGTAGATTTTACATTAAATCAATTTTTTAAATAAATAAGTAAATAAATAAATATCTATTTATTTGTATAATCATAATGCCAACTATGAATAGAGAAGACCATAGAGTTATAACTTTTGATGATGAAGAAATTAAAGACCTATTCAATGGTGATAAAAACTTTGCTAAACAATTGAGCGAAGAATATTTTTATTGGTTTGATGCTAAATTCAATGATAAATATTTTATGAAAGGTATAACTAAACCGGATAAATTTGATAAAATATTGATGTTTTTTGAAATTACAGGTGACGAGGAAGGTTTAATAAAAATGAACAATAAAATTGGTGAAAGACTGTTAGAATATAATTCATTTACATATATAGCATTAAATTACTCAGGTAAACTGTATAATAAAACGCATAAATAAATATTTAAATAAATAATTATATAAATAAATATATATAGAAATGTCTGAAGTTGAGAATGATGCTATTGCTGAACTATCAAAGAAGATAATGACAGTTAGTAAAAATGTTAAACTGTTGTACGAGATGATAAAAACTATTGACCAGAAACTTGATGCAAAGGCAAACGAACCAAAAAATAACAATGAAGAGAAGGAAAAGATTGACAAAATATTTGAAAAGAAAGGGATAGGCAGACCCAGCGGTGATTATGACACGAAGCGTAAAAAAATATTGTGATATGTTAAATAAGGGACAAATCAAAAGTCCAAAAGAACAAACATTAGAATACTATAAGATTATTAAGGAAGATGATAAATATGTGTATTTCTAAAACATTGTCTAAATCATTCTAATAAACAATATGAATTTATTAGAATTATTTAGTGGAACTGAAAGTGTAGGAACCATAGCAAAGTCGCTTGGATTTAATGTAATATCATTAGACTTGAAACATGCTGATATTAATTGTGATATTTTGACGAGTTTGACAGATTAAGGAATTTGAGTTGGGGTTGGAGTTCAAACTTGAAATTTCTAGGTTCCTCCAACGACAACACAGTAAAATTTATGAAATTTAAAATTTTGAAAATGGTGAATTTTAAGGGGATAATCCATAGTTTATAAAATAAATAAAACACCAAAAATATATAGATATATCCAGAAACTCTTGCCAATCGCCAAACAGGGCAACAAAAAATTGGCGAGAGTTTCCCCCTTATATAATATATACATATAATAAAAAACCCTCCCAACACCTCCCGTCCATACCTAGTAGAGGAAAGCCTTGTAGATAAAGTCCATGATGAAGATACCTGCGCGGAGACAAGTCGCGTTGTGAAGGGTCAGTGGGGAATAACAAAGGGTGGTAACCTAAAGACCTACATACCTAAAGACCTACTGCTCTACTGCACACCTCATTTTTCCATCCACGCGTGGACAGCAACCAAAATATTAGGAGCGCAGCATTCCACACTGCACAAGCGGAACGCCACTCATGGCAAAGCAAGTTGCAACTGGCACCAAGGTGGTCGGGCAACATTCTGTTTGACCAAGCGGGTTGGACAACATTCTGTTTGACCAAGCGGGTTGGTTGCCAAGGTGGTTGGGCAACATTCTGTTTGACCAAGCGGATTGGTTGCCAAGGTGGTTGGGCAACATTCTGTTTGACCTGATGCCTAATGCAACTTGCTCATCAGTCAATCATTCTGCCCATCTCGGCACGGACTTCATTGCGAATTTGGCGTTTGCCCAACTCATTGTTGATGTCATCCTTCAACTTGGAAAATTCAAATTTACCACTCTCGCTCAGGAAGGTGTTGCACAGGACGAAGACACCGGCACTCTCCACGCTGGCAAGCGCCTTCTGGTAGTTGGAAACCACAGCACGCAACGAGGCGGTCTTCTCGCCAAAAAGCAGTTGAGACACACCTGAAACCTTGGCGTCCTTGTTGTTGTTGGCACCAATCTTGATGAGCATCTCAGTCAGGGCGGAAGTCTCAACGGATGCAAGCAAGTTCTTGAACTCACCGTGCTTGGTAGAAGCATCGCTGTTGGTCTCAAAGTTCTGCAAGGTCTTGGACACATAGACCTCAATATTCTTCATGTAGGCGTCGTCGACAGAAGGCACCAAGGAAGACTTGGACACAACCTTCTCGCGCAAGGACTTCAACATAGCTGGTTTTTTGGTGGTCTTTGCACCAACCCCACCACCGCGCACCCTGAACTGCATAGTCAGCACTTGATGGTCAGGAAGGTAGGCATACAGTCCATCATAGTCCTGTAGCACGCTTGCTCCCTCGTTTGTGCCGAGATTCAGCGTGTAATCCTCGCGGTCAAGTCCTGTGAGGCGGTAGATGCTGTCATACAGGTCTTTGCCGGTCGCACGCTGGTCAAAGAAGACATTGATGACCGCCTTGTCATCAAGAGACACCTTGCAAGTCCGCTTGTTCTGCTCCCCCTCGCTGTGAAGGTGGATGTCTTCCATATCCGGAAAACCAGTGGTCTCATACTCCTCATCCGCCTTCGTTTTGACATAGGACAAGACCGTCCGGCTGTTCTTATCCATCTGCTCCTCGTGCTCGTTCTCAATCATCTCAATGACGAGCGACAAGGCAACCGAACCCTCATTGGTGATGGTGGCAGTGAGGGTTTCAAAATACTGGGTCTGCTTCTCAACGATTGCCACGCACCATTTGACCAAGAGCATCTTGTCAAACATTGACAGGTCATCAATGGCATCTTTCACGCGCTGTGTGTGCTCTTCCCAAGATATCGCGGCATCTTCTGGCAAGTTCTCGCACAACTTGTTGGCAATTGCCAAGGCAATCACCGGCTTGGCGTCCTTTGACTTCACACGGATGTCCATTTGGATTGCCAAAGTCTTGAGTTCATCCTTCTTCCGCGCTTCACAAAGCATCTCTGCAATCTCCCCAGCATCTCGCACCATCCACTCTTCCAAGTCCACTGGAACGTTTCCATTGTTCATCTCTTCAAAGATGGCATCTGGCACAGCATATGCCCTGCGAATGCCATTGAGAGAGGCAACCAAGAAAGGCATAGCGTCAGTAGCAACTACAGGAGGTAGGGCACTTGAACGCCAAATCGCTTCATTTCAAGCGAGGTTGAATGCTCAATGCTGGTGCGACAACTGGCAACCAAATGCAGTGCAAAAGTTCAACCAACAGCAACCCAACCCAACCCTGTGGCGCACATTGTGAAGATGAAGCGGATGAAGAAGATGTTGCTAATGCAGAGTGGGCGGTGCCGACGGTGCCCCCGGAAAACCCCAGAAAAGAGGGTAACCCATAAACCTTACAATAAAAAACATTGTAAGATTTATGTTTTGAAATTATGGGGATTTTATATTTTGGGATTTTGGAAAAATATATTTTGGGAATTTAGAAAAATATTTACAAAATTTATGTATCAAATCTTGAGTTGAGGTTCTGTTATGAATTGATGAAAAAATATTATGTGAATTGGTCGGTTGAGGGGATTTTATCTGAACTGGGGGGTCCTCTTGGGTAGGTCAAAGTCCCCCCAAAAAAACATGAACGCAACTTGAACGCGGCAAACACACCTTAATCAACCAACATGTTGTTGAATTGAGCTGAAACACAAGCATCCACGAAGTCCTCCCACTTGTTCTCATGCCCATGTAGTGCCAAAAACTCCTTCGCTTCCTCCTCCGTCAAGTCGCCAACCCAAATGTCTTCCTGCCTTGCAATTCCTCCTGCATCAAAAGCCAACGCCACTGCCGCCGAAGAGGCTGACACAATCACCTTGGACAAAGGATAATCAGACATAGATACCACTCCCTCAACATGGTTTCCGTTTGCAACATTGGATTTTGCATTGAGCTGGGGGGCATGGAATGGACTTCCGATTTTGTCCTCCGCCACATACTTCGCATGTGGAGGAGATTAAGTTGATGCTCGGCGCGGAACGGAAACAAAAGACTAGGGCAAAATGCGCTACAGCATCGATAGACACCTGAAAAACATATTTTGTCCAGCCAGTCCTTCGGTGGTTGTACGAGGGACTTCAAGAAGAAGGATTGGAAACTTGGTGAGGTTGTCGGGAAAGTCCTTGAGCTTCTCGCGCGCTCGGCGCATGACCTCGCTTTTTTGAACAATCCTCCGTCTTCCACTTTAAGTTTCCTGAACATCATCCTGTTCCAATCGGCACTTCTGGATGGTGAATCGCACAAACTCGCGCCCCACGCGCAAGGCTTCTTCTGTTGCCACAGACTTGCCTGACTGGCACCGACCCCCAATGATGGTCGCATGTTGTTGCCAGCTCGCAATGCGTTGCCGGAGAGTTTCCATCACTGGCCTTTGGATGACCTCGTCTTGCGGCCTGCTGGGTTCAAAAGGCTCCATGGCCCTTGCCAGCGCTTCTTGGATTTTGCCTTCTGGAGAGGCTTTGAACGCCTCGTCGGCAGAACGCTTTGCTTCATCGGCGGAGCGCTTTGCTTCATCGGCGGACTTCACTGCATCCACCAGTTGCCCAAATGTGAAGGTGGACTTAGCTGCAGTTGCCACGCTAATGAAGAAGTCGCGGTTTCGCCCAACGTCGTCAACGAATTGTTGAAAATCCAGCCCCGGCGTGTCAGAGGCATAGGCTGGGGCTACCATGATGCATGAGCCAACCACATGCCCAACGAGGCGTGCCCCAAGGTGTGGTGTGCATCTCACTGGCACCGCCTCCAAATGACATAGCCATCTGTAAGACCAAAACATGAAACATCACACTGGCCTTTTCTTAAACACAAACTCATAATCACAAAAGTTAGGAACCAAGTTAACATGATTTTCAAGTCCTTGCCCTGTGGTGGTGGCACAAAGGCTCCCATCAACTTCATCAGACTGAAGCCACCGACCAGCACCATCCATGGCTTGACACGCACTTGGTGCCTTCGGTCCATGGCTACAACAAGGAGTGTGCCAACACCACTCCGTGCAGTTTTACTCCATCATCTGCTTTTTTAGTATTGTAAACATTATTTTTTCACATTGCCTAGGTTGGCTGAGTTTTGGTGCGGTTTCTTGTTGTAGGCTTCTGTGCTGAATCTATGCATATGCTTTTGTACAGGTATGCTGTTGGAGTTGTTGATGATAATGTGATGGTTTGTTGTTCGTTGTTTTTTTGTTTTTTTTTGTTATTGTTTTTTTTTTTGTGTGGTGTTTTGAACATGTTGCTGTGGGAGCTGGGGCGGGGTATAGTATTGAACTGGGGGTTGAGGCTCTTTCTGGTCTTTCAGAAGTTATGATCCTCGCGAACCTCATGTCACGAAACACCTGGCCGAAAAAAACAGCAGCCAAGCTGCAAAGACTCCAAGGTCCATGTCGGGTTTCATTGCGCGCGAAACTCCAGGATCTGCTTCGTGGACAAGGCCTTGAAGAAAGCCACCAGCTGGGGGACACAACTCGCAGCCCTTCTTGTTCATCTTCAGAACCCAACAAAAACACGAAAAACAGGTAAAGCACACCCGATTTCGGACATGTTGAACTGCAGGTGCATGGATTTGGCTCAGCTGCCTGAATCGTCTATCCTTGAATGGGATTTCAAAATACACCATCTCACATAGCTGATACATCTGATACTATGCGTGCGTTGTGTTTACGGGGCTGGAACAAATGCACAAGCAAGAACGAGCTGAAGTCTTCCGGCCATTTTCGCAAAAGATCGGTTATGGATTTGCCAGTTGCGCTTCAGCGGCCTCCTTATGCAATTTGGAGGCAAAAAAGAAGCGCTTCTTGATTGGGTGAAAATACACAGCATGACAACTCTTGTTGGGAATTAGTGCGGCAACCTCCCTTGGGAGGATGCTGATGCCGTTTGAAACCTCTGGGATGCCTTCAGAATAAACTTTGAGGAGCTCTTGCAACATCTCGCGCCCCGTGACCTTGGGGTGCACTTGAAGCTCCATGAAGCGGACAACTTCCACAGTAGCAAGTCGCTGACATTCTTGCTTCGTGTCGTCCATTCCTTTCCTTAGTTCACGAGATACAAAACACATATCCTGAGAGGTTTTGAACACCGAAAAAGTAAATCATCATCCGTTCAAGCCAAAGCCAGGCGCTTCAGATTCTCACAGGCCTTCGCCAAGTCGCCAATCCGGAAGCCACCTGAAATGAACTCGGTCAAAGTCCCCCCAAAAAAAACATGAACGCAACTTGAACGCAGCAAACACACCTTGATCAACCAACATGTTGTTGAATTGAGCTGAAACACAAGCATCCACGAAGTCCTCCCACTTGTTCTCATGCCCATGCAGTGCCAAAAACTCCTTCGTTTCTTCCTCCGTCAAGTCAGCAACCCAAATGTCTTCCTGTCTTTCAGTTCCACCAGCATCGAAAGCCAGCGCCACTGCCGCCGAGGAGGCTGATACAATCACCTTGGACAAAGGATAATTGGACGTAACTACATTCACTCAACATGGTTTCCGTTTGCAACATTGGAATTTTGCATTGAAGCTGGGGGGCATGAATGACACTTCCGATTTTGTCCGTCGCCACATCCTTCGCAGTGGAAGAGATTAAGTTGATGCCTCGGCAAGCGGAACGGAAACAAAAAGACTAGGGCAAAATGCGCTACAGCATCGATAGACAACTGAAAAACATATTTTGTCCAGCCAGTCCTTCGGTGGTTGTACGAGGCACTTCAAGAAGAAGGATTGGAAACTTGGTGAGGTGTCGGGGAAAGTCCTTGAGCTTCTCCTGTGCGCCGGCGCATGACTCTTTGGAACAATCCACCGTCTTTCCACTTAAAGTTCCTCGAACATCATACTCTTCCAATCGGAACTCTCTGATGGTGAATGCACACCCACCCGAGCCCGCGCCAAGGCTTCTTCTGTTGCTACAGACTTGCCTGACTGGTACCGACCCCCAATGATGGTCGCATGTTGTTGCCAGCTCGCAATGCGTTGCCGGAGAGCTTCCATCACTGGCCTTTTGATGACCTCGTCTTGCGGCCTGCTGGGTTCAAAAGGCTCCATGGCCTTTGCCAGCGCTTATTGGATTTTGCCTTCTGGAGAGGCTTTGAATGCCTCGTCCGCCGAGCGCTTTGCTTCATCAGCAGAGCGCTTTGCTTGATCCAATTGAGCCACTGCAACTGCAGTCCCCGCCACTGCAACTGCAGTCCCCGCCACTGATAGGGTGGCGCTGGCCAAGGCAGCGAAGAAGTCCTTCTTCCCCGCAAACTCTTCAACGAATTGTTGAAAATCCAGCCCCGACGTGTCAGAGGCATAGGCTGGGGCTACCATGATGCATGAGCCAACCACATGCCCAACGAGGCGTGCCCCAAGGTGTGGTGTGCATCTCACTGGCACCGCCTCCAAATGACATAGCCATCTGCAAGACCAAAACATGAAACATCACACTGGCCTTTTCTTAAACACAAACTCATAATCACAAAAGTTAGGAACCAAGTTAACATGATTTTCAAGTCCTTGCCTTGCCCTGTGGTGGTGGCACACAGGCTCCCATCAACTTCATCAGACTGAAGCCACCGACCAGCACCATCCATGGCTTGACACGCACTTGGTGCCTTCGGTTCATGGCTACAACAAGGAGTGTGCCAACACCACTCCGTGCAGTTTTACTCCATCATCTGTTTTTTTTGTATTGTAAACATTTTTTTCACATTGCCTAGGTTGGCTGAGTTTTGGTGCGGTATCTTGTTGTAGGCTTCTGTGCTGAATCTATGCATATGCCTCTGTACAGGTATGCTGTTGGAGTTGTTGATGATATTGTGATGGTTTGTTGTTCGTTTGTTTGTTTTTGTGGTGTTTTGAAAATGTTGCTGTGGGAGCTGGGGCGGGGTATAGTATTGAACTGGGGGTTGAGGCTCTTTCTGGTCTTTCAGAAGTCATGATCCTCGCGAACCTCATGTCACGACTCACCTGGCAAAAAAAAACAGCAGCCAAGCTGCAAATACTCCAAGGTCCATGTCGGGTTTCATTGCGCGCGAAACT
>CAUJNA010002458.1:808822-930289 GCA_963377175.1 Effrenium voratum | reverse complement strand
TTCCTTGCTTGGTCACTTGGTTGGTTACCTGGTCGGTTGCCTTGGTTGGTTACCTGGTTGGGTACCTTGGTTGGTTACCTTGGTTGGTTCCTTGCTTGGTCACTTGGTTGGTTACCTGGTCGGTTGCCTTGGTTGGTTTCCTGGTTGGTTACCTTGGTTGGTTACCTTGGTTGGTTCCTTGCTTGGTCACTTGGTTGGTTACCTGGTCGGTTGCCTTGGTTGGTTACCTGGTTGGGTACCTTGGTTGGTTACCTGGTTGGTTACCTGGTTGGTTACCTGGTTGGTTACCTGGTTTACCTTGGTTGGTTGCCTGGTTGGTTTCCTTGGTTGGTTCCTTACTTTGTTACTTGGTTGGTTTCCTGGTTGGTTAGCTTGGTTGGTTACCTGGTTGGCTACCTTGGTTGGTTCCTTACTTGGTTATTTGGTTGGTTACCTGGTTGGTTGCCTTGGTTGGTTTCCAGGTTGGGTACCTTGGTTGGAAACCTGGTTGGTTACTTCCTTACTTGGTACCTTGGTTAGTTACCTGGTTGGTTGCCTTGGTTGGCTACCTGGTTGGCTAGCTTGGTTGGTTACCCGGTTGGTTACCTGGTTTACCTTGGTTGGTTGCCTGGTTGGTTGCCTTGGTTGGTTCCTTACTTCATTACCTGGTTGGCTACCTTGGTTGGTTCTTTACTTGGTTACTTGGTTGTTTACCTGGTTTTTGCCTTGGTTGGTTTTCTGGTTGGTTATTTGGTTGGCTACCTGGTTGGTTACCTGGTTGGTTACCTGGTTGGCTACCTGGGTTGTTGCCTGGTTGGTTACCTGGTTGGTTACCTGGTTGGTTGCCTGGTTGGTTACCTGGTTGTTGGTTACCTGGTTGGTTACCTGGTTGGTTACCTGGTTGGTTACCTGGTTGGTTACCTGGTTGGTTACCTGGTTGATTCCCTGGTTGGTTACCTGGTTGGTGCCTTACTTGGTTACTTGGGTTGGCTACCGGGACTTGGTTGGTTGCCTGGTTGGTACCGTTTTGGTTCCCTGGTAGGCTATGTGGTTGGTTATTTTCTTGGGTCGGGTCTTAAGAATGCTTGCTTGGTTGCTGAAGTTTGATTGATATTTGGAAAACCACTTTGGTTGCTATTTGGTCGGTACTGTATTTTTCTTCTTCCGCGGGCAAGTGTCCCTTTCCTAACCGGCGAGCAGTGACACGCTTTTTGGTATTTTCCGCCATTTGAGGCACGTGGTCACGGAGACCCGCCACACGGTCACCGGGCCCTCCTTCCCGTTGAAGGACGGCGTGGTCACCGTCACGCACCACACCTACACCGGGCCCAACGGTGAGGTGTCTCTCTGGCATGGGCCCACCGGTGAGGTGACGCACCACACGTGGCACGGGCCCACTGGTGATATGACGGACCACTCGTGGACAGGGCACAGTGAAGATAGTGGGCCAGGGCCCTAGAGCTTGCCAGCAGTGAGAGCCCTGCGAGAGTCGGGCAGTGTGATACTGTCGATGGACGAAATCCTGCACCATCTAAGAAACCCTGGAATGATGATTCCCCTGAAAATACCAACAAACAATGGTGTCCCATGGTTTCACTGTGGTGCAGAATTTCGTCCATCCACAGTGGGATATGTTTGTGTTGTTGGAGCTGATTGCCCTTGGTTTCGCCACAGCTCAGGCGCATTGATTGCTGCTTGGCACGAAAGGGGATGCGAATGGCCGGCAGCTCGGGCCTTTGAGCGGCAGAAGGAGGGGGTAAGGAGCAAACAGCAGGGAGAGGATTCGATAATTTGAATGACACAACACGTAGACATTGCAAGACTTAACCAACCTTGTTGCCTTTCTCCCCTCATTTTCCTATGGCAAACCGTCCACTTTTTGCAGGGGTCTAAGTCTGGACCAGTGCACTTCCAGGCTTTTGACCCTATTTGCTCACATTTCAATTGCAAAAAATCAACACGTGCTGTTCGGCGCGCCTTGTTTGCCTGTGCGTGCGCCCACAGATTTGTTTGTGTGCGTGTGTGTGTGTGTGTGTGTGTGTGTGTGTGTGTGTGTGTGTGTGTGTGTGTGTGTGTCTGTGTCTGTGTCTGTGTCTGTGTCTGTGTCTGTGTCTGTGTCTGTGTCTGTGTCTGTGTCTGTGTCTGTCTGTGTCTGTGTCTGTGTCTGTGTCTGTCTGTGTCTGTGTCTGTGTCTGTGTCTGTGTCTGTGTCTGTGTCTGTGTCTGTGTCTGTGTCTGTGTCTGTGTCTGTGTCTGTGTCTGTGTCTGTGTCTGTGTCTGTGTCTGTGTCTGTGTCTGTGTCTGTGTATGTGTCTGTGTCTGTGTCTGTGTCTGTGTCTGTGTCTGTGTCTGTGTCTGTGTCTGTGTCTGTGTCTGTGTCTGTGTCTGTGTCTGTGTCTGTGTCTGTGTCTGTGTCTGTGTCTGTGTCTGTGTCTGTGTCTGTGTCTGTGTCTGTGTCTGTGTCTGTGTCTGTGTCTGTGTCTGTGTCTGTGTCTGTGTCTGTGTCTGTGTCTGTGTCTGTGTCTGTGTCTGTGTCTGTGTCTGTGTCTGTGTCTGTGTCTGTGTCTGTGTCTGTGTCTGTGTCTGTGTCTGTGTCTGTGTCTGTGTCTGTGTCTGTGTCTGTGTCTGTGTCTGTGTCTGTGTCTGTGTCTGTGTCTGTGTCTGTGTCTGTGTCTGTGTCTGTGTCTGTGTCTGTGTCTGTGTCTGTGTCTGTGTCTGTGTGCATGTGTGTGGGAAACAAGCTTCGGTGAAATGGCACCACATGGTCCCGGTCAGCGCTCAGGAATGGGGTGTAAGTGCGTGATTTTGCTCTTGACGAAGCCGTGAGGGTTCAATAGTCCGAAGTGGAAGTTGACACATTCCTGGCGCATTCAGTCTGGCCTGTCCGACACTCGCGACTGGATTTGATGCGGAAGTTGGTCAAAGTCTGAATGAGTATGTGTGAAACCATCTGAGATCTGTTTTGGGATGGTTTCAACGAAGGGCCATTTGCCAATTGGAGTGGTTCTCGGCTTTCAGCCCGATCTTTCTCCAGTCGCATCGGCTGAATTCCAATAGGCCAAAGGTGGCACCGTTGTTGTAACTCGGCAAAGTGTCGAGCTGAGCAAAGCTTGACTGATTATCATGGAACCCAAAAAGATGGTCGAGGCTCCAAATCAAATGAGTTCTCAAGTTGGTTCATGGCTCGGTCCCTTGAAAATGGAACCGCTCATTGGGGGCTCCTTAGGGGACTGGCAAGCTTTCCAGACCAAGCTTAGGCCACACGGGCATGAAGAACTGGCAAAGCTGGTCGAATGAGCACATGCTGTTCTGCTGCAAGCACTACGGCTTAGCTTGTCCCTTCGACTGCTTCACAGGCCAGGCACGAGGAGCGCTTAGTCGCCATGCGCGGCTCACTGGATGGCAACCCGAACAATGTACGGACGGAGTTGCAGAGTTGCACCGTACGGGCGTACGCCACGGACGAGAAGATTGAAAATGGGTGTTATGTTGATTTTGCCATCTGGCTGTGGCTCAAATAAACCGGTACCAAAATGGAACCCTGGTAAGTGGAAACATGGACCAAAACCTGCGTACCCCCTCCTGTTTAATTTTGATCCACACCCATCTGGATCCTACTTGCACCCTCAGGCTGGAGATTCTTAGGATGGGTAGTCTGGCTGTTGAGGATACAGTACCACCCCCAGCGTCGTTTATTTCCAGGATTGGCTTCCCTTTGGTGAAGATCAAGCCAAATTGGGATTTCCCCCCCTTCCCCTCAAAAAAAGAAAGAGAGAACAAGCAAACCAGGACCTGGAAGGACAAAGCCCCCCAAACAAAAAAGGAAAGAAAGAAAGAAAGAACGAAAGAAAGAAAGACAGAAAGAAAGAAAAATAAGGAAATAAGTAAAGAAAGAAAGCCAGAAAGAAAGAACAACAAGCAAACCAGAAAAGACAAAGAAACAAGCATGAGGTGGGTTTCCTTCTGGTTTTCATTCAAACACCAGACACCCATACGCATCCATTTGTGGCCTCCTTTGCAGCAGGCACGCCGGAGCTGTGGCCGCCGGGCCAGCGGCAGTGGTGCTGCCACTTGGCCGGAATGTGTTTGAGGGAGCCCATGTTTTGGAGGGTTTTAAAGGGAAACCCAAAGGACACCAAAAGGGTTTGAAAGGCAAGCCAGAGTGGGTCCAGTACCATTCGTGTTTTTTTTGGGGTTCCCTATTTTGAACTGGGTCCAGTACCATTCCTGTCTGTTTTCGGGTTCCATATTTTGAGATTTGGGTCCAGGTTCAGCGGATTCCCTTTTGCCCGTTCTGTTTGTGTTGGGGACCCACTGAAATTGGTCAAGCCCACAAAGGCTGGGACATGTCTCCAAAGTTCGCCGCGGCTTCTTCGCCCTCGAGGTAAGCAGAGGGGCGTTGCCTCGAAGCCGGGGGGGAGAGGCAAATGCGCAGTTTGTATTCGAAGTACTTCCTGCTAATGAGTACCCTCCCTCCAACCAACATGGCAACTGACAGGGGGCCCTCAAAAGGAAATGAATTTTTGCAGGTACCTCCCCACAGGTGCCATGTTAGTTGGAGGAAGGGTAGTTTTTCCTTTTTGGTTGTGTTGGCAAGTCACATGAACTGTTGTGGAACACATATTCCTTTGCTTTTTTTGTTTTGGCTTTGTTTTTCTGAGTGCAGAGTGGGCAGATGTGGTGTTGTCTCGAGGAAGCACTCTTGTCTCCAGTACAGACACACAGACAGCACATTCATTGAACCTTACTATGTCGCTATGTGCGCCATTTCCTAAAGCATGCCTGGTTGCGCAAGAGCAGCGCTTGTGGAGAAGAACTGCCGCATTGCAGGCCACGCCATCCCTATCCATCGACTGACCGATCCTTTGTTTGGTGCCTTTTTCAAACCTCAACTTTTAACCGTTTTGAGAAGAAGAGCGTATGTTGCCAGACTCCTGCAGTGCACCCACTGGCCCACTGGCCCACTGGCCCACTGGCCCACTCACCCACTGGCTCACTCACCCACTCACCCCTTGGCCCACTCCCCGTTGGCCCACTGGTCCACTGGGCCGCCGACCCGTCCGCCCGGTCGGTCCCGGTCCCGGTCCAAGGCGAGAACTCCCGCGTGGGCTGCGGCGCCCATGGCCAGCGCTACGACTGCGACGCGGGCTTCAGCCGGTGGCAGAGCACCTGGCGCCCCGAAACGGACAACGAGTCGATGTGTCGAGGTCGCCATGGAAGCAAAGGGGGGGGGGAAAGGGGACAAAACCCGCCGGTTTTCTGGTGGGTTTTCCTGTAAAACCTGCTGACAAGGGGGGTGGCTCTCCCAAAAGACACCCAAAAGGAGGTGTCAGACACCCTCTTTCTTACACCCGGCAGGTCCCGAACGAGGATATTCCCCAGACCCACGAGGAACGTTGTTGTTCTTTGCAAGCGCGTAGGAAACAAGGGTTGTCCGGGGTGGAGGAAAAGAAGCCGTGCCCTAGGACTTAGGATTCCTTGGGATTCCTTTTGAAGAACGTATCAAGTTTCATCTCGTTCTTTTTTTGATTTGGGCTAGTTGGCTACAAGATAGGGTTCAAAAGTCTTGACACCATTCTGCGTTGAAAGGGCTCCAATGCCAAGACCCTCTTAACCTTTGCGCTTTGGGTATGAAGTTTTGGAGTGCCCGGCAACCTCTTGTTCCCCTTACAGGCCCATCTGAACGCCAGCCTTGCGCCAAAATCTGCTACGGGCATGCTCAGGTACAGGAAAGCCAAAGGCTTGCTTTCTCTTAGGTTCCATTGGTTCTTCCTAGCGGTTTCAACCGTGGTTTAAAGGGACCAGCATTTTCACAAGCTGGTTACATATCAAGCATCTGTGATGATGCGCATGCAACTTCTACAACACCGGGCCACATCCCCGGACCCCTGTTGATCCATTTCTGTCTTTCAGTAGGGGTGTGTACGGTGTTGTAGCTTTCGCGCAGTAGAATCGCCTTTTGGTTTCGGGTTGACCTATTCGAAACCCAGCGGAGGGATGGGCTCTTTGCCAAATAGGATTCCGTGCAGTGCGATTCTTCTCAGGGGGCTTTTTGTTGCATCAGGTGCCCGATTGGGAACCACCCCCTTCTGAGAGGTCAAGTCCTTTGAGACATTTTGGCGCTGCGAAAGCTGTAAGTTCAAGACTTGGGCCGCTTGAGGTACAGGTTTCTGCAGCGAGTGCTGCAATGGTAGCGATTGGGCTCCTAAAGTGAATGCTCACTTCGGTGATGAGGTTCACGAAGTCACTCGGTCAAGTCGGCTGGCGACTGTTTTCCACTCGGTGCGAGGGCCTCTATGGCTCCTAGCGAATGTAGCCTAGGCTCTGCCTGGGTGAGCAAAAGTGGGCCCCCTGAGCCACATGCCATGCATGTATCAACCATGCTGAATCCGTGTCCTGAGTTTGGCTGTCAAAAGGGAAATCAGCTGTTTTCTACGAAAAAGCTGAATCTAACTCAGGCCATGCGCTCAGGGGTGGTCGGTCCGGATCATGTTCGGGATGGAGAGCGTCATCAATCTGCTGAACGGCAGATTTTCCTACCTTCTTGTTCTTCTTCGCGGCAGTGAAGCTGGGATCATAGGCGATGCACCAGTGCCGTTTGCTGAGGAACTTCTGCAAACCTAGACGGCGCTCGGCTCTCTTCTTGGTGAGGGCATCGGCAAGGTCATAGTCGGAGGCTAGCCAACGAAGTTCACAGCCAACGCGTTTCAGATTCTCCCTCAGCTGAAAGGCTTGAAGGGCTGAGCGAAGGCTTGACAAACCAAGCAGCGGCGACTCGTTGAGCTCCACCGCATCATAGCCACCTCGGGAATCTGTGCAAAGGATTCCCCGAATAAGCAAAACTTGTTGTTCAGCAGCGGTGGTCAGGTTGGTGCGATCATGTTGTCGGGCAAGGCCGCCACCATGAATCTCAGTCCAGAGAAGACGGGCTCTGAAGTTCAGGTCTTCGGCCTCCAGGATGGATTGCACTTCGGCATCGTTGCTGCCGATGGCTTTGCGCCGCAGTTTCCATGTGCGCCATGCGATGACCATCATGCGGGCAACACGACCATCCAAGCATTCGGGGCCGCTGACCAATGTGATCATGCCGCCAGTGCTGTCCCCTTTCGGACGATTGCAGTGTGCCTGGTCGCCCATCGAGATGAAGACCAGGTCTGACCAGTGCTCCGCAGTGGGTACCTTGTGGAACTCGAGGTTGTAGGACTCACGCCTGACCTCGCCAATCATCTGTTGAATTTCGCGGGCGGTCTCCAACGTGCCATTTGTGACCACTTCCGTGAGCAGCAAATTGCATCGGGCGCAGATTTGTGGCTGTGTCTGCACCGCTAACCACTGCATTGCACCAAGGGAAGTGCGGCATGCTCCAACTTCATAGGGAGACAGGGGTCCATTTTGCCGTAGGCGATCAGGTGAAATGGCAACATCGGGAATGGTCTCGATGTAGGCGTCCTGGCTGACGGAGATCTTGAAGGTGCCGTCATCGGCGTTCATGGTCTCCACATCGGTGCCGGCGTGCCTGTAGGAACGCATTTTGACGGTTCCCCACTTGTAGGCTTGATCAACCTTGTGCATGATGTCGAGCCATTCGTGAGAGTTCCTGTCTCCAATCCGGTGAAAATCATCCACGT
Organism: Effrenium voratum; assembly: GCA_963377175.1. NCBI lineage: Eukaryota > Dinophyceae > Suessiales > Symbiodiniaceae > Effrenium > Effrenium voratum. The sequence continues at coordinate 922,683 of CAUJNA010002458.1, read as the reverse complement.
GGCCGCCCATCATGCCAATGAGGCGTGGGAAGCGACCGGTGCTCTCCTTCTCGAACTGTGAGAACCATAGCCAAAGGCAACGTTCTCCAAGGGCAGGTACAGCTCCTAGGCCAACCAAAGTCTTGTGCAGGTCTAGCCATAGGCCTCGGGGTGCTGTTGTTGAACCATAGATGTTGCGAAGGATCTTGAGAAGCGAGCCTTCAGGAACGTTGAGAGCTTCTTGCAGCTCCTTGACTCCCGTGGTCCATAGGTTGGCGTCGGCCTCAGTGGGCTGAGTCTGCAGGAAGGCTGTGGCAAGGTCCAGGCCTTCTAGTGGCCATTGATGGTGAGCTGAGGCAACGTACAGCAGGCTTCTTCCAAGATTGGATTGAACCGGCGCCGGTCTTGAAGGTCGGGTCCAGCAGGCTCGGGTGTTGGAAGCCAGCAAGACTATTCTTGCCTTGGCCTTCTTAGCGCCATCCTTGGTGTGAAGGGTGTTCGACGGCGTCCTGGGAGGCTTCTTCGCGTTCGGCAGGTGGAACAACTTTCCAGGTCAAGACCCAACGGGCCTTGAGAACTCTTCCACTGCCGTAGGCGTCCTTGAGCTCAATGTCGTTGAGGCGTTTGCGAACGGCTTCATTCTTGATGAAGGAGTCCACTTCCTTGGTCTTGGCTCTTGCGAAGAGCGAGCGGTCCGCACTGGACAGCTTCTGAAGGCTGACCTCGGAGTTGTTCATTTTCTTGACCAGGAAGTTGACCGGGTTGTTGATCAGGGCTTTCCGCTCCTTGTTGGAGTTGAGGTCGAGATCGATGTGCATGACGATGGCTTCGTCGACCTCCTGGAGAGCGGTCAGGACGTCGTATTGCGTGATCTCTTGAGCAGCTTCGGCTTGAAGAGCTTCAACCCATTGAAGATCATAGTGTTGAGTCACGAGATCATCGTTGTCGTTCACGAGGCGAGGCTTCTTAGATGCACATGGACGAGCATCGCTGCCATCTCCATAGTCGTTGACTCCGATTGGACCAGTGGTGGACGTAGCATCAGGTGGTCGTGCCGATGAGGAACTACTGGGCTGGCCGGGTTCGTTAAGGACTTCAGTGGGAGTTGCTGGTGGCGGTGGTACAAATGAGGTTGAGCGAGGTGTCCTGGGGTTCATGCCGATGGGGGTTGAGCGATGTACCTGGCGATAGTCGGTGGGACCATAGGTCGTTTTCTTCACGGCTCGCCGAAGAGGTACGATAGTAGTTGGATCTGGTGCTGGAGGGAGATTAGGAAGTTCGATCTCTTGCTCCGTCGGTTCCTCATTTGTGATGTCCTCGAACTCGCGCTTGGGAAGGATGTCGGCCAGGGTCTTCCATTTCGTGGGATCCTCGCCGGACGTGAGGTCGTGCTGGAGTTGCTCGGTGACGGTGACAGGTCTCACCGAGTGCACTGAGCAGCGTAGGAGTCTGTTCCCGATCAAGACCCATAGGATGTGCCTTCTGTGGTCGCCTTCTTCCTGATGGTGAATCAGCTCTTGGAAGACGACACGTCCAGGCCCAATCCAGTATGGCTTGCCGGATTTCTTGTGACCACCTCGAGGTCCTCGATGTTGATCGGAAGGATGAACATGGCGCCAGACCTTCGCCAGCTCGAAGTGTGTGAAAGTCCTCAAGGGCTGCCGCACGGAGGTGTTGGCAAGCTTGCTGAGGATCCGTTGGGAACGAGTCTTCCGAGCCACCTCCTCTGCGTGCTGGCGAGCTTGGGTGAGGCTGATGATTCCATGACATCGCCAGCAACCGTGCGGGTCCGGTGAGCTTGCCAATCAGCTTGTGAGTGCAGTACCGACGCTTGTACGCAGGCGTCGCACTCACATACCAGCACACTTCTCGAGTGTAGCGTCTCCAGGATCTGGCAGATCCATCCCATGAAGGAGTATGACCATCCTTGTCCGCCAGGATGGCAAAGTGCCGCGGCAAGGGAAAAACAGTACCCAGTCCTCTTGAACTGGTTGCGCAAGGTCACCAGCACCTAGCCGTAGAGCTCGCCAAGCAGCTCCTTGAAGGCTAGGGCAAAGGCAAGGGAAAAAGGTTGAGGCCACCGAAGAGAAAGAAGATGCGGTAGCACGGTGGTCCTCGGATCTTGTGCTCCGCTACCAATGCAGCGAGTGCTGCAAGGGTAGCGATTGGGCTCCTAAAGTGAATGCTCACTTCGGTGATGAGGTTCACGAAGTCACTCGGTCAAGTCGGCTGGCGACTGTTTTCCACTCGGTGCGAGGGCCTCTATGGCTCCTAGCGAATGTAGCCTAGGCTCTGCCTGGGTGAGCAAAAGGGGGCCCCCTGAGCCACATGCCATGCATGTATCAACCATGCTGAATCCGTGTCCTGAGTTTGGCTGTTGCAGTTTCCTTAGAAGCCTGAAAAACTCGTTGCTTTGGTGTTGCTTCTTCTCCTAGGCTTTGGGTAGCCTATAAAGAAGACCGACCCTTTTCGAAGCACTTCTTAGGTGCAGTTGGATGTCCAGGCCCGAAGTTTCGCCTGAGGACTCCTTCGAAGAAGCAGTGGTGCTGTGCCAACTTCAACCGCGGCTGCCAGGAGACAGGCGACCAAAGGGAGATCCGTGCCAGGTCTCCCCGGTTCGAAAGTTGATCTTTATGGCCCTCTGGCCTCCTTGGTCCATTGCTGGTGTCGGATATTCATAACTTCAAACGAACGAGTTGAGCAGAGACGGTTTCCTGGTGGAGCACGACTGTGGAGCTTCCTTTGGGAGGTTTCCAAAACCAAAAGCGCGGCCTCTTTTCCCATGGCTGGACTTCTGATGTAGCTGTGCCCGACGCTTGAAACGCATTTGCCGTATGCACTCAGGCGTACAACATGGCGTTGGACGTAACGTTGGGGTGGATCATGTGTGCGTTCAGGGACTTGCGTGCAAGTTGGTGCATGGATTCGCATGTGTATATAATTTGGCCATGGGCCATTGGTGAAGAAGCGTTTTTGCCGCACAGGCTCAATCCAAAACCAACATGAAGGCTTGGATTTTCCGGCTGCTGGCAGAACAAACAAAGATTGCACTGCCAAACGCTAGAACTTGTCTAGTTTTGGGCTCAACACTACCCTGAAGCTCGAAATTGCCCTCTAAATGGCGATTAAACGGGTCTCCCCACCCCAAAGGCCCTCAAAATGCAGTTTGCCTTTTGGGTTGGGGAAAAAGCGGGATACCAGAGAGTGTCAGCATCGAGCACTTGTGCTATCTGCTGTTTTGGGTGGTTTTCTAAGAAATGATTCTTGATCCCACCCACCTGAAAGAGGGTCCATCGCGAGCGACAGGGGCGCAGGGCTGCGACGCGCTGTGTCGCACTCATGTGGGGGACATGTCCTGCCTGGAGCGCGTGCGGCGGGGGAGCCTGGAACAGCCCTGGCGTTGGAGGACGTTTTTGGGTGGGTTTCCCTTTGAAGTCAACTACCAACGGGAGAGCGTCCCTTTGTTTGCAACCACCCTGAACAAACCCAAATCAACCCTAAACCTACCCTAATCCAACCCTAAGCCTGCCAGAATAAGCACTAAACCATCCCTAAAGCTAAAGAGCCAAACCCAAGCGAAACAAACGCGAAACTAAACCCACCCGAAAGAAACCTTAAAGAAACCCTCGGCCTACCCAAGCTCGCCCGAAACAAGACCAAACTGGTGCTGCCGAGGGTGTTGAAGATGATCACTGGGCTACTAAAACGCTGCTGGGGATGTTGACATTGCTGGTGCAAACTGAGTGCATGAGAAAATTGCGGGTAAAGTACTGCATTTCCGCACCCGGGAGTAGTAAAAAGAATAAACCCGGAAAAGATGTCGACCTTTGAGAAGTGGTAAAGGTGTTGGCAATCAGTCTCTGCAATGGCGCAATGGCTAGAGCATTCAGGCGACTAAGGTGACTGGAGTCGACCTTACGTTCCCATCCAAGTTCTTGAAGTTGAAGCTGTCCAAGTTGCCTCGAGGGAAGCAGGGGCTTGTTCATTATCTTCTTTTGGGCCGCGTTCACGATGGCCATGGTCTCGTCTTCGCAGTCTGACCAAGAGTGGAAACAAAGGGTTTGACCAGACATGAGCACATCTCTTTGCCATGTCCAGAAGCTTTGAGCTGAACTTTCAGGCCGCAATTTCTTGAGCTGATTTGGGAGTGGTTTAAAATTAAGCAGCTGGGGTTACGCAGGTGTGAGTCTTTTTCTTCATATACCAAGGTGCAATTTTGGTACATGTTTTTGAGCCACAGCCTTTTGAGTTGTTCCTTTGGCTTAGGAAGGTCTTCTCACAATTTGTTTGGTGCTGTTGTCCTCTCTTGGGACCTCAATAGGGCACGCCGTCATCTTGGGCCCCCGACGTTTGACATTCGCCAAAGGTTTTTAGCCACGGTCGCAGTGTTCGCAAAACAATCGGGTGCCTTTTTGAAGGACTTCACTGAGAAGTCTTTGGTGCATTTTGCTTGGCTGTTAAGACTGACACTTTTCGCCAACTAGTGGGTTTTCCACTAAACCACTAAAAGTTAAACTTTTAGCAGGGGAGCAGAAACCGAGAAGTTGCAGTCTGAGACTTCGAGAGCCAAGGTCACTGGCTGAAAGCACCGCGTGCAGAGAAGCTTTTGAGCGAGTTCAGGCGGGCGAAGGCTACAGACAAGTGTTTGTGCTTGTGCTCTTGTGTGGTATGTGCAGAGTTCCGGATTCACCCCTACACGAATCAACTGTGGAGGCTTCCCTGCAGACCGAGTGAATCAATCAATGTTGCTGTACATTTTGGGCGGTGTGTGTGTGTGTGGGTCTTAGGGGACCCTTCTTCTTGGTGGGTTTGCGTGAGTCTTTCTGTTTGAGGGGACCAAGAACTTGGTGGGTTTCAGGGGGGACCACATCATCGCTGTGGAATTTGGGCGGCGTGTGCTGTTTGTGCGTGTGTGTCTGGGTGTGTGTCTTTCTTAGGGGCTTTAAATCCAATCCAAGGGCAGGACCACATTTTGCGGGGGGTTCCTGAAGCCTGTGCAGCAGAGTACGGCCGCTTTCTCTCAACGTTTTATGCTGCGCTTCTGTTTCCCCGTGCGGAAGGGCTCAAAGTGACCCCCACCCAACCCCCTCCCCGCCCCCCCCCGCCCAAGCAGCCTCCCTCGCGCGGCCAGGAGGACTGCCCTTCCTGCGGGACCTGCACACTGCAAAGCGCCTGCGAGGCCGTTGCCGTGGACGGCGCAACGGGACACCAACCGGAAACCCGCACATGTTTTTCCGGGGTCACTAGGTTGACGACTTTTGTTTGGTTGGGTTATCAAAGCCAGACACTGGGGTTGTTTCTCTTTAATGTACGACCTAGGGGTGACTTTGAAAGTGGTAGAATCATGAGGCAACTCGGATCCTGATTGGAGTCCTTTGCAATATTGTTATTTCTGTTGGCATTCTCTTACGGCCTTATTTTGTGCCCATTTTCTCGAAATACGGGCAAACAGCATCCTCCATGCCCAGTCGCCCGAGAGGCGCATTTTGGCGTTGGAAGCTCACCAGAGCTGTGTTGGTATCATGTCATAGGCCTGAAGACAGGTTCTTACCCCTCCCGGGTTTGGCTGGGGAGTTGTATTTTGCCCTCTTGTGAGATTGGTCACTGTTAGGAGGCCAGAAATCGGTGATTGGAAAGCAGAGCATGCAACTTTACGGTGCCCTTTGTGTTCCGCGCTTGCGCGCAGCTGCGAGAAGTATGGCCTTTGGCAAGGCATCCCTACAGCCATGCAAGATGGACATGTCACTCAGGCAGCACAGGTTTCGGCGTACGGCCATTGGCCAAGTCAACCATCACACAGGTGAGGGTAAGTGGATGACTCTCTCCCTTTGATTTGCCGTGTCAATCCATTCCTGCATGGATGCAACAAGCAAGAACAGCACGTCTAGCGGTTTCAGCAATTGTTCCTTTCCATTCTTCAGACACGTGCCGGTGGTATTTGTCCCTTTTGACTAGAACGGACGGAGCCGAACCGTTCTATACAGGAGCATAAAACTCCATGTAGCACTCAATGCATACGTGACATTTCAAGCCATTTGACAGCTTGTTCATTCGGAAAGCAGGATATTCACCACGCACAAATATACATCGTCGAGTGCCATGTGTGCTGGTACAAGTTGATTTTCGGACTTTCCGGAGCGCCTTTGTTTTTTTTTGACCGACGCCCACGTTGTTCTTTGCGCCAGGAGCATCGGTGGGCGGATGAGCAACTGCAGGCGCCGGAGGAATGGAGCTAATTCGTTGCCTTCGGGCTGCGGTTTCCCCAAGTTGGCCGGCGGGGAACACATGCGCCGGCCGCCGGTCGGCGGCGCTTCTTCGGTCGGCGGCAGGCTGCGCCCATAGAACTTAGCTGAAGGTTCCCTAGCTGTGGGCGATGGGGGCGAGCTAAAGAGGTCATGTTTTGGGGAGGGGGAACAGTCCTGCAGAGTTTGCAACCCTATTCTTCCGCGCGCATTTATGGCGAATAAGAGGAAGGTGGGCACTTCGCCACGGCTCAGGCTCGCTTGGTTGGTGAGGCAGAACTTCTGGGTGAAAAGAAGCAGAATGCGATTTTGATTTGGTTGGTGGTGGTACGATTGTTGGGAGTGTTTGTGGCCTATGCTGACGTGAGGCCAAAAGGCAAGGATCCCAAAGGCCCCCATTTGGTCACACGTGCTGGATAGATTCCTCGAGCAGGGTGGAGGTTGAGGCTGCAGCCGGCCGAAGTCCCTCCGGAGGCAAAGAACCTCCGCGCAGGTTTTTCGAGCAGCGATGTGACAGGGGGTGGTTGGTTCTGATTGTTCGGTTTGTTCTGTTAGATTGAATCTAATCTGATATTATTAGTCTTCCCCTGATTGTTTTCCTTGGTATTCCTCTTTGGTTTAAGTCAAGGGCTGCCTTGATGTTCACCATCCATCTCTTTTTATAGATGCTCTTTGCTTTTTCGTATGTACAAAGGTCGCTCCTTCCTGTTTTCAGGCGTCCGCAAAGCCATAGGGGACCCTATGTTTCGATAGTGACCACGGGCGCTAAGTTGAATCGAGCAACATATCAGAACGTTAGATCAAAACGGCTGGCCTCCGTCTACGGAAACAGTTGCTCACCATTCACGCCTGGCATCAGCAGCTACAGAACTTTTGCTACTCTGCGAGTTTTGTCAAGTTGACGGCTCCTTGAGTGTTTCCGGTTCGAAGTTAGCCTAGCTTGGACAAGAGTTTGCGTCGCGTGGCTTGGTTTTGCACAATGGCTCCTTGCGCATCTCCCATCGGAACCCGCCCCGTTTCACCTCTGTGCTGGCGAAGCGAAACGAGATGCGTTTCGCGAAACAGGACATGGTGCAACATGGCAAGGTAGACCTGAACGCAGAAAGTACACTTGGAAAACCAGCCCTTTGGTTGAAGCCCACCTAACAAGCCTTTCAAGCCCTGGTTGCTGCTTGCCCTTCTCGTTTGGGGACATCTCTCCCAAGCTCCTGCCGATGCTCTTTGGCGCGGAGTGCTTTGGCTATTGAAAAGGACACCGATGCGAGGCTGACACCAACAAAGCCTCCCAAGTGAATTAAGTGGCAACCAACGCGAAGCCGCCCTTATGCTTCCATCTTGTGACAAAACGCGGCATGCTTGTCTTGCTTCAACCAACTCAACCTTTGCTGTTAACGTGGTGGCTCCAGCGCCTTTCTTGTTGGGACAGAACACGAATCTGTGCTTCCGTGGCAACCAGCACAGTCGTAGTCGCATGGCGCAAAGCGTCATTGCAGGTAGCTTTGCGCACTGTGCCGCGCTAGGAAGATGTTCAGTGCACGGCGCGAGGGGGGGGGGGAAGGGGGAGGTTCCTCCATGGAGAGATGTGGTGCAGGAGATCTGGAGCATTTTGATGCGTTTCTTTCAAGAGCGCATGCCTGTTTACATACTCCAAGGAATTTGCTTCGGCCGTGAGCGGCAAACAGCGCCTGAAGATTTTCTTGCTGTTGGACTCATTGGGATGACCGTACTCAGCGGAGGATCTCGGAGGATCTTAACATGGATCAATACCCGAGCTCTGATATGCCATGGCTCTCTCGTCCTGCAATCCGAAGTAGTCTCTTGGAGTGGTTGGACATGCTCATCAAAAAACACCGCCCCTCTGCGAAGGGACTTTTGGTTGGTCAATTAAATTCTGAATTCGGACATTGGAATTCGTGAGAGAAGGCCCGACACAATGAGAGGGGTGTTGCAAGTTGGATTCACACTCCTCTCACACCGAGCTGAGAAATCAGAGCTTGATTCACGCTTCTTTGGATGCAGCTCACTTGAACTAATGCAGTGCCATCCCTCTGCCCCAACTTTGGGCTCCATTCAGGTAGACAGAGTGGGCAGTGATGCGATTCACGGATTGCCAAGGATCCTAGTTGGTAGGCAAGGCCAGAAGGCCATCAACCCTTTACAAAGGTGTCCACGGCATGAACCAAGCAAGCGGATTCGGAGTTTTGACCATGGCCGACCTAGTGAGGTATGGCACATGTCGGGATCTCCCTCAGGCCTTTGACTGCACTCACTCAGTACTTCCCTCACGCACGGCCGGGCCTGTAGCCCTTTTGGCTCATCGCTTCGTCAGTTTCACCCTCGCTCGGCCAATGTGTTGGGCCGCCAAAGGCGGGCCTTGCTGAAAAGCAGCAGCCGAGTTGTACAAAGTGGATTCGAGATGGCGGAACTGGAGAACGACATGTGCCCCAGCCCCCTCTGCGCCAAGTTTTCTGCCACCAGTGCCGGACCCGTGCGCGAGGAACTTTTAACCGCAAGCCCTGCGGACGTGGAATGCGCAGACGTGGAGCTTACAGATGAGACGGGGGAGCCTCCCGATCCTGAAGAGACTTTGCGAGCACTCAGTTCCTTTGCCGTTCCATTCGATCCGGGCCTGAAGTGAGGCCATCTCCGTTTTGTCCAAATGTGCCTTGAAGAGCCACAATGACACGTGGATGTGTGGCTCAAAATCAAGCAGGAGGGGCAAACCGCAGGTCTTGGTCCATGTTTCCACTCACCAGGGTTCCATTTTGGCACCGGGTTTTTGAGCCACAGCCATGTGTCATGTAGTGAAGACCCGGGGGTATTTGCCAAGGACGTGTCCGCCGAGAACGCCTCGGCCGAGGAGAACGACGCCGACGACGCGGCGGCCGACGCCGACGCCTCGGCGGCCACGGATGCGGAGGGCTTTCCCGCGGGCGCACGGGGGCGGAGGCGGCGGAAGAGGGCGGTGCGTGGCGAGGCGCGGCGAGCGCGGTCCATGCCGCAAAGAGGGAGGAAAGAAGAGAAGGAGGAGGAGATCGAAGAGAAGGCTGGGGGGGGGGGGGGGGCGGGGGCAGAGCTGGGCAGAGCCTTCGTTCCAGGCTGTTTTTGCTCATAATTAGCAGACCAGTTTGCCAGATATCCGAACTTTCCCCAGAGTGATCGCAGAACATTTTGGTTTCATGCCAAGCTCTTGCAGTTTCAATCCTATGATTTGTAAAGGCTAACAAACAGCAGGATGGCGTTTCTCTGGCCTTGGCCAGCTCCTTCATGTTTTCCAGTGGACGCATAGGCTTCGGCTGGATGCCTCTTTGAAGCAAGCATGGAAGCAAATCACCGGGAAAATCGGACAAAAGCGGATGACCAGATTGGCATAGCCTCAGCCTTTGAGCGTCCGATCCCTTCGCTTGGCTTGTCCGGATGGGTATGGAACTTGGGCGCCAGCAGCTTACCCTGCATCGCGAAACCCAAACAAAACAGCAGACAATTCCACAAATGCCCCTGGTTTTTGGGATTTGGCCAAGTCTAGAATTCCGTTTTTGGCGAAGTTCCAGAATTCCATTTTGGCTGGTTCTGACAAACTGGCTTAGGTTACCTTTCAGCGGAATAAACAACACACTGTTTTGGTCTAAATGTCCATTTCAGCATCCCAGGTTTTTCGGTTTCAGGAGATTCAATGATTTTTTCAGCCCCCCCCTCCCCCCTTCCCCAAACCTCAAGAGAAACCACGGGTTACCCAATTGGGCGGTTTCAGGCAATTCCTATTCTGAGAACCCCGCCACCCAAACAAAAACAACACCATGGTGGTTTGGGTTGGTTCCATGTGAATCTGAGGAGTCCCCCCCCCCGGCAACAACAACACACACCACCCGAGGAGAAGAACCTCCCACCCCCCTCCCCTTCTCCCCCCAACAAAAACACCAGAAAGAAATACATTTTCTCACCAAGCTGATGGTTCTGGAGTACCTTCCGGCCAAATAAATAAGCAAAACTATCCAATAACTTTCAGGAGAAGAAGAAGAAGACCTTCCGGCCCTCGCTGCTGCTGAAGATCCGGCCCACCAACCTTGAAGACGCCATGGCCAGATTCTTCGACTCGGACTTCTCCGAGGTGCCCCACGGGGCGGAAGGGGTTTGGCGTGAGCCACTGCCCGCAGGTTGCGCTTTGCAGCCCGCGGTTTTGGGTTCGGAAGCGCTCGGTGCCGTTATTTGTTTATGTTTTTCTCCGGGGAACGGATTCTGGCACCCTCACAATGCCTTTGTGTGCGTGTGGGCCGAATCCCTCTTTTAAGACACGCCCGATGTTATTTCTTCTTGTTTTGGGTCGCGGGGGGAGGGGTGACCCTCACCCAAATTTTCCGCTACACAATAGGGGGTGAATCGCCGAAATCCCAGGTCAAAGGGGGTCGCAATTAAAATCATGGCCGCGGCTCACATCATACCCTGCCACTTTTTTGGAAGATTCTCCAGGCGTGAGAGTGTGCAAAGTAGGCGTCCAGAGCCGTCGAAGGAGTCTCTCGGATCCAAGGCTTCACCCGGCAAAGGGCCTGATTCCGATGGCCCATGCTGTCCACACTTCAAGGGGTTTTTTGCGGAATGTGGCCGAGAAAGCGGGTGGGAACCTGGAAACTCAGACAACTACAAAGAACACCATAGGTGTCCTTCTTGGTTGTTTTGGTAGAAAAATAGGTGGGTTTCGATTCCAGACCTGGTGGTTTGATCATCTACCAGGGATATCCATCTATTTCCCCTGAAAGGACACCTACAAGAACGCACATTGCCCGTTTGGCACCGCATGGGTTCCCTTAGGCGCCAAAGTTCGAGTATGCCTTCTCCGATGAGGTGGTCAACAAGGCTTTTGAGGACAGGGGCGGGTGTTTCCCATGTCACCGGAGGTCAAGTTCAAACTGGCTTATTGGGATGTTTGTTTTTTTGTTTGGGCGGGGGAAATTAAACTGGCTTATTGTGATGTTTGTTTTTTTGGGAGGTTGGTAATTAAAACTGGCTCTTTGTTATGTTTCTTTTCTTTCTGGGAGGGGGGCGTTCCCCCCAAGTGATCCGGATCTCTAAAATCGAACACCCCCCAATCTGAATTAATCATGGGTTTAGCAATCCTGGGTCAAGAGCAAATAGAGTGGGAAAGGCAGGGAGCGACCTGTGTCCGCCACATTCTTGGCAGAAGGCGAGGCCAACACAGAACTTGGGCATTCAAGTTGGGTTTGCCTTCTTGGAGATCCATTTTGATCCGGGTTGCTTTGACGTTTCAAGGCGATCCGAGAGATCCCGCTTGTGAGGATTCCCCCAACATGTCGAGACGAGCCAGAGTGCTTTTTGTTTTTATTTTTTTTTGGGGGGGGGTTCGCCTATCTTTTGGTTGGTCTCAAGTCACGCTGAAAACTTGGAGCTTTTGCCCTCCTTTGGCGTCCTGAAAAAAGGACGGACACACCACGTGTGTGTTTTTGTCTTCCCTGAAAACAGAAGACACACAGCGTGTTCGTTTTTGGCATCCCTTTAAAGCAAGTGCCGAAAATAATAAACAAGTCAACGAATGCTTCAGTACATGAAAAAACAACAACGAGCAATTTAGTAAATCAATGAATGAGCAACCACAAACATATAGATCCATAAATTGATAAACAAGTATGATGATATGCATGAGTGGATACATACATAAACACATTAATTAATACACAAACAACAAGTCCATAGATCAATCAGGAACAGACAACAAATAAGTAAATCAATGAATACGTATATGAACAAATGTTTTGATTTAATACACACAGAAACTACATAAATACGTACACACATACATACATGCATACATACATACAGACAGACAGGCAGACATACATACTTACATACATACATACATAGATGGATAGATAGATAACTATACATACATGCATACCTACATAGATAGATAGATCCATACATAGATAGATGGATAGATAGATAGATACATACATACATACATACATGCACGCACGCATGCATGCATGCATAGTTACATAGACATAGATACCTAGATACATAGATACATAGATACATCAATACATACATACATACATCCATGCAGGCATGCATACATACATGCATGCATACATACATACATGCATACAGACATACATACAGACATACATACGCGCACACACACACACATACATACGAACGTACGTACGTACATACACGCATGCATGCATGCACAAGCAAGCAAATGACCATGCAATCAAATAGATAAAATAATGAATACATGCATATGTAGTTACGTAAGTGAAACAATGAAGAATACACAAGTGAATACAACAGTAAAACACAACAAGCAAGCAACACAAAAACACGGAACAAACATATTAGCCACATTTTAAATGAACACACACACACAAACAAATACAAGATAGTAGCTGTGTGTCTTCCCCTAGGGTATGCGGCTGACGTGTTTTGTTAGCACCAATCTCCTCCTGAGTATCCCCTGCATCATCCGGAGAAGGAAGTATCCAACTCGCCCCCAGCCAACATCCCCTACATCCTCCAACTTGCCCACTTGCCAGCATCCCCAGCATCCCCGGCATCGTGTCAACCTTCCGAAATTGCCAAGTGTGGGTGGCGGTGGGCGGGGGTGGGTGGCTGGGGGGTTGAGCGGGTGGGCGGGTGGGTGGGTGGGGGTGGGAGGGAGGGGTGGGTGAGCAACCCCTACACCCAACCAGGCGCAGCTGGTGGCAGCGAAGCTTGAGGAAAAAGAGGAAGTAAGTGCACTTCTATAACAACACAGTGAGCAACTTGCACATACATACATACATACATACATACATACATAGATAGATAGATAGATACATACATAGATACATAGATACATAGATACATAGATACATGGATACATAGATACATAGATACATAGATACATAGATACATCGATACATAGATACATACCTACATACCTACATACCTACATACCTACATACCTACATACCTACATACCTACATACCTACATACCTACATACCTACATAGATAGATAGATAGATAGATAGATAGATAGATACCTACATAGATAGATAGATAGACAGACAGACAGATAGATACATACGTACATACATACGTAGATAGATAGATAGATAGATAGATAGATCGATAGATAGATAGATCGCTAGATACATAGATCGATAGATACATAGATAGAAAGATACATACATACGAACGTACATACATACATAGATAGATAGCTACATACATACATACATACATGCATACATACATACATACATACATACATACAGACAGACAGACAGACAGACATACATACATGCATACATGCATACATGCATACATGCATACATGCATACATGCATACATGCATACATACATATACATGCATACATGCATACATGCATACATGCATACATGCATACATGCATACATACATACATACATGCATACATGCATACATGCATACATACATGCATACATGCATACATGCATATACATACATGCACATACATGCATACATACATGCATACATGCATACATGCATACATACATACATACATACATACATACATACATACATACATACATACATACATACATACATACATACAGACAGACATACATACATACATACATACATACATACATACATACACATAGATAGACAATCAAAAGCACACACACACATGTGTATAATATAAATGTATCCAAACATGAGCCACGCGTGTTCCGGCCATGGGCGATCCGTAGGAGAATTCTAGCGTTTGTTTCGAGCACCTGGGAGCGGCAAAGCGCATCATCGACAAGGCGGCGTTTTTTTTTTTTTTTTGGAAGACCAGTTTTGGAGGTGTGTTTGCGGTGGTGGTGTGCTTGAGTTCTAGCAAAAGGTCTATGAACAATGGTAAGGAAACCATTTTTTCCACTGTGCGAAAGGTGATCGACCCTTTTGCTCAGCAGGGAGGAGCAACTCAGTACAACGGTAGGTTCTCTTTTGGTTTCGCTTTACATCAATACCAACCATGAGGATTTTTTCCGCCATTCTGCGAAACACCTGGGAAGTTGCATCAGAAAACTGATCTCGCTGGTTCTCAGTCGGCACTCCAAAGGCTGTTCGGGAATGACTGGTTCGGGACACCCTCACAGGACACCACTTGGATGGTGCACTTCGATTGGGGTCATTCCTTCATTCCCTGTTGAACCAGCAAGTGACATAAGGGCAATGATCACGTTTTTTTTTTTTCTCCATGATGACTTAGCTTTTTTTCCCCCTTTGGGGGGGGACCCCCAAAATGGTGGTTTTCCTTTTGTTTTTCCTTGAGCAAAACACCACCAAGAAAAGGATACCCTCAACAAAGACTCCCTGTTGTTACAGTACTGAATCCCGATCCTATTCTAGCTAATATTATCGGCAACACAAGGAGAAGGTCCGTCTGTGGGGGTTCCCTTTCCAGTTTGGCCAGAAAGGTATGCCACTTTTTGGTGACATGTGCTGTTTTGCTGGAGTTAGAGGGGCCATAGTTTGACCGCCTGGTTTTCCGGCCATAGAGCAATCCTAGCTCTGCTTGATCAACATGTGGGTATAGGTTAAAATCAAACCGCCAGGATATCGACAGAAGGTTATAGTCCATGTTTCCATTTACCAGGCTTCCAATTTCGGGCACCTATTTTAGACCCACACCCATCGAGTTTTGCAGAAACCATCTCACCAGTGTAAGCTGCCTGCAGACTCCCTGGCTTCGCACTTGAGGTGCACAGTGCCTACGGCGGGCCAGATGCCTTCATGCAGCGCATGTGCCCAGAAAAATCAGAACCAAGACTTGGTCCCCCCCGCTACCTGTCTTATGCCCCCCGCACAAAACACAGAGAAAGTCAATGGTTCCATGGCCGTTTTTTTTCACTTTCCGCGTCGTGCTTTTTTTGTTCATGGTTTATTTGCGCCCACCGTCCGGCTGTGGACCACGGCCTGTTGTGAGTCGCCCGACATTGAGGATCGTACGGTTTGGCCGGGCCAATGGGGGCCTTTCCTAAGGTTGGGAAAGGCCGCGGAAGCCTTGATGTTGAGACACGTCTCGCATAGGAAGCGGGTGACTTGGCAACCATTTTGCTTGGAACCACCCGATATCCTCATTCTTTAAGATGCGACAGGCACACTTGTGGCAGTGCTCCCAGGCCAAAATATCATGACGGGAGCCAAGGTACAAACCCGGAGCATTTGCATTTTTCAGATGCTCTCCAGGTACGGGGAGGAGAAGGCGCCATGTGAAGAGCAGGGGCCCAAGTGGAGTGCCTTGGGAAGGGGCAGCGGGCAAAGTTCCCTCCCCCCATCCCTCCCCCCATCCCGCCCCTGCAAAAAAGAAATTACTTGACTTCGAAACAAAAGCACACCTGGAAACACCGGGTGGAGTATGATCGGATGTCACTTGACATCTAACATCCCCAAACCTCTCGGGTGGGGAGACAACTGACTTCCTCTTTTGTTGAGTTGTAGAGGGAGTGGCAGGTTGTATTGGATTGGCCATACGTCTTAACCTTTCTGGAGCCATACAAAGAGTGGTTTGCGGAGTTGCCAGGGCTGCGCGATTTTGGTGATCCTGGGCATTGTCCCTCATGTGATTCTTGGCTTGTGGTCAGGTGTCTGTCCATGGTCCTCGGCTGTTGTTCTGATTCGGCGCGTGTTGCGTAAAGGCCCCAACGCAATCCAGTAATTCGCAAGCTCAGATTAGGCATGCTCTCAGATTATGTGACTAGAGTGCAAATGGTCACTGGCCTGTTGAAGTCTTTGCCATAGCCTGCTTGGAGCAACATGCGCTGCCCTAGTTTGACTGCATTGGGAACCGGTTTCAATCTGTTTTCTCTGCAATGCATGTTGGCTAAGATCATTGGCTTGGCTGGCGCAACGCGATATTGGGCTTTAGCTTCAACATATGCTTCAATCCAGTATTTGTTTTCCCCCCCAAAAAACGAACAAATCCTGCAACAAATTCGCACCCACTTGATGTTGAGAAGATTCCAAGGGCTTGCAAGGAACGGTAGAGTTCGTTTCATGTCAAGAGTGCCATGGTCGGACGCATGCGTCCAGCTTCGAAACAATCCGGGCGATGCTGCTGAACAAACGGCTCGTGGCGCCGGGACCTGAGGTTGCGCCAGATGGTGGCCGACTACCTCAAGGAGCACAACGCCCACCGCTCGGTGCGAGAAAAGATGACAGCCCCCACAATTCAGCACTCCTCACTTTGCGGTTCACTCACATGGAACCTTAAAGGTGAAAATCATCTTCTTCCAGCACCCCTCAGTTGGACCGGAGGGTAGGACGCTGTGCCTTCCAGTCGGAGAACCTCCCAGTCCCGAGGTCGCGCTCTGGGCGCCTTTGGGGCCTCACAGCTGGCCCAGCTGGATGGTCGAATTTGGGGTTTGCAGCCCCGATTTTTCATCCATGTGTTTGACGTTTTTCAATCCAACTGTCCGTTTGGTCAACTGTATATTGGGAAGCAGGTACACCCGCATGTGGAAACCTTTTCCGCGTTCTTGCGGCAATTGTCGGGTGTTTTTGTTTGGGAAGTCAGTGCCATGTTGAGACGTGGCGTGTCTTTTTTAAGGTTGGACACACCAAATGGCTTCGATGTTCCTTTTGGTTTCCCTTCAACAGATACAAGAAAAGGGAGACAGAGCATTTGCGATGGGATTTGTAAGCTACATTATAGAGGCTTGTGATCACCATTTGCAACCGTCCGACAAACAAGTCCTCGCATTTCCGAAGTTAGTGCTCTGGCATCCCCCGGGCTTTGCAGCGCAGCTACTTGCGTCAACGCCATCAGCCAAAACATGGTCAAATGGTCAATAAGACGTAGGCTCCTGAAGCGAGCGTTATTGAGATGTGGAAGTTGCATTGACTTCTTTGACTTCCTTAATTCACAGCCCCCGCTATTTCTTTCAGAAGAGTATTGACTTGTCGATTTCCAGGTGCAGGTGAACATCCTTGTCACCTGGAGCCGTTTTGGGGCAACCGTTTTGGGGTATCAAACTAAGCTGGGGTCTCAGCCATTTTCGGGTTGGACCAAACTTGGTGTAGGGAATGTGGGAATCAACCCAGGCTTTGGTCCCCTTGAAGGAAACCACCAGTGGGATGGTGTTTCTTGGGGTCATTCCATAACTCTCATTCCCTGCATCCCTCGCACCGATCGCAAGCAACCATGGCGCAGAATTTCTTACGTTCGGAAAACGAGGTGGATGACAAGGTGGAGATTCGGCTCGTGGAGGGCATGCTGAGCGCTGCCAACGTGGCCGGGGCCTTTGAGGGCCCCCTGGGTTTGGCAGAAAGTCGACCAAGTAGGAGGAACGTTGTCAGGGTTTACTTGGGGTGTGTGTCTTGTTTTTTTTGGGCACCCCTCTTTTGGTGGTTTTCAAGGGACACCACAAAACCGGCGCCATTTTGGGGAGTCCCCTAAGAGACGAGCCACCCATGAGAGTCTCACCTCGATTGTCTAGGCGACCATTGGCGAGGGCAGATACGCCGTGAACATCGCGAATGGGTGCCAGCAGGGTTCACGTGTCGCTCTCTCAAAGTACATCAAATGGGCCGGTGGTCGTTTCTTCGATCGCACTTGTGCATTCCCCAGGTAAACCACAAGGATGCCTTCGTTTGTTCATTCTGGATGAATCCCAACTCACTGATGCTAATTTGGGAAGCGTTGCTCACACTCATTCCAAGGGTCATGTGCAGTGACTTGACTCCCCAACAAAGAGGGCCACCGTTTCAGGGTTTTAGTTGGTGGTCGCATGGATCCTTTGATTTTCAGAAAGTGGGGTGCAAACGCCAGGACTCGCTTTCCAGTTGCAAGATTCTTCGATTTCCAGGCCTCCCCAACGGGCGTCAGCTGCGCGCGCAGGCCGGTGTCCAAGCCTATCCTCCAAAGCATTTGCGACCACGAGGCCGGGTTGCTGGAGTCGGATGCTGAAGTCTGAAGTGCCAGGATGGCCCATTTTGGTTGGCGCAATTCTTGGCCCAAGAGCCAAGATGCGTGTTCTGAATCAATCACTTTACGCCTAAAACAAACACGGGGCAGCTGTTTGCGGGACCGCCAGACCGCCAACTTCCAAGACTTAAGTCCCAGAGTTGGCCCACGCCAAAAGACGAAGTCCATTTGATCCGTCGATTGTTGGAGTTGCAGGTGGGGACACACCTTCTGCGCATGATGAACGATGAGCACCAGGCCTGGATCCGCGACACGTTTTTTGACTTGGTCGCTGAGGGGAGTTTTTTCAAGGACCCCCGAAGTGGACAAGAAGCAACCACCCGGCCAAAGGAGCTTTGACACATGACTACTCCGGAGCAAGAGGCACCAATTATTCAATGAGGTGATTAACTAATCCCGTAATTAGCTTTCTATTTGATTAACTACGTCAACAAATGGATTTGATCAACTACAGAGCGTCAACAAATAGATACCATAGACACATAAAACAACGCTAAAAGAGCAAATCAATACATGAATTAGAGAAAATCAACAATACATGAAGCATGTCATTTAAACTATTTCATGAATCAAACATCAATAAACTGAATCGTCAAACCAAACACCAAACAAACAAATAAGCAAGTAAATAGTGTCAGTACACATAAACATATACATCGACAGACAGACAGACAGACCGACCGACCGACCGACAGACAGACAGACAGACAGACCGACCGACCGACCGACAGACAGACAGACAGAGACAGACAGACAGACAGACAGATAGATAGCTAGGTGGACACAGATATTGAAGTAGAACACACCACATAATTTTAAGACATACGCAAGTAAACACATGAAACAATTAAGGACACACACACACGAGAACATACACACAGACAATCATAGTCACTAAGTAAATAGATGCACAGATAGATTAGATAGGTAGATAAATAGGTGCATGGATGGATGGATGGATGGATAGATAGATAGACTGATAGATTGATAGATTGGTAGATGAACATATTCATAGATGGATAGATTGATAGATGGATAGATCGATAGATAGATAGATCGATAGATCGATAGATCTGATAGATCGATAGATCGCTAGATCGATAGATCGATAGATCGATAGGTCGATAGGTCGATAGATAGATAGATAGATAGATAGATAGATAGATAGATAGATAGGTAGATATATATATATATAGATAGATAGATAGATAGATAGATAGATAGATAGATAGATAGATAGATAGGTGGGTAGATTGATAGATTGATAGATTGATAGATTGGTAGATGGATAGATGGATAGATGGGATGGATAGATGGATACATGGAGAGATGGATAGATGGATAGATGGATAGATGGGTAGGTAGGTAGACAGACAGACAGATAGATAGATAGATAGGTATAAAGAAATCGATTACAACATAGTACCATACAGAAACCAATGAATGACAAACCATGAATACATGGCAAAAAACACAGACGTAAGTACATAAATACAAACATACATACACACATTATGGCATATATACAAAAAATACACGTGCCACACAGACAATTGCGTAAACCTGGCGTGCCCATGTTTGGGATCAGGTGTGGCATGGCTGCCGGGATCGGTACAAGCTGACCAACCCTTGGATCACAGAGGAAGGCTTCGCGACCTTGAACACGTGCCCCGGGGGGCTTGGGCTTGGATAGCTGGCTGTCCGGGTCAGGCATAGGTATCTGTTTTAGGTTTGGTTTGGTTAGAAATGGATGCTGGTTTGGGTTGGTTTTCGATTTACCAGGGCCATCTATTACACCCAAAAGGATACCTGTGGGGCAGAGGTATCTAAGGTGCCTTCGGGATATAAGGGTGGGAGTGGTGGTTTAGAATGGGTCTGTGAGTGGGAGCGGGTGTAGCATGCCTGGATGCCTGCATGGGAGGAAGAAGGGCAGGAGGTGATTGGTCCTTTGTCCATTGCGCCCTTTGCGAGCTCGATTGGGTTGCTTGGAAAAGCCTCGAGGGAAGCCCTTCTTGGCTGTTTTTTTTTACAGGGAAGCCAAAAGGAAGCAAAGGAAACCCACCATGTTTGGGGGTACCCCCCTCAAAAGGGCATCCATTTGCTTGGTGCGGGTCAAACATGGTTGGCTTTAAAGGACAACCACCAGGAAGCACCATTTTGGATGGGTCCGTCGTTGCCTCACACCAAAAGCCCGATGTCTCGAGCCGGAGGAGTCCAGTTGAGTCTTCTCTTGTGCCGCTTTGGGGCTGCGTATTTCCTGGACACACTCCAAGCGGAACATGGGCGTGCCGTTTTTTAGGCGCCCCCCCCCCCCCCACAAATGGTTGGTTTCCTTTTGGCTTCCCTTCAAAACCAACCCAAAATAGGGGTACCCTCACAAAAAGACACCCACATATGTCGCTGAGTTTCCCATTTCAGATGGCTCTAAGCCATCTGCCGGATGGCTTCCGTATTTGTTCGTTCACCCGCAAATGCTGCTTTCAACCACCCAAACCAACTGTGAATAAGCCAACCAAACAAAGCAACCAATAAACCAACCACAAACCAAGCACTGCCGCATGCCGACGACCTCCCAGCTGTTTCACACGGAACCTGACCTGGGAACGGTTGGAAGACCATTTTCCCTTTAAAGGGCACCCCGAAGCCGTCAGGCTCCCGACCGACCGACCTCTGACCTTCGGACACAAACCGACCGCCTCCGCTGGGTTTTCGAGGTATCTCAGCTTGCCCTGCAAGCTGCTCTACACGCAGGTGCCGGATGGACATTTCGAAGATCCAGAAGCTCCAGATCTTGGGGTTAATCAATCCATATTCCATTGGGCCCCGAAATGACCATGGGTGATTTTGCCCATGGGACATATTTGGTTATCCCATCTGGGGTTTGATCAATATTCCGCAATCAGTCTTCCACATGACCATGGGTACTTTTTCTCGTGTGGGAAGTATCTTTTTGGAGGAATCTGGGCATGCGGGTTCCTTCCTTTGCAATGAACCCTGTGCATCCTAGTATTTTTACACCGAGTCGGTCCAGCATCGGTGCCCCTGTGTGTCTCCCTGGCGCACGTGTGAGTCCCGTCCCCGAATGGGCGTGTCGTTTTTTCCTTGCGGCGAATCTTCCAAAAAGGGGGCTGGGGGTAGCAACTCCAAAGAACGACGGCCCTTTGCATGGGAGAACCATGGCGGATTCCAGGGTCCAGGGGCCATCGAGTTTTGGGATGTATGGCTACAGTCGTGTGCCAAACCCAGCTGAGCCTTCCAAATGGATTGGTTGATAAGCATTTGATCGCCCTCACAGGGCACCGGATTTTACAGACAGCTTGACATTGGTCGCCCAAAGTTCGGACTCTCCAAGCTTGCCGATGCCATTTGGCAGGTGTTTTGTATTTGTCGATGTTTGCGCCCATGGACAATGCAGAAAGAAGATTCTGCGGAGAGGGGCCGTGCGGAGAGAAGCCTCTCCGAAATCCAGGATTCGTGCACATCTCTGGAGCTTCATCGAGCATCCCATCCCATTCCTTACTCCAGCACCCTCAAAGGGTGGTCCATTTGTACCCAAAAAGGCTCACACCAGAGCACTGCAGCTACAAATGGACCACCCTTGGAGATTGCTGGCTGTTCCTTTTTCGATTTCACATGTTTCTTAGCTGCTTTGTTGACATGCTGCTTGGCTGCTTGCTTCACCCGGCTTGGAGGGTAGCCTTTGCTCCATCACGTGCAAGGAGTGGGCTCAAGTCAGATTAGCATCACACCCTCCAAAGTGATTCATTTAAGCAATCTGTCTTATTTATGGATGATCCTTATAAACAAACCTGAATAGCCTTCTCTCCATTCACATGGAACCCACCACAAAAATGGTCCCAACAAAAGGAACCACACGAAACGTCAGATTCCAAGAAAGTGCATGGGAGTGTAGACCATGCCAGTGGATGGGCTTCCAAATCCACCGAACCCATCCCCTCCAACTCCGAAACGTCCGATTCCATCAAGCAAAAGCGGACGGCAGCGGATTCATTCCCAAAATCCACGTCCTCCAAAACATCAAAACCGCCACCACCGAAACCACGAAGCCACCCCGCCACGACCAGCCCACCCACCCCGCCACAAACCCCGCGGGAGGCGGTGCGGTACTGGGCGGTTTGCCGCGGCGCGCAAGTGGGTTTCGTGGAGCTTTTCCGCGAGCTCCGGCAGCAGGCCGCGAGCGGTGGGTGGTTGGTGGAGGTTGGGAGGTTGGGACGTGGAGGTGGCGCGTTCTTTCTTGAGGGAAATGGGACCTCTCCCCCGCTCAAAAAGAAAGGAACAAGAAAGAGGGGTACCGCCAACCCTTTGGCGACCGGTGGCGAGTTTGGCTTCTTTGGCTTCAAAGCGGGGAGGCCAAATCATTGCGGTGCAGGGCTTGCTGCGAATTGGGCCTGGTCATTCGTGACGCGTTGAGCCCAAGGATGGAAGGAGACGTAAAGGGTGCTTCGGCTCAATGACTCACATGCGTTTGGCAGGAACAGGGATGCCAGCACAAAGCGGCGGAGCGCATTTCGCTTGCTAGGTACGGTGCCTGTTGCCTGTACGCCTGGGCTGTTAGAAAGGAGGACCAATCCGCAGGATTGGTTGTTTGGATGCCCTGCAATGGCGTTTTTTTCCTTTCTCCGGGCATCCCCACATGCCGCACGGAAAGCCAGAGCTGACCAGTTTTCATGGATTTGTCACGGCTGGCACTGGGTTTCAGCGAGGCTGTCCGGCGATGGCCAAAGCCGCTCCTGGTAGCCACAAACCTTCGGGGGCCAAATGCAGTTGAGTTCCCATGAAACCTCTAAAACCCCTAAAACCCCTGAAACCTCTGAAACCCCTGAAACCTCTGAAGCCCCTGAAACCCCTGAAACCTCTGAAGCCCCTGAAACCCCTGAAACCCCTGAAACCCCTGAAACCTCTGAAACCCCTGAAACCTCTGAAGCCCCTGAAACCCCTGAAACCCCTTGGTTGAAGGGCAGAGTTTGCCGACCACAAGTGCCCTGGCCAGGTGTCCGATGTGAAGAGGCGCGGACTTGAATCCGCTTCGAAGGTTCGAACCGGCGAGGAGGGGTTGAACCGTGGAAAGTTGGGTTTGGGTTGCCACTTTCCGTAAGTGGCCCCCAAGAAGACTACTGTCAGTCATAGGAATGGGAAGGCCATTTCGGTATCATAGCTTGCAATATTGTCCAATGGCCTGGGTCAGTTTCGACGAATATGCACATGTGAAAACCACTGCTCGAGAGGCAATGTGTTAAGACCGGCAAATGCCGTTCTGATTACCGCTTCATGTGTGAAAACTTCCGACATCATACCACCCATTTGCACACAACCGAATTGTGACATCTACTTTCGTCCTGGCGCAGCAATGAGCGACCCTCAAAGTTTGTGGTTGTCCTTTTGTTTTCCCTTCGACATAAAGCCACAACCCCCCCCCCCCAACTCTCCTCCCCCCAACTCCCAACACCCAGCCCCCAACACCCAACATTCCCAACACCCACCCCCAACACCCCCAACACCCCCAACATCCCCAACACCCCCAACACCCCCAACACCCCCAACACCCCCACCCCCAAACACAACAAGAACCCCAGCTTCAGGTGCTGGCAGATCTGCTGCCGCGTGAAGCGCGGCATGTTGGACACCTCCCTGCCCGGGGCCTTCTACATGGACCAGGCGGGCCGCGGGCCGCTCATCCGCGCGGATGGCCCAGTCAGCGGTGAAAAGATCCGTCCGTCCAAACCGGACTTCGGGAAGGCACGCAACCGAAGCTCTCCTGGGATCCTGATGTTTCCCTGGTGGGTTTAATTACCACACCACCTTAGGCCATTTGAATCAGTTGCCCTTGACGGTTTTTTAGGTTGGAGATTCAGGGAGCCCGGGAGACTGGCGGTGCTTGTGACATGAGGTGTGTAGTTCCCGAAGGCATAGGTCGCTTCCGCGACCTTTTTTCTCTCGCATGCCGTCTTTTTCAAAAGCAGCGTGGAGCTTCCGGCACCCAAGACACCGCTTTTCTTTTTCTTTTCTTGTGGCCATCGGAAAGGCGTACTTCAAGGGTGCGGTGGAGATCCTGATGCTGGGCGCCCAGTTTTTTTTTTTTTACTTGGGTGCTTCTGCCGCCTTAGAGGGGCAGGATGTGATGGGCGCGGCTGGGTTTTGTGAGGCGACGGCCTTCCATTTTGAGGTTGGTTGAAAGGGAACCCGCCAGAGAAACCCACCATTTTGGGGGATCCGCAAACCACCGACACCAGGGAAGGTGGTTTGCCAGCGAGGGTGTTGCGTTGGGCCCCACAAACCAAGTTCCGCCAGACCGAGTCGGGGACAACAATGGACCTCCTGAAAGAGAAACGGTGCTGCCATCCAATGGCGAATGGTATCTTAAAGGGTGTGTGTCAGAATAGGTGGCACTCCTTTTGGTTTCCCTTTAAACGAACTCCCCAAAATCGTACCCTCAAGAAAGCTTGGAGGGTTGATGTGATTTGTCCCTTGGCCTGCTGAATGACATGTTGGCGTGGGGGCAAGGCTGCCCGTGGACTCAATCCACAGGAGAACAACGGAAACTTGGATGGGCGCATTTGCTTGTGGTGATTTCGGGGCCAGAGCAGTGCTCCCAAAGTTCATCTCATCTTGGTTTCCCTTTCAAATCCCCTCGTCTCGACGAAACCTGCCCAAATGATTGCACGAACCCTCAATTCCGTACACCAAGCTCAAGGAAAGCCAAACCGACCCCAACCACCCTGTCCACTCCCCCCAAACCCTCCTGCACAACAACTCCAAGCTTAACGTAGCCAGCCCGAACACCTGCGTAGACACTGTTGGAGCTCCAAGTCAAATTAATTTGGCTGTGGGTCAAAAACCCCAAAATGGGTTGCCCTGGTCAATGGAATCATGGACTAAAAGAACCTGCGGTCCATATCCTGGTTGAATTTTGACCCATACCCATTTCAATCCGTCCTTCCGCTTTCGCCGCTTTCGCTCAACGAAGGCACCTGGAGGAGGTGGACTTTGGCCGCTTGTACGGGGGGCAGATCGCGCTGCAGGAGCCGCGGAGCCGAAGCCGTTCAGCCTCGAGGGAAGGAAAGTCCCCGTTTCTTTTGGGGACCCTCCACAGTTTTTTTGGGGGCTGATGGTGTCAGACCATGGGCAAGCGTAGAATTCCAAAGGGCCGATAGAGAACGTCAAGCTGAGAAAGGCGGGGAACTCCGGCGCGGGGCGTTTCGCCGCAGCGACGAAAAAAAGGCGGAGCACGTTGCCAAACGGGCGACTTCCTCTGAGCTGAACGGCAAAGTGCCTCCCATGGTTTCTGGGCGAAGAGAGAGCCACGGTTTTCCAGTTCGAAGCTGCTTGTGGGGCAATTTGCAGCATGGCCGCAACCAGCGGGAGGAGAGTTCTGTTTTGCCTTGACAACTTGACAAGATGGGTTGCAGCTTCTAGGTCCCCCAGTAGTGCCCTTCTCTCCCCTTTTTTGGGGCTAAAATAGATTACAGGAAAAAAATCGGGTACCAACTTATTCTAACCATCCAACGTGACCGGTTGACTTTTCCCGGCCGCACCTTCGGCCGCTGCTCGGCAGATTTTTCCGGCCGGAGTTTCCCCGCAGCTCACAAAGGCCCTGAACAACTGACCGAGGGTTACCACGAGATCCACGTCCGGTGAGCGTCCTCCGTAATTATGGCTGTGGTTGTCAAAATTAAACCACCAGGGGACCGCAGGTTCAATCGTCCATGTTTCGTTCTACCAGGGTTCCATTTGGGGTACCTATTTTTGACCTACTGGGGTTTTCGGTGCACCACCTATTTTAAACCGTGCTTTTGACCCATGGCCATATGGCTTTGCCATTGGCCACAAAGTCTGAAGAGACTCATTCACCAGACCACCAGACCAGCCCACCACCGGGCTTTCCAAAGCACCCCCTGAGGCAAGGCATGTGTACTCCAAGGGTCTTTAGAATGGGGTTTGTGGGGTGTGAATCCAAGTTCCCTCATGGGACAATGCGGCCGTGATTCTTTCTGGGGCCCTGCCAATTGGCAAATTTTCCCTGCCAGGACTTGGACAAGGTCCACTTCCTCCTGCGGAAGGAGGCCCGCAACTCTGGAGCTGGCGTGAACAGCTCCGGGGTCTGAAGAAACATTTGAGCTGACAAAATCGTGTGTTTGGGTAATCAAGGGCGCCCAATCTTCCCATGTGCTCCGGGGAAAACCACCAATTGTCTGGTGCTCATTGGGTTGAAGCGATTCGGGACTTGCCCAGTGATTCGGTCGAATTCTTCTGCGATGCCTTCCAACGAGCCTGGAGGGCTTCTGATTTCGCCTTCCTGTTTGGCGTTTTTCGATGTGTTCCCTGCCGGTTTCCCGAACAAAAGACGTGATTGAGCCAAGGGTCCGCCTGCTTTTCGCATGCCGTTTCCATGGCCCCTGTCTATCAACTCTTCGAGGGAAGCCTTCGGTGGGGGTGAAGGGGAAGCACGAGGGACACGGATCGAGCGTCGGAGGTGGTGCGGCTCCCCTTCTTCCTAAACAGCGCCGAGAAGCTGCAGAAGTACTTGGCGCGAGGGCCCAGCGATCCCGGGGTTTGTGTGACCGGAGCCGAAATGTGAAACAAGGCAATGAACAACCATACATTTGATGTAATTGTCTACATGGCTGGATGAACATGTACATATATATATATACACACATTCATACAACATATGTATATATATATACATATAGATACATATGCATACATGGTTGTGTCTACACACTGAAAAAGTACCATGCATGCACACACACACACACACACACGCACTGGATGGATGTAGATGTGTGTGTATATATATATATATATATATATATAGAGAGATACATATATATATATATATATTTTAACGCCTCCGGCTCAGGCCGCCGACATTACAGGCCTGCTTTCTTATTTGCGTCCCTTTGGAATTGTCCCCTTGCCCCCTTCCCCTCTGAGATTTTTGCCCCCTTTCTTTGTTGAGATCCATTCCCCCTTTCCGCCCTAAGGCCTTGTCTCCCTCTGTTTTTTTTTTCCCTTTTCCTCCCTAAGATGTTTTCCCCCCTCTCCCTGTTGAGATCCTTTCCCCCCTTTCCCCCCTAAGGCCTTTTCCCCCCTGAGATCTTCTCCCTTTTCCTCCCTTTCCCCCACTTTCCCCCCTACGGCCTTTTCCTCCCTGGGATCTTTTCCCTTTCCTCCCTGAGATCTTTCCCCCCCTTTCCCTGTTGGAATCCTTTCCCCCCTTTCCCCCCTACGGCCTTTCCCCCCGCTGAGATCTTCTCCCTATTCCTCCTTAAGATCCTTTGCCCCCTTTCCCTGTTGAGATCCTTTCCCCCCTTCCCTTTAAGGCCTTTCCAGATCTTTTCCCTTTTCCTTCCTAAGATTGTTTCCCCCCTTTCCCTGTTGACCTTCCCACCCTTTCCCCCCTCAGGCCTTTCCCCCCTGAGAGCTTCTCCCTTTTCCTTCCTTAGATCTTTCCCCCCTTTCCCTGTTGGCCTTTTTTCCCCCAGATCTTCTCCCTTTCCTCCCTAAGATCTTTTCCACCCCTTTCTGTTGAGATCATTTCTCCCCTTTCCCCCCTAAGGCCTTTGCCCCCAGATCTTCTCCCTTTCCTCCCTAAGATCTTTCCCCCCCTTTCCCTGCTCAGATCCTTTCCCCCCTTTCCCCCCTAAGGCCTTTCCCCCCCTGAGATCTTCTCCCTTTTCCTCCCTAAGATCTTTTGCCACCTTTCCCTGTTGAGATCCATTCCCCCTTTCCCCCCTAAGGCCCTTTCTCCCTCTGAGTTTTTCCCTTTTCCTCCCTACGATGTTTTCCCCCCTCTCCCTGTTGAGATCCTTTCCCTCCTTTCCCCCCTAAGGCCTTTTTTCCCCCCGCGATCTTCCCCCTTTTCCTTCCTAAGATCTTTTCCCCCCTTTCCTTGTTGAGATCCTTTCCCGCCCTTTCCCCCCTAAGGCGTTTTCCCCCCCAAGATCTTCTCCCTTTTCCTCCCTAAGATCCTTTGCCCCCTTTCCCTGTTGAGATCCTTTCCCCCCTTTCCCCCCTAAGGCCTTTCCCCCCCTGAGATCTTCTCCCTTGTCCTCCCCAAGATCTTTTCCCTTGGTTGAGATCCTTCCCCCTTTCCCCCCAAGATCTTCTCCCTTTTCCTCCCTAGGATCTTCTCCCACCTTTCCCTGTTGAGCTCCTTTCCCCCTTTTCCCCCTAAGGCCTTTTCAGATCTTCTCCCTGTTCCTCCCGAAGATCCTTTGCCCCCTTTCCCTGTTGAGATCCTTTCCCCCTTTCCCCCCTAAGGCCTTTTCCCTGCCTGGGATCTTCTCCCTTTCCTCACTGAGATCTTTCCTCCCCTTTCCCTGTTGAGATCCTTTCCCTCCTTTCCTTCCTAAGGCCTTTCCCCCCGCTGAGATCTTCTCCCTATTCCTCCTTAAGATCCTTTGCCCCCTTTCCCCGTTGAGATCCTTTCCCCCCTTCCCTTTAAGGCCTTTCCAGATCTTCCCCATTTTCCTTCTTAAGATTGTTTCCCCCCTTTCCCTGTTGAGATCCTTTCCCCCTTTCCCCCCTAAGGCCTTTTCCCTGCCTGGGAGCTTTTCCCTTTCCTCACTGAGATCTTTCCCCCCCTTTCCCTGTTGAGATCCTTTCCCTCCTTTCCTTCCTAAGGCCTTTCCCCCCGCTGAGATCTTCTCCCTATTCCTCCTTAAGATCCTTTGCCCCCTTTCCCCGTTGAGATCCTTTCCCCCCTTCCCTTTAAGGCCTTTCCAGATCTTCCCCCTTTTCCTTCTTAAGATTGTTTCCCCCCTTTCCCTGTTGAGATCCTTCCCACCCTTTCCCGCCTAAGGCCTTTCCCCCCCCTGAGAGCTTCTGCCTTTTCCTTCCTTAGATCTTTCCCCCCTTTCCCTGTTGGCCTTTTTTCCCCCAGATCTTCTCCCTTTCCTCCCTAAGATCTTTTCCACCCCTTTCCCTGTTGAGATCATTTCTCCCCTTTCCCCCCTAAGGCCTTTGTCCCCAAATCTTCTCCCTTTCCTCCCTAAGATCTTTCCCCCCCCCCTTTCCCTGCTGAGATCCTTTCCCCCCTAAGGCCTTTCCCACCCCTGAGAGCTTCTCCCTTTTCCTTCCTAAGATCTTTTCCCCCCTTTCCCTGTTGGGCTTTCTTCCCTAAGTCCTTTTCTCCCAGATCTTCTCCCTTTCCTCCCTAAGATCTTCCCCCCCTTTCCTCCCTAAGATCTTTCCCACCCTTTCCCTGTTGAGATCCTTTCCCCCCTTTCCCTCCCAAGGCCTTTCCCCACTTGAGAGCTTCTCCCTTTTCCTTCCTAAGATCTTTTCCCCCCTTTCCCTGTTGGGCTTTCCCCCCTAAGTCCTTTTCTCCCAGATCTTCTCCCTTTCCTCCCTAAGACCTTCCCCCCCCTTTCCTTCCTAAGATTGTTTCCCCCCTTTCCCTGTTGAGATCCTTCCCACCCTTTCCCCCCTCAGGCCTTTCCCCCCCTGAGAGCTTCTCCCTTTTCCTTCCTTAGATCTTTCCCCCCTTTCCCTGTTGGCCTTTTTTCCCCCAGATCTTCTCCCTTTCCTCCCTAAGATCTTTTCCACCCCTTTCCCTGTTGAGATCATTTCTCCCCTTTCCCCCCTAAGGCCTTTGCCCCCAGATCTTCTCCCTTTCCTCCCTAAGATCTTTCCCCCCCTTTCCCTGCTCAGATCCTTTCCCCCCTTTCCCCCCTAAGGCCTTTCCCCCCCTGAGATCTTCTCCCTTTTCCTCCCTAAGATCTTTTGCCACCTTTCCCTGTTGAGATCCATTCCCCCTTTCCCCCCTAAGGCCCTTTCTCCCTCTGAGTTTTTCCCTTTTCCTCCCTACGATGTTTTCCCCCCTCTCCCTGTTGAGATCCTTTCCCTCCTTTCCCCCCTAAGGCCTTTTTTCCCCCCGCGATCTTCCCCCTTTTCCTTCCTAAGATCTTTTCCCCCCTTTCCTTGTTGAGATCCTTTCCCGCCCTTTCCCCCCTAAGGCGTTTTCCCCCCCAAGATCTTCTCCCTTTTCCTCCCTAAGATCCTTTGCCCCCTTTCGCTGTTGAGATCCTTTCCCCCCTTTCCCCCCTAAGGCCTTTCCCCCCCTGAGATCTTCTCCCTTGTCCTCCCCAAGATCTTTTCCCTTGGTTGAGATCCTTTCCCCCTTTCCCTCGAGATCTTCTCCCTTTTCCTCCCTAGGATCTTCTCCCACCTTTCCCTGTTGAGCTCCTTTCCCCCTTTTCCCCCTAAGGCCTTTTCAGATCTTCTCCCTTTTCCTCCCTAAGATCCTTTGCCCCCTTTCCCTGTTGAGATCCTTTCCCCCTTTCCCCCCTAAGGCCTTTTCCCTGCCTGGGAGCTTTTCCCTTTCCTCACTGAGATCTTTCCCCCCCTTTCCCTGTTGAGATCCTTTCCCTCCTTTCCTTCCTAAGGCCTTTCCCCCCGCTGAGATCTTCTCCCTATTCCTCCTTAAGATCCTTTGCCCCCTTTCCCCGTTGAGATCCTTTCCCCCCTTCCCTTTAAGGCCTTTCCAGATCTTCTCCCTTTTCCTTCCTAAGATTGTTTCCCCCCTTTCCCTGTTGAGATCCTTCCCACCCTTTCCCGCCTAAGGCCTTTCCCCCCCTGAGAGCTTCTCCCTTTTCCTTCCTTAGATCTTTCCCCCCTTTCCGTGTTGGCATTTTTTCCCCGCAGATCTTCTCCCTTTCCTCCCTAAGATCTTTTCCACCCCTTTCCCTGTTGAGATCATTTCTCCCCTTTCCCCCCTAAGGCCTTCCTGCTGCGATCCTTTTCCCCCTTGTCCCCCCTAAGGCCTTTCCCCCATCTGAGAGCTTCTCCCTTTTCATTCCTAAGATCTTTTCCCCCCTTTCCCTGTTGCTCCGTAAGATCTTCCCCCCCCTTTCCTCCCTAAGATCTTTCCCACCCTTTCCCTGCTGCGATCTTTTTTCCCTTTCCCTCCCAAGGCCTTTCCCCCCCTGAGAGCTTCTCCCTTTTCCTTCCTAAGATCTTTTCCCCCCTTTCCCTGTTGGCCTTTTTTCCCCAGATCCTCTCCCTTTCCTCCCTAAGATCTTTTCCACCCCTTTCCCTGTTGAGATCATTTCTCCCCTTTCCTTTCTGAGGCCTTTTTGCCCCAGATCTTCTGCCTTTCCTCCCCAAGATCTTTCCCCCCCCATTCCCTGTTGAGATCATTTATTTCCCCCCTTTTCCTTCTAAGGCCTTTTCCCACCCTCAGTTCTTCTCCCTTTTCCTCCCAAAGATCTATCTTCTCCCTTTTCCTCCCCTAAGATCTTTTGCCACCTTTCCCTGTTGAGAGCCTTTCCTCCCTTCCCTTTAAGGCCTTTCCAGATCTTCTCCCTTTTCCTTCCTAAGATTGTTTCCCCCCTTTCCCTGTTGAGATCCTTCCCACCCTTTCCCGCCTAAGGCCTTTCCCCCCCCTGAGAGCTTCTGCCTTTTCCTTCCTTAGATCTTTCCCCCCTTTCCCTGTTGGCCTTTTTTCCCGCAGATCTTCTCCCTTTCCTCCCTAAGATCTTTTCCACCCCTTTCCCTGTTGAGATCATTTCTCCCCTTTCCCCCCTAAGGCCTTTGTCCCCAGATCTTCTCCCTTTCCTCCCTAAGATCTTTCCCTTCCTTTCCCTGCTCAGATCCTTTCCCCCCTTTCCCCCCTAAGGCCTTTCCCCCCCTGAGATCTTCTCCCTTTTCCTCCCTAAGATCTTTTGCCACCTTTCCCTGTTGCTCCGTAAGATCTTCCCCCCCCTTTCCTCCCTAAGATCTTTCCCACCCTTTCCCTGTTGAGATCTTTTTTCCCTTTCCCTCCCAAGGCCTTTCCCCCCCTGAGAGCTTCTCCCTTTTCCTTCCTAAGATCTTTTCCCCCCTTTCCCTGTTGGCCTTTTTTCACCAGATCCTCTCCCTTTCCTCCCTAAGATCTTTTCCACCCCTTTCCCTGTTGAGATCATTTCTCCCCTTTCCCCCCTGAGGCCTTTTTGCCCCAGATCTTCTGCCTTTCCTCCCCAAGATCTTTCCCCCCCCCATTCCCTGTTGAGATCATTTATTTCCCCCCTTTTCCTTCTAAGGCCTTTTCCCACCCTCAGTTCTTCTCCCTTTTCCTCCCAAAGATCTATCTTCTCCCTTTTCCTCCCCTAAGATCTTTTGCCACCTTTCCCTGTTGAGAGCCTTTCCCCCCTTTCCCCCCTAAGGCCTTTTTTTCTCCCCACTTTCCTTGTTGAGATCCTTTCCCCCCCTTTCCCCCCTAAGGCCTTTTCCCCCCAAGATCTTCTCCCGGCCCTACGGGGCAATGGGGGGACAGGATCTCAAACGGGAAAGGGGGAAAAAGACTTTGGGAAGAGAAGGGTGGAGATCTTGGGGGGAAACGGGGGAAAGCATCTTAAGCGGGAAAGGGGGGAAAAGATCTTAGGGAGGCAAAGGGAGACGAACTCAGGGTGCGAAAAGGCCTTAGGGGGGACAGGGGGGAAAGGATCTCAATAAAGAAAGGTGGGAAAAGCTCTTAGGGAGGAAAAGGGAGAAGATCTCAGGGGGGAAAAGGCCTTAGGGGGAAAGGGGGGAAAGGATCTCAACAGGGAATGGCGGGAAAACATCTTAGGGAGGAAAAAGGAGGAAAAGGGATATGAACTCAGGGGGGGGGGAAAGGCCTTTGGGGGGAAAGGGGGGGAAAGGATCGAAAAGCGAGAAGATCTCAGGGGGGGAAACGGCCTTAAGATCTCAGGGGGGGAAAGGCCTTAGGGGGGGAAAGGGGGAAAGGATCTCAACACGGAACGGGGGCAAATGATCTTAGGGAGGAAAAGGGAGAAGATCTGAAAGGGCCTTCGGGGGGAAAGGGGGGGAAAGGATCTCAACAGGGACAGGGAGAAAAGATACTAGGGAGGCAAAGGGAGAAGATCTCGAGGGGAAAGGGGGAAAGGATCTCAACCGGGGGAAAATGTTCCCCCCGAGAAAGATTTCCCTTTTCCTCCCAAAGATCTTTTCCCCCCTTTCCCCCTTAAGGCATTTTTTCCCCAGATCTTCTCCCTTTCCTCCCTGAGATCTTTCCCCCCCTTTCGCTGTTCCCCTTCATTTCCTTCACCAGCATGGGCAGCATCCCCAGCATCACTTGCATCATCCGCATCCTTGGCAGGCGCTGATGCGGATGATGCAGGTGATGCTGGCGATGTGTCGCTGGAGCTGCTAAGGATGCGAAAGCGCACCCGGGGGGAATCGAACACCCCAATGTGAAAGTGAAGCGTCTTCGAATCACCGCGTGGTACGTGGACGCCCCTGGGGAGGGGTTAGGGGAGGGGTAACAGGTAAAGAGGTAAGGAGCATTTTTTGTGTCCAACACGCCGTCTGTTGTCGGCGGATATAGATATTACGTTTGTCGATCAATACCAAATATTTAAATATATACACATGAAAACAACACCATGTGTATCCATCCATCCATCCATCCATCCATCCATCCATCCATCCATCCATCCATCCATCCATCCATCCATCCATCCATCCTCCATCCATCCTTTTTTCCATTTAGTGCCTGCCATGACATGTATATCTGTATCTCATAGTGGAGCCTATCTCCACTCATGACATGGCTGGAGAACGGATCTCCCCGAAAGTCCGTACGGCCAGATCCGCGCTGGAGGCCTGCCCCCAGGTGAGAATGTCACTCCACCTCTTTGTCAACCCGAGACAAAATTGAACTAATGTGGATGGTTGCGAAATGGGTTTCACCCATCCACAGTAGGAATGAAGATTTTCAGGCTTGTGTTTAGTGCATGCCCGGGCTTGCTGTCTGTCCTGAAGGCGCTCTCTGTTGCCTGGGGTTGGAGTCAAACTGCCAGTTTGATTACTTGGGGGTTTGCAAGGGATAGTCATCAGCCCATAGACAAGCTCAAAAGTAGGCAAGCTCAAAACTACCCATGTTTTTCACCGGCTCGCTCGCGGAAGTGCTCCTTTGTCCAGGTCGCAATGCCAAGCAAACCCTCCAACTTTGAGGGTCACTCAAACCTCACGCCCCTGCGTGTCTTTCATCTGCCAGCGGAAAAGCTGCATGCCGGCTAAGAAGGGGTTCGGGTGTAGCGCAGAGACATATTTTTTTCGAGCGAGAGCTTCCAGACTCGACGGGCTCTTCGAAGTTCTTCGGCCAGCTTAAAGCTTAAAGCACCCAGTTGCCCAGTGGCGCCCTTTAGTCCTTGCTTTTGGGAAGGGTCAAACAGCAAAAGAAGGATGCCTTTTTTTCCCATGGCCACTGAGCATCTGCGTGCATGCTTTTCCGTTTGGTGGTCTATTGGCAGTTTTGGGAGGACATGGGGCTCACCCAAATTTCCCTAGCTGCTCCCTAGGCGCACTGCAGACAGCTGATGCAGGAGGGGGCTGAACGTCGAGTCCAGCGAAACACTTTGGGAAGGTCATTCTCGCGCCATTAGGTGCCCTTTTCACAGTCGCCTTGACCTTTTCAGGGCAGTTTGCGGGGCGCAGTAGATGGCGCTTTCAGTTTTCTGATCAACCAGTGTCATCTATTTGTCCAGAACACAAAAACATGTCCGCTTCCAGGGGTCAACTCGGACGGTGTGATTTCCCTATCACGGACGGGTGACTTCCATACGGTTGAATCACGTAGACTTCGTTGAGATTCAAATGTTTGGGGTGGATTCCACTGCCCTATTGACTTACAGTCATTCATGGGGATGTCGGAAACCTCGGCGGCTCCATGGCCCGCTTGGATGTGGCTGGCGAAACAGCCGTAACTTGAAACACGGCCATGCCTTTGGTCTTCGGTGTGGAAACAAGGGCGGATGGGAGAAGGTGCCGACCGCTAGCCTCCCATGGAACTGATCCACAGGGTCAGTTGACTCCCTGAACCCGGAGGGGAGACATTTGGCCGTGGGTCAAAGCAATGGGATCCCGTTTCGGTTGGGATTGGTGAATTCACCACCCATGTTAGAACCTATTTTTGTGGTTGGATTAAAATGTTCACTGGGGGTACGATTTCGGATTTTGACCCATGGCCATTTGTTTCTAGTGCCTTGCCCCCGAGTTTCTTGACATCGCCTAACCTCGAAACACCAGCCGCCCGTGAGGAGAACATGATCGAAGCCGCACCGGAGCGAGTCTGTGAGAGCCTTAGTTGCAGATCCTTCCAGGCGAGCCCGGGGTTCGCACGCGCCCAAGCGGTTTGGGGGGGGGGGGGGGCGGGGGCGGGGGCGGAGGTGTGGGGATTTTTTTTGGCTGGATGTACGGATGCCCCAAGTCAGAGCGCATTCAGCTGGGATTTATCGGCTCTGGAGCTCTCAATGCTTTGGATGTTGGGTTTGCCCTGCAACGAAAGCCGCACATGTAAAAAGAGGCCGCACTTTCTTCGTTTTGTGGGTAGCATATTTTGAGGGGGACCCCTCCAAAAAGAGGGCAACTGGCCGCGGTGTTATGTGAGGTTGGCGAGATCAGCTCGCATTGGGTGAATTGACTTGCGCCCCACAGCGTTGCTCTTTGTGGACATTGTAGGCCACAAATGATCAGCACATCAAGACTGGGCCCAGAGTTCAAAGCAAATGGCACTACATGGCATTAGCCCGAACTTCCAAGGTGCAAGGGGAGCAGGCAAGCATGTTCGCGTGCAAGGGAGACTGCCCCTGCTTGCCAGAGTTCAAACAAGGCAAGCTGAACAACAGAAATATGTCGCTTGACATATTTCCTTCAGTCATTGTCCTCCAATTTCCCTGTCAACCCACCCAAAAATGGTACCCCAAAAAGTCCCAACGGCGCGCCTTCGCGCGTGCGCGCCTTTTCGCGAGGCAAGCGAGTCTTCGTGAGGACCGCCGCCGAGTTCTTTCGAAAGGAGCGGGCTGAGCAGCGACCGATCAGTGATTCCCAGTAGCCATCTTCAGCAGATGGTTGTTCTACCTGGTCTTGTGGGCACAGTAAGGCCTATGCACACCTTCATAACCATGTGGCTGTGGGTCAAAAATAGGTACCCAAAATGGAACCCTGGTAAATGGAAATATGGACGAAAACCTTTCGGTCCCCGTTCAATGTTGACAACCACACCCATGCCGCTTTTCTAGCAAGCATCAATGGGTTCTGAGCGCCCCAGTGTTTTTCGGGGCCACAGGATGCTGCTTTTGGCTACCTTCGCCAACGAAAGCTCTTTGAGATACGCATTGGACCCGACCAAGGGGAAAAAGGGTAAATACAATCTCCAACATGTTTCGAACATGACATTGAATTTTTCTGACCCTTGGTGAGTCAGAACTTTTGCGAATTTTGAGTCGCCTCTGGATAGGAGAAGAAGGTCCTCAAGGCAAGTGTCACAAACTTTGCAGGCGCGGCGGGACGAAGTGGTGAAAACGATCCGGTTCCGCTCAGGTGTATCTCTCAATAGCAGGCCATAGGGCGGTTGTTCAAGGGGACCCGTCAAGTCTACCAGTGGTTTGTAGACTGTTGAACATATTGGAGCAGATCCAAGGTTTGGTAACTAGGTTGCAAGGGCAGGAAGACCGATTGCAAGTCAGGTGTCTACAAAGCTGCGCTTGTTCAACTTCAGCTCTTCGTTCCAAATCGAGTCAGGGTGGGGGAAGTGCGAATTGGAGAATAAGCACGTATCAATTGGTTCAAAAGCTGCTTGCACAGCGGCTGGGCTAACAGCGGATATATATATATATATATATACCAACCATTTGTCTGGTGCAATGACAAATCCAGGAGTGGATCTGCTGGCGCTTAGCTGAAGGGTTGGCCCGGTCTAGCCGAGGAAATGGCACAGCGTTTGCAAAGCTTTCAGAATGCGCCCAAAGATCAAAGATGCCTGGTTCTGATCCTTGAACTTCAAGCTGGCTTTGGCTTTGTAACTCGACGTTCAAAAAAGCAACAGTTCTCTGCACTGCGAATACTCTCCTGCCTTCTTTTTGTTTCTTGCTTAGAGCCCAGACCAAAGCCCTTACAACAATTAACCAGGTCCAGACACTAACCTGAGCAACTACCCTTCGCGAAGCAACTAAGCTGCTCGAAAGTCCCTTTATTGAACAGCCCCCAGTTGCACTGCATCAATCTTGCCTGGTGCTTGTTTGAGCACTTCAAATGTTGCAAGTGTTGTGCCAGGCTTTCGAATCTTCAGAGCTCAGGCCCCGCGTGCTCAGAGCTTGCAGGCAGATCAGTCAGTCAACGTGGCTTGCAGAATCCGATGAGATGCCAATCTGAGCATAGCTTAAGCCAAGGCTCTCCAGAGCGGCCGCTCATGATAGTCGTGGCTTGAACATACTCCCTTTGCGTTGTGCTTTTTTAGACGGGAGTGGATGTTGCTCGCTTACACTTCATGCTGATCCCTTCTTCCCCATGTGTGCAGCTGAAGGCCTGTCATCGAAGTTTCATTCGCGCCAGCATTTCCTCTGCTTCCTCAAGGTGACTGGGACAATCGCGCGAGAATTTCCCGGTCCGCAGCCAGAGATGCCAGAAGCGGCTGCGAAGGCCTCTTGCAGTTGCAGCTTTGAGCACACGTGGTCGTTTCTCCCATTCGGCTGGACAATGAGTGGCGCTTTTGCCGCAAACAATGGCTCTTCTTCCTCCTTTGCCCCTCTTGGTTCACAGGTGGTTTTGAAACGTGCCAGCAACTCCTTGGTGCTTCGTCCTCACAAAGCGAGCCGCCCTGTTTGTAGTGAGACTTGGCGAGGCCAGAACCATCATCTCCGCTCTACATAGCGTCATGCGCTGGGAGCGAGATCTGCGCGAGATCTGCGGCTGTTACGGAGATCTGGCCAAGACAAGCTGATATTTCATTGGCGAAGACCATTTGCTGTGCCGCAATGGTGGTGGTGGTGGGGGGGGAGGGCATGATATTCCAGGGCGAGTGGATATTTTTCCAGGGCGAGTGGGATCAACTAGCTAGATGTCTAAAGGATAGGCGTGACAGCATATTCAACATCACACCTCAGCTCCAGAAACTCAAGTTGGACTCTATAGAGTGGCACCCCTCCGGACTGGCCGCTGTGTTTAACCCGGCCAATCCGGCCTGGCCGAGTCCGTTTCTGGATTGAGTTGGTTTTGATTGGACCGTTTCTTGGAGGCTACCCCTTTCTGGTGGTTTCTTGGGGCCCCCCTTTACCAAAAAGACACACCCACGTGTGACCATTTTACTGAGTGATGCAAATATCCGTTTACAGGAGCCTGCATACATATATATGTATATATATATATATTCATATTTGTTTTTGCCCTGCAGGCGCACCCAGACCTTGCTGGTTCGAGGAAACACTGACAAAAATGCCCTCACTTGGATCCACTGCCGAGTTTACGGACAAAGTCCATGTACCAGGATGGATGACAGATGGGCAAACCAAACAAACCGGCAGTTTCTTCTTGTTTTGGTCCAGCTACCTGGGTGGGAATCAGGATTTTCTCCACATCCCGGACGTGTTTTTCTCCGGTGCAGGCTCCGGAAAGCTCGTCTTGGAAGACGAAGAGGTGACTCGAGAGTCGGGTCAGTCTTTTGATGCCACCCTGTTCGGGTGGGGGTGAGAGTAGAGTGGGAGTAGAGTGGGAGTGGAGTGGGAGTGGAATGGGAGTGGAGTTGGAATGAAGTTGGGGTGGTTCAAAAGCGCAACCAAAAGGACTCCAGCCATTTGGGGGTCCCCCGTTTTAAGGCACCCCCATGTGTGTGTGTGTGTGTGGCGTGTGTGTCTGGTGTGCCGCAGGGTACGAATTGTTTCGCATTTTGTCCAGGCTCGAAATGAGGCGAATTATATATTCTGAGCTTGCAACCGGGTCTGACTCCAATCATGGTTGCATGCATGCATGCACTGAGAGATACGCACGTGCATACATGCGCGTACATGAATGCATGCATGCAGACATACATTGCATTGCACTTCACTTCAGCTCGTTGCCTGCAATGCATTGCATCAACATGTCTTTAATTTGATTGCACAGCATAAGATTACATCACATTGCATTGCATTACAATTGCAGTACATTACTTTGCATGATATTAGATCACATCGCAACACATGAGATTAGATTGCATTGAACCCATAAAGTCAGGCACAACATACACACCCACACTTACACACACACATGCACATACACACCTACACATCTACACACATACAGACACACAAACACACACACACACACTTACATACCAGTATATACACATGCATATACACACATGCATACATAAACACACACACACACACACCCACCCACCCACCCCCACCACCCCCACCCACGCACGCACGCACGCACGCACGCACGCACGCACGCCCGCGCGCCAGGCCCGCCGCGGGCACGGCCCGCGGCCCGCCGCCGCCCGCCCGCGCGCGCGCGCCGCCCGCGCGCCGCGCACGCCCGCCAGCACGCCGCGCAACCGCGCGCACGCGCGCAGCGCACGCACGCACGCCGCACGCACGCACGCGCACGGGCAGGGCACACGCAA
This sequence comes from Effrenium voratum, assembly GCA_963377175.1. Lineage (NCBI taxonomy): Eukaryota > Dinophyceae > Suessiales > Symbiodiniaceae > Effrenium > Effrenium voratum. The sequence continues at coordinate 883,118 of CAUJNA010002458.1, read as the reverse complement.
CGCACGCACGCACGCACGCACGCACGCACGCACCACGCGCAGCCGCAGCGCACGCACGTCGCACGCACGCCGCGCACGCACGCACCGCCCGCAACGCTCAGCGCGCGTACGCGCCCCGCGGCCCGCCAGCCCGCCCCGCCGCCCCGCCCGCCCGCCCGCCCGCACGCCCGCACCGCCCGCCCGCCCGGCCCGCACCCGCCCGCCCGGCGCCCGCCCCCGCCCGCGCCCGCCCGCACCCGCCCGCCGCCCGCCCCCGCCCGCCCGCAGCCTGGCGCAGGCGCAGGCGCACGCGCACGGCTCGCGCTGCACGCCACGACGCGTCGGCCACGCCGCACCCGCACCGCACCCGCACCCGCCCCGCAACGCACCGCCCCGCCCAGCAGGCCAACGCGCGACGCGCCACCGCACGCCCACGCACTCCGCACCCGCACCCGCACCCGCACCCGCACCCCCGCAACCCGCACCCGCACCCGCACCGCACTCGCCCACCGCGCCACGCAACCCGCACCACAAGCCGCACGCGCACGCCACCGCACGCATACGCCGCGCACACGCACACGCGCACAGCGCAGCGCAACGCGCACGCACCGCGCACGCGCACGCGCGCGCACACGCACACACCACCACACGCACACCGCACACGCGCACAGCGCACAGACGCCACCCGCGCGCACACGCACACGCACCGCACCACGCGCGACGCACACGCGCCACGGCGCACCGCGCCGCGCGCGCGCACGCGCGCACGCGCGGCGCGCGCGCTAAAACGCCGCACGCAGCACGCACGCACGCAACGCACGCACGCACGCACGCACGCACGCACGCACGCACGCACGCACGCACGCACGCACGCACGCGCACGCACGCACGCACGCACGCACGCACGCACGCATCCCGCAACGCACACGCCGCACGCGCAGCAGCGCGCCAGCGCCAGCGCCAGCGCCAGCGCTCGCCGCGCGCCAGCGCCAGCGCCTGCCCACGCCCGCGCCAGCGCCAGCGCCAGCGCCGCGCCAGCGCAGCAGCGCCAGCGCCAGCGCCAGCGCCAGCGCACCCCCGGCCAGCCGAGCGCGAGCCGCGAGCGAGCGAGCGCGCGAGCGCGCGAGCGCGAGCGCACGCGCACGCGCACCGGGGGAAGGGGCGTTTGCTACTTCCCGGTCCGGCTTTGCTACTTCCCGGTCCGGCTGGGCTATTGCACTACGGTGCACAAGGTGCAGGGCGACGAATTTCCGTCGCGCGCGCGCACGCGCACGCGCACGCGCACGCGCACGCGCGCACGTGCGCACGTGCGCACGTGCGCACGTGCGCACGCGCGCACGCGCGCACGCGCGCACGCGCTCACGCGCGCACGCGCGCACGCGCGCACGCGCGCACGCGCGCACACACACACACACACACTTACACACACACACACGCATACTTACATGCATACGCACAGAATAGCATATACATACACACAACACATACGCACACATACGCACATACGTCTGTAGCATATACGAACAGTCCTTCACATATACAGAGGCACACACACACATAGATACACATGCATATACATACAGACACATACATGCGCAGACGCACATACCTACATACATGCATGCCTACACACATACATACACACAGATAGAGTGGTTGACCTACTAGCGAATATAAGTGTCTAATAGCGAATACAGGTGTCTAATAGCGAATACAGGTGTCGAATAGCGAATAACTAGCGAATAACAGGGCCTATTGTCCACCACAGCTGGCTCAACAGCAGCATCCGCCCTCCATGGCGGACCTGATCCACCTGGAGGACCCTGTGTTTTGTTTGTGGTTTTGTGTTTTGTGTCCGGCAAGCATGTTGTGGCGAGGACGCCCCGTTCCTGATTTCTGATGCAGATGCCCATTCCTTACATGAAGCCAGATATCCTGTTGAATCAAATTGAACCGGATTGTTTTTGTTTTGCGAGGAAGGCCTCAGCCAACTGTTACATCAAGATGCCCGGCCCTTAATTTCTGCCAGATTTCACTGGGATTCGACATTTGGAGTGGCATGTTTGTTTTGCCAGGCACGAGCTTTGCAGATCAATAGCAGCCCTGATGGCACAATAGAGGCAGGCTAGTTGTGTGACTTTGCTCCATGGAAAACCCTGATATTGTGGGGTTGTATGTTGATCCAGGTGGGAATGAACGGCAGGAAGGAAGAGGAGAGAGAGGAGGACCAGGCCGGATACTCCGGGGTAGTTTGGGCTCAGAGACAGCAGTTGTGTGCTTTGTGCTGCATGGAGAATCTGGCTCTTACGGGGTTGCACATGTTGATCCAGGTGGGAATGAAAGGCGGGAAGGAAGAGGAGAGAGAGGAGGACCAGGCCGGATACTCCCGGATAGTTTGGGCTCAGAGACAGCAGTTGTGTGCTGTTGGCTCCATGGAAAACCTGGGTTTTACGGGGTTGCACATGTTGATCCAGGTGGGAACGAAAGGCAGGAGGGAAGAGGAGAGAGAGGAGGACCAGGCCGGATACTCGGGGGTAGTTTGGGCTCAGAGACAGCAGTTGTGTGCTTTTGGCTCCATGGAAAAATTGGGTTTTACGGCGTTGCGGCGTGCCTTGCGACGGGGTTGGCCCTTGCGACGGGGTTTTCGGCGTGCCTTGTGACGGGGTTGGCCCTTGCGACGGGGCTTTCGGCGTGCCTTGTGACGGGGCTGGCCCTTGCGACGGGGTTTTCGGCGTGCCTCGCGACGGGGTCTTGGGAACATGGTTTTCTGACTGCCTTGTGACGGGGTTGGCCCTTGCGACGGGCGTTGCGGCGTGCGTTGCGACGCCCTTGCGACGGGGTTTTCGGCGTGCCTTGTGACGGGGTTGGCCCTTGCGACGGATTTTTTTATGCATGTGATATTCGTATTAGCCATAGCCATGTTCAAGACATGGCCGCTCAACTTGACAAGGTAGCTCGCCCGCGGAGAGAATGGCAATTTCATGGGCAGTTGAATTGCGGAGGGGAGGCGTGCTTGGCAAAGGCAAGGGGCGAGTATAACAAACTGCACCAGCTGGTGGTGGGCCGATACTGCAACCCTTACACAGCGCGACAGGGCGAAGCCCAAGTTGGCCGTTGCATGCTTTGCACAGACTGCTGGCTCGGAAGGGGCCGACATTTTCGTTTTTCACAGCGCCCGAACAGGCGAGGGCATCTCTTTGCGCGTTGAAGTGGGCGGGGCCTGCTCTGGAGATGCGCGCTATTTGGCTACAGATGTTTTTGCTTTTTGGCCAATTGGCCAGCAAGGCTTTGACTGGACATTTCCGTATTGCCTGGCTTATAGCTGAACCCTGTGAAAAACAACGCTTCCTGACGGAAAGCCTTGGGGAAAGCGGGGAAAGCGTTTTCACATTGAGTGGGCTTTTTAGGAGCGAGGAGTCGCGGTGGACAACACTATAGCCGCCCTTCAGGCAGAGCAGGCGGAGGTGAGTGCAACGCAGGTTGCGCGCCGATTGGCTGCCGCTACAAATGCCGGCGTGAGGTTTCGGGGTGCGGTTCGCCGCCGGCTGGGCGGCAAGAGTGGCAGGCGGACAGGACGAGTGACCACGTGGAGTGAAGAGTGGCAGCGGCACGTGGAAGAGAGGCAGGACAGAGACAGTGGCGTGGCACGGTGGCGTTCATTGACATCTCTCGCCAGCTGACAGTTGCATCTTTCGTAGGCATCGTGCCAGCCTTCTTCCAGGAGCTGCGGAAGATGCACGAAGCTGGCACTTTGAAGGCTGAGCAGTTCTGCTTAGCGGCTGATGCAACATTCAAAGTGGAAGTGGACCAATGGGTTTACACAGTGCTCATCATACCTGCGTACCGCAAGCTGCAAGGCTATTGGAGACAGAGCAGATGGCCGGTGCTTCTTTTACGGCGCACCAAAGAACGCTTTCAGTGCTACCGGCTGGCCTTTCGGGCCGGCAAGGAAGAGCTGGCCAGGCTGAAGTTGCCGCCGTTGCGCCAAGTGCACTGCGACTACTTTCCTGGCCTGCCTCGTGTTGTGCGCGAGGAGCTGCAGGAGGCGCGCGCAGTCTGTGACGTGGAGCACATGTTTGCCAATTTCAGGAAGCAACGGGTGGTGATGGAGGAAGGCGGAGAGCCGGCTACAGAGCAAAACGCTGAAGTACGTCAAGCTGCACATCGGCCTCACCGTGTTCTCGGCACGCGCAGCGCTGGTCTGGCAAGAGACGGGCTGGAGCGCCTTAAAAAAGCCTTGGCAACGGGCTCGTCTTGGTTGTCTTGGTGGTCTATATTGTGTTTGTGGGCGTGCTTGAGACAGTGTCCAGCCAGGCTTCGCTTGTTTTAATGGCCAGCCAGAGCGCATGACTGCGCCTGAGCCAAGGTACCTTCACGAGGTTCGGGCCGATCCATCGAGGCCACGATGATTTCTGCGCGCTGGTGGGCGGGCGCGCAAGCCCCCTGTCGCAGAGGGGCACGGGGCGTTGCAGCAACAACCGGAACAATCCCATAGACACCTCAAGCGGACCATCGGCAACCAGCGCGGGAAAACCTTGACACAGACCGTCTTGGCCATTGAAGACAGCGTCCAATTTTTGGCAACGCCAAACATCCACAACGAGGAGAAGGCATACAGCTTGCTGGGTGACGAGCTCAGCGTAACGCCTTTGGGCCCAGACGCGTGGATGATTGGCGAAAGAACTTTGTTTCACGTTTGGGAGCCAGGGCATGGCACTGTTGTTCTCCCAAGCATCCACTTCATTCTGAAGGATTTCGACGAATTGGGCATCCACCGGCCCAAGAGAGAAGGTGTGCTCTACATCATGCGGCAGGGCATACCGCGCGCGGTGGATGCTGCAATTGCGCAATCCATGCGCTTGCAGCTTGCAACAAAAAGCTGCGCGGAGCTGCGGTAGCTTTGGGCCCGTGAACGCATATTGGAGCCTGTGGCAGATTGCCCAGAAGCACCTTGGAAGCTTTCCTTGAAGCAATCACGCATGTTCTGGTCAGATCACTGCGCGTTGTTCACTACAAGCATGGAAAAGCAATATTTAATGGTCAAGTCAAAGGTTTTCACCCGGCCCTTGGAACCATGGTTGGGCCGTCCGTCTTTTATTTGGGCCTGAAGAGAGTTCTCGGGTTGTGCCAAGCGGCTGTGGCAGTGCTGAAATTCGCGCGATGCAGCAGCAGCAGAGTCCAGCGTTTGCAAGGAAAATGTCTTTGACTGGTGGCTGTCCATGCAGCCTTGCTGTTGCATGTCTCTTGATATTCGTTATTAGGGCCCCCTCTCCTTCGCCATTATGTGCTTTCTTTTGGTTATTCGAATGCTTTCTTTCCTTCGCTATTAGATGGCACTCTCAACACAGATACACACGTACACACACATGCACATACAAATGCACACACACCTACATACATTCATACATACATAAACACATACATACATAGATAGATCGATCGATTGACAGATAGATAGATAGATGCACGCACACACACACACACGTCCACACATACATACATTACATTTCATTACATTACATTATGAATTACATTAGATTAGATTACATTACATTACATTACATTACATTACATTACATACATGCTCGCATGCATGCATGCATACCTACCTACCTATCTAAATACATACATACGTGCATGCATACAGCACACGTATACACGCACATGCGCACGTTGGTGCAGGAGAACACATATTACACTTTACAGACGCACACATACACACACACACATGGTTGCATGCATGCTTTGTATTGGTTTATCCGTTCATTTGTTCATTCATTCACTCACTCACTCACTCATTCATTCATTCCTTCCTTCCTTCATTCATTCATTCATTCATTCATTCATTCATTCACTCACTCACTCACTGATTCATTCATTCATTCATTCATTCATTCATTCATTCATTCATTCATTCATTCATTCATTCATTCATTCATTCATTCATTCATTCACTCATTCATTCACTCACTCATTGATTCATTCATTCATTCATTCATTCACTCACTCAGTCATTCATTCATTCATTCATTCATTCATTCATTCATTCATTCATTCATTCATTCATTCATTCATTCATTCATTCATTCATGTCATTCATTCATTCATTCATTCATTCATTCATTCATTCATTCATTCATTCATTCATTCATTCATTCATTCATTCAGTCATTCACTCACTCACTCACTCATTCCATTCACTCATTCACTCACTCTTTCACTCATTCACTCATTCACTCATTCACTCATTCACTCATTCACTCACTCACTCACTCACTCACTCACTCACTCACTCACCCACTCACCCACTCACCCACTCACCCACTCACCCACTCACCCACTCACCCACTCACCCACTCACTCCACTCACTCCACTCACTCCACTCACTCCACTCGCTCCACTCGCTCCACTCGCTCCACTCGCTCCACCCGCTCCACCCGCTCCACCCGCTCCACCCGCTCCACTCACTCCACTCACTCCACTCACTCCACTCACTCCACTCACTCCACTCACTCCACTCCACTCACTCTACTCACTCCACTCACTCCACTCACTCCACGCACTCCACCCACTCCACTCACTCCACTCACTCCACTCACTCCACTCACTCCACTCACTCCACTCACTCCACTCACTCCACTCACTCCACTCTCTCCACTCTCTCCACTCTCTCCACTCACTCCACTCTCTCCACTCACTCCACTCACTCCACTCACTCCACTCACTCCACTCACTCCACTCACTCCACTCACTCCACTCACTCCACTCACTCCACTCACTCCACTCACTCCACTCACTCCACTCACTCCACTCACTCCACTCACTCCACTCACTCACTCACTCAGAGGGAGTGAGGGAGCGAGGGAGTGAGGGAGTGAGGGAGTGAGGGAGTGAGGGAGTGAGGGAGTGAGGGAGTGTGGGAGTGAGGGAGTGAGGGAGTGAGGGAGTGAGGGAGTGAGGGAGTGAGGGAGTCAGGGAGTGAGGGAGTGAGGGAGTGAGGGAGTGAGGGAGTGAGGGCGTGAGGGAGTGAGGGAGTGAGGGAGTGAGGGAGTGAGGGAGTGAGGGAGTGAGTGAGTGAGTGAGGGAGGGAGTGAGTGAGTGAGTCAGTGAGTGGGTGAGTGAGTGAGTGAGTGAGTGAGTGACTGCGTGAGTGCGTGAGTGCGTGAGTTCATGAGTGCGTGAGTGCGTGAGTGCGTGAGTGCGTGAGTGCGTGAGTGCGTGAGTGCGTGAGTGCGTGAGTGCGTGAGTGCGTGAGTGCGTGAGTGCGTGCGTGAGTGAGTGAGTGAGTGAGTGAGTGAGTGAGTGAGTGAGTGAGTGAGTGAGTGAGTGAGTGAGTGAGTGAGTGAGTGAGTGAGTGATGATGTATGTGAGTGAGTGAGTGAGTGAGTGAGTGAGTGAGTGAGTGAGTGAGTGAGTGAGTGAGTGAGTGAGTGAGTGAGTGAGTGAGTGAGTGAGTGAGTGAGTGAGTGAGTGAGTGACACCATTCTGCTTTGCTTCGCACGCATGTTTGTGATTCCTGCTTGGAAGCAGTGCGCGATGGATTCTTTTGCTCAACAAAGGAGTCTACATGAAGTGCTTTAAGTCTTGCCTGATGATGATTAGACATACTGATGAAGCGCGAGAAGCTTTTTGAGAATCATGAAATCTTCAACTGAGCACCTCTTCTTCCAAGCCTGTATAAATCTGTCCTGCATCTAGCTTTAAGGTATCTATGTAGGCAGACCCTTTAGGGGAACCGAGGAAAAACTTCCAAAGGAAGAAACCCGCACCAAGAAACAGAAGAGCCACGCAGAGGGCCCCTTTCTCTTTCAATCGGCCCATCCCTTTAAGCGGCCCTTCCTTTGAGGACCGCCCCAAGCCTCGCATCGCGCCTCAGACTTGGGCTGTCGCAGGCCTCCAGCCCGGCGCCGGCGCCGGCGCCGAGCCCGGCGCCGAGCCCGGCGCCGAGCCCGCCGGAGAAGCCGCCGGAGAGGCCCGAGGAACGCGAAGGCGCGGTTTGGTCGCGCGGTGAGGCGAAGTGGGGTTGAAATCCCTTCAGAGCTTCCAATTCGGAGCAACGAGCCCGGCGCGCCCCAATGGTAGTTTAATTGAATACCAGTCAACGTAATTGTCAGCGACTCAGTACGATTGCCTTCCGAGGCATACGTTTCACTCACTAAGCTTGTTGTTTAACGTCTTCGCAAGTTCTTTGTTGATGGCAAGGCTTGAATGAGTACAGGCTTTTGCAAATTCCAGGAGCTGCATGGCAGGCATGCCGAACCACAAACGATAAAGCTTGCAACACACAAATACAGAAACACCATAGGCAGACAATATATGACTGTGGGTCAAAAATAGGTACCCAACATGGAACCCTGGTAAATGGAACCAAATCTAAAACATGCGGTCCATATCCGGGTTAATTTTGACCCATACCGATATTGATAGCAGACATTAACGTGGTGTGCCAGCTAGACCTGAACCTAACATCTATTGCCATGTTAGACTTGAGACCGTGTCCACCGCTGCAGCACGGAAACCAAAAGACAGACCTGTTGTATGCCAATGGAAGCACCGGCAGCCACTGATCAAGCTGGCAATCCAACTGGCTCTCAGCATAGTCAGACCAGAGTCGACGAAGACAACCCACCTACCGCTAGGTGAAGAGAAGTAAGTGCCACGTCAGCACCTGTCACAAAGCACCTGTGAATCCACTCAGACAACGCACCAAACTGAGCAAACGCAGATAGCAACAAACCTGTAACAACAACAGGAGACGTAAACCAACCCAATGCACAGATGTCGCACCGACCACTTCACAGCACAATCAAAGCAATGACTTGAAGATGTCCACTTGCAGGACCGCGTTGTCAAAGTCTGTAAACTGAGCAAATCCAAATTCACAGAACATATTCCTATGAGCTCCAATACGCATTGGTGAATATAGCGTGCCAACTGACTCACGACATGCTAGGGAGACTGGAGCTTATCGCAAAGACAGCGCGACCGCCACCAGCGCGCAGTCAAAGGAAACGCTTTGATGCAGATAACAGCGTAGAAAGCACGCCGCACCGAGCCATCTGATGTAGTGAGAACAGCCATCTCCTCAAAACGAGAACTGTGTGTGTGTGTGTGTGTCTGTGTGTGTGTGTGTGTGTTTGAAGGTATCCTTTTTGAGGGGGGCCGTTTAAAGAGAAACCAACTGGACAACTTTCTTGGGGGAATGGTTCCCTATTTGAAGACACGCTCAACTAGGTATTTGTCAAATTGAACCCTTCTAGCATGGCTTTCAGGGGCAGCCAACAGGAAGGCAACCTTGAGGGGTCAGGGCGCCCACCGCGAACTCCATCCCCAAATGCATGTTCCAAAACATCTGCACAATCTGAACCCCAGGGATGTTTTTAGGGTATAAGCCAATGATATCCACTAAATTTGGGGCATGTCCATGTGGGTTTGCAAATTCTCGCTTCAAGAGGGTTGCTTTCTCAAGATGCAGCAAAGAAGACCGGGGGTGCGAAATTGGATGCGGCAATCGTCTCGCCGCAAGAGAGACGTTCATGTCAAGTCTTCCAGTTTTCCGCTTGGGTTGTGACTTCCGGCAACAAAGACTCGAAGGTTACCCCTTTTTGGGGGTTGGTTTAAAGGGACACCAAAGCGAAACCAACCATTTCGGGGTTACCCAATTTTCAGCCACACCCAGACGTGTGTCAAAAAAAACGTGGCCCTCCAACAATGGTTCCGTTTTCCTTTTGTCCCCCTTTGCAAACCACCCCAACAAAAATCACACCCCAAATGGGTTTGGCGCCCTTGGCGTCAGGGCAGAAACGGCGCAGCAACCTGGCCGGGCACTCAGACCTGCCCTCTGCCCATGAACTTCAAGTGGGTGGCTGGCTTGCTTTTCAAAACCATCCAAAAACATACACACAAAAAAAGACGAACCACCCAAGGGGTTGGGTTTTTTCATGGGTAGGTTCCCTGCTCATAGCCATTTCTGCGGGGATTCCCCGCACATCTTGCCGATTTTGAGCGAGGCGCGCCTGGCGGAGCTGGCGATGCCCAAGGAGGTCACAGAGGAGTGTCCCGCGGCCGCGCAGGCGCCTCGTCGAGCGCGCGCGTGTATTGTTCACGGTGTCCAGTGGGGTCCTTGAAAAACACGTGGGCCAAGCAGGTCATGGGGAACAAACATAAGCAGATATACTGTGATAATGGGGCTGGTTTTTACTTCTGTGGAGCCAGGGGGCTGGATTTCTTGGGTAATTTGATTTACTAGGCTGTAATCTCGCGAGTGATGAAGTAACTACTTTGCTAAGAAACTCGGGGGCTCAACTTCTTAGCGGCCTTTTTGGTGGATGAAGGACTCCCTGCTAAGAAATTCAGGGGCTCAAACCTGCTTGATTTGGGAATCTCAGCCCCTCAGTTTCTTACACATTGATTTATTCAGTGCTGCACTGATGAAATAACAAAATAAGCAACACGCAAAGGACGCATGTCAACATGTTGCCGCTTGGAACTTCAACATTCTAGAATGGCAGGGTTCTAGCTCTACTGAAACGTTGTCACATGGTTGCGGAGGTTGGACGAGGCAACATTGTTATGGTTTGCAGAAGTAAACATCCAAAGTCATTCGCTTTTGAGGTGCTGAATCAGAACGGAAGGCGGGCTGTACATACTTAGTCAGAACGTCCCAGTTCTGGGCAACCTCTGGACGCTTTGCCGCATGAGGAACGCCTTCCTTCCTCAGCATCAGACTCAACCTCAACGGGAACACCCCCAGTTTCCCAATATGTCTACAACATACAAATGCACACGCACACACACACAGAGACACACCAATTACACATCTTGATGCGCAAGTGCCCAGCTACATGCATGGACAATTGTAAACCTGTATATGTGAGTGTTCGATCATCTGAAATGACATATGCATGCCTAGGATTGACACTGGCATGGCTATTGGCGAAATGTGTGAAGGTGCTGGAGTCTAGAGGAAGTAAATAAGTTGATTGTCCATGCATCCTACATAGTCATACATTTTCAACATGATGAACATATGCATCTATGTCTATATCTATATTGCAAATGCATGTGAATGTATATATATATATATATATCTATATATATATATATATGCACATGCATATACAATGAGGGGCCGCGACTGCAGATTGTGTCGAACTGCGCGCAGCGCTAAAGAACCGAGAACCGCCCTTTATCGGCGGTTTTTGCTCCTCCCCGTCCTTTAAGGGAAGGCCACAAGAAGGTCCTGAGGCTGGAAGGCTAGCTGGCAGAGGAGTGGAACACCCAGAACTGCAACCCGCGCTAGTTCCAAATAGGAAGCGGGAAACAAAATCAAAATCGTCTCGCGATCTACCGTAGCCGGGCGAGTGAAATTGTGTATCCAAACACCAGCGACCAGATGCCGGAAAGCGACTTTGTCGCTACTTCTGAGGTCCGTGAGGAGCCTTCGCGTGCCTTGGACCTCGCGCGCCTGTCCGAGCTGGCGCGGCCCAAAGAAAGTGTGGAGGCGGGTCGTTGGTCGGTCAGTTTGGAAAAAGGGGTTTGGGTATGTATATGTAGAAATATATATGTATATATACATGTTGGTGGGGTGGGGTTGGCTTTGGCATACCGAGGACAAAGGAGGAGTATAGGAAAACGCAGGGAATCTTTAAACGCGATTCAGACTGCTGTGTCTTTTTTTTAGGGTACCCGTTTGGAGACAACCCCATGTTGGCAATAATAATAGGAACTCCGGATTATAGACCCCTGATTGATATTCAGACTTTTGGAGGGGACTAGGAGGTGTTTATTCATCCGTGTTTTTTTCTCTTTTTTTGTTCTTCTTTTTTTTCTTCTCCCAAAACCCGGAAGGACACCACCCATTTAGGGGCGTCACGAGACGACGCCCGAGCTCAGGCCGGCCCAGTTGCTCGCGCGGCAGCCCGCGCCGTGCGCTCTGCGGAAGAGCAGCTCGCCCACGCGCGGGAGTTGTCGCGGCCGCGGCGGAAGGCGGCGGCGGATGCGGGGGGCGTCACCAAACTTGAGGCGAAGGGTGTGGGTTTTTTCAAGGGAAGCCACAACTACCCAACCCCATTTTACGTGGTTCTCCTGGTTTGAGACAAAGGCATTTGAATTCTGATTGGATTTAGGGCTGGACTTTGTTTGATAGTTGTTGATTGGGTCTTGATTCGGGTTAGATTGGATTGGAGTTCGCAAAAAACATGATTTGATTGGATTTGGATTGCACTGGATCGCATTTGACTGGATTTGACTGGGATTTGTTTTGGTTGGATTTAGTTTGATTTGGTTGGATTTGATTTGACTTGATTTGTTTAAAACAAATTCGATCAGATTGGATCTGGATGGATTGATTTGATTGGAGTGGATGCCTGGGATGCCTGATGTGCCTTGAAGTGTTCCAGCTTGTTCGAACTGGATTGGACTTAGTAGGACTTGATTGGATTTGGTTTTCTAGGACCGGATCGGGTCAGTTTGATTGACTCAGGTGGATGTGATTTGATTGGCTTTGCTCGGATTGGAGCAGATTGGATCGATGAGTCTCGGTCTGATTGGGATCGGATTGGACAGGATTTTATTGGATTGGAATTGGTCTGATCCGATCGCCTCTCCAACAGCGCTGCGCTTTGGGTGTTGGCCTTTGTCCCATGGACAACCCCAAATGGAGCTTTCACAGGATGATTGCCTCCTCTCAGTCGGCTTTTTCAGCTTTAGACATCACTGCTCGGGGCCTTGCGGGAGCTCCCCTTTTGGAGTTCCTTCGAAACATTTGGTTTCCTTTCGGTGGGGTGGGTAAAGGTAGCACGGACATCTGCATCCGGGCATTTCCCGGCGGCTTGGGGCGATGTTTTTCGGGGGGGTTGGGACCCTAAGTCAAGCTTTACAGCCAGCCGCGTAGTGGGGTTCCGAGTGGAACATTTGCTTGGGTTTTTCGGAATGACAGAGCATGTTGGTGCTTTTCTGGGGCTCAAGGAACGGCCCAGGTGGGCTTCAGGACAAGAGGTTCATCTTTCTGGTTCTCAGTACGTAGGGAGTCACCTCTTGCCAGCTGGATGGCTCAGTTCAATTCCCGCGACATGGCTTGGGTCCTCTGCGGTTCTTGGGAGCTTCCGGTTCATTCCCGAGAAATCGGGACAAAATCCCCCGAGAACGTCGCCGGCGCGCGGCGACGCAAAGCTTCGCCGCGCAAAGTCGCCGCAGGAGGACTCGGAGGAGTCGGGCTCCGTGAGCGCGCGGCGCGAGTCAAGGCCTTTGGACCTGGAGCGCCTCAAGTCGCTGGCGGAGCCCCGAAAGGAGCGGGAGGAGGAGAAAGCGCCGGAGGAGACCCAGGAGAAAGAGTTGCGGGTTTTTCGGAGGTGTGGTGATTTTTGTTTGTTTGCCTTTCAAGCACCTTGCAAGCTGTTTTTTTTGGTGGCCATGGGGGCCTCATGGAGACTTGAACAGGTTATAGTCCCTCCCCTTTTTCCCCCTGGCAGCTTCTGCCACGGGTCCCCGCAACTCCTTTTCGGCGCCGCTGTTTCGGCGGAAAGGCGCGTCGCGTCGTTCAGGAGCGCCGGAGGCGGAAGCGGAAGCGGAGCAAGCTGCGGCTCTTGGCCATGGTGCAGATGCGCGCGGAGGGCGAGGCCGAGGCCGAGGCCGAGGCCGAGGCCGAGGAAGGAGAGAGCCAGGAGGCGGGGGCGAGGGAGGGGGGGGGTCGAGGGAGGCGGGGTCTGGTTCGGTCCGAAGCTTTCAGGCAGCTTTCTTTGTTTCTCCCTGGTCTTTTTGGCTGGTCTTTGAAGGGAAGGAGAGGGTTTGTTCAAAAGTTGTTTGGCTGGTCTTAGGGAAGGGGAGGGTTTTGCAACCGCTGCTTGGCTGGTCTTTGAAGGAACGCCGAAAGAAGCCACGCGCCGACCTTTTTTTCCTCGGGGTTGCAGTCCGATTTTGAGAAACACTTTGCGCCCGTCCCGAGCAAACAAATCGCCTTGGGGATGCCGCAGCTGTGCCGTTTCTGTTGCTGATTCCAAGAATTATTCAAGGACATGGGTCTGAACATGGAATGACTGAATTCCATGGATCTTGCAAGGAACCCAATCATAGGGCTTCCCCAGTTCCTTCTTTCAATTTCAAGGAATCCGGGGGGTCATTCAAGTCATTCTGTTCACTTGGTCATTTTGTTCCCCCAATCAGGCTCGGAGGGAACTGGTCATGACTCCTGATATTTGATTCTCTAGTGGTACCTTGACTGGGGCCCTTTTCCGTTTGCATGCTGTAAATACCCACAGCTGTGATTGTGGGTTGGGCACAAGCTGAGGTAGTACAAGAAGCACATTTACCCATGGCGACGACTGAATTGTGGTTTCAATGGTACCCCAACCCCCCCAACAACCCCGGACCCCCCCCAGAACCCCCCCCCAACCCTGGGAACTCCCCCATTCGGATTGTTTCGCCCCTATGGTACCCACCCCCCCTCATCTCGGATTTGGCAGTGGGTCAAAACCGTTTTGGGATCCCATTTTGGTTGGGATTGGTGAATTCACCACTCATTGTAGGTTACCTCTTCTAGTGGTTGGATTGAATCGGATGTTCACTGGACGATTTGGGTTTTGAAAAGCCCAGGGCCATGCCCTGAGGAGCGGCTTCTCCCCGTGCGCAACCCGGGCGAGCGCGAGCGGCTTCTCCCCGAGCCTTGGACTGCACCCGGGGGCGTGGCCGCCCGTCCTTTTTCGTAGAAAAGCGACCCAAACCGACAAAAAAAAGCGGCCGAAAGAAGCCGCCTCACATGATTAAAAGGGCGGGGGACTTTTAAAACCAAGTTACGAGATCATAAGATTATGCATGTAATTTCATTTAATTCTTTCACCCCCTCCATTGAGGTTTGTTTTGCTGCTAGTGAGGAGTTGGCACCTTTGACTGTCATGTCCGTTCAGCATGCAGCCTTAGGGGACTTTCCCGTCATCAACCATATGCTACTGTTGGATCTCAAACATGATTTGAGAGAACCATATGTAAGACTGATCTGTTCTCTGCCTGCTGATGAAGGTACAAGATGTCAGGTAAAGATGCCCCCCTCTCGTCTACGTCACTCGCTCTTGGTCAGGATCTCCCTAAGAATCGTTTTCACTGGCTATCAGCTTACAAGCATCTATCACATAGCGACAGATGCTTGGGCCAGATGTTGTCGAGAGGCAGTCAAGGGAGGAAGAGAGGAGAGAAGAGAGACAGAGGAAGAGAGGAGAGAAGAGAGACAGAGTCACTCTTTCCCTTTCCTACTGTAGATATTTGATGCGAAAGGAACCAGAGGGAAGATTGGAATGTCTAAGCCTCTCCTTTCAATTAGCCAGGAAAGGATAGAGGCTTGGCTCTCATCTCATCTTCTTGCATCCCTTTGTTGCTTCTTGGACATTTGGAAAAGTGAAGGGCCACAAAAGGGGAAGAAGAGCTGAGAAGAGTAATGAACAGGAAATGGATAGAATGATTCCTTGGAAGGCATCAGATGCTGAGAGAATCCTTTCGTCCCCCTCCTTTCATCCCTGACTTTTCTATCCTGGTCCATTCGTATGAAAGCTAAAGGTGGATCAGATGAGAGAAAGGAATGGATTCCCACTCTTTTCCCCTGCTCCGCCATCGAGTGCATCTCTGGAAATCACGAAAGGAGAGAGTGGGACAGAGAAGAAGAGATGGGGCCACAGCCAATGATCTCTTGGAAAGTATATTTGGTTTGATTGGCTGCGTGGGAGGCAAGTGCTGAGATGTCCCTCTCCTTTCCTATCACTCCCATCCCTTTCCGTATCTGATATTCCAAGCAAAGGGATGGGAAAGGAATAGCTCTCACCGCGGAGATGAAGCCTCAAATATCACCTGTTGCCTCTCTCAAGGCTGCTTGACACGCAGACCAAAGTTTCAGCTGGCAAAGATTATTTAAAGCCGAGCAAGCTCACCTCAAATGCTCGTTGAGGACAGCTCGAATATCAACAACATGATGTTGAATTACTCTAGGGAAGTTAGACAAGCCTTGAACACCACAAACCTTGCCAGATGTTGGAATTTGCAACCTACCCCTGTTTGCAAATTGTCAACAGCCAGTGGGCAGGGGGGGGGGAAAGGGGGGTTCTGGCGGTACCTTTTCAATGCTTGCGTTTGGACCAGAGGGAAGCGGGTTCGTATGTATGTAACTGCCTGTTTGACGAATGACTCCATGGCCCTTGTCATCTGAGGACGCCATGCACGCGCTCGAAGAAAGCCCGAAAGTTGGGGCTGAAGGCGGCGTCCCGCACGAGGAGAAGTTCATGGAAGGCGAGGCTCCAAAAGGCCCCAGCCACGACCCGAGCGAAGGCCGAGGCAAAGGCAGCGAAGGCGTCTCTGGAGGGAGAAGGAGTCAAGGCCAAGGTGGCAGCGATGGCCCAAATGAAGGCGGGACTGGGCTGAGTTGCGGCAGTTTGTGGCTATAGCTGACAGAAGGGTGTCTCAAAATATAGTGGTTGGTTTCCAATTGCTTCTGTTGAAATACCCACCAAAAGGCGTTCGAATTGATTTTCAGAGACTTCCAAATGAAACTTGTTGGTTCTGCCATGGCATGTGGCACTTGCCACTTGGCCTGCTTGATTTGATCAAGCCCCAACAACCATTCGGTGCACTTGTTAAATTGGCTGGCTACTCGACCCTTGGGCTTAGGGACTATGAGGAGCCCTCATAGGCCCGAAATCTGAGGGGACATGAGAAAGCATGATATCTTACTACGCAAAGCCCATCCTTAAATCTCAAATAAAGGTAAGTCGGAAGCATCCACTCAGGGAATCAGGCGTATGGGAGCGTTTCTGCTTGTGCAGGCCGGATCCGCCCTGCCCCGACCCGGCTAATGCGATCGGGCCCCAGTGCACTCGGTCAGAGGGGCTTTGTAAGAAGCTTTCGGTGCCACGCCGTCTTGCTGGCGCTCGGGCGTTTCCTAGAATTAAGGAACTGCTTGGGTTGGCTGGCTGGCTGCCTGGCTAGCTGGTTGGTTGGTTGGCTAGCTAGTGGCTAGCTGGCTGGCTGGTTGGCTGGCTGGCTGGTTTGCTGGCTGGCTCGTTGGCTGGTTGGTTGGCCGGCTGCCTGGCTGACTGGCTGGCTGGCTGGCTGGTTGGTTGGTTGGTTGGTTGGTTGATTGGTTGGCTGTTTTTTCCCCCTGTATGATGCACTCTTCGAATTTGGCAGTTTGTGCAAGACGAACCAGACGAAATCCCCCAAACCCCCTCAAACGGTGATATAACCCAGAAGGGTTGACAATCCAAAATGACGGCCCTATCACCAAACTGCGGATATCGGCAACATGGGTCTGTCTCAAAATAAGCCAACCCCCCCCCCCTCCCCAAACCGTCGGTGTCTTTTGGGCTTCCCTTTTGAATACCAACACTTTGGACATTCCTTGAGGATCCGCTCCGCAGGGGTTCGGGGTGAGATGTGGTGGGCCAGACCCTTGGTTCCACCTTGAAATCAACTGGTAAACACCGGGAATGAGCAGTCCAACCCTGGAGGTGTTGCGTCTCTTTACGGGTTCTTGTGAATGCTGGCTTGTATGCTTGCTTGAATTCATATTTGCTTGCTTGCGTTTGTTTGCTCGGTTCGTTTGCATGCTTGCGTGTTCGCTTGCCGAGTGCTTGCTAGATTGTTGGCTTGCCAGTGTCCTTCTTTGTTTGCGCGCTTGTTTGATTGCTTGATTGATTGCTTGCTTCCTTCCTTGCTTGTGTGTTCAACCACATTCCCTGCTTATCGCACCATCCTTGTTTTGGTGGTGGTTCCCTTGTGTGGTTCCCTTGTTTTGCTGGCGAGAATGAGGTCCTTTCGTTTCGCCGGGCTTCGCCTTCTCGAGAAAAAAACCGAGGCATTGCCAAGCAGGCGCTGGCTGCGGCTGCCCTCAAGGCCGGGGACAAGAAAAGCGACATATGGGTGTGGCTCAAATTAAACAGGAGGGGCAGACCGCAGGTCTTGGTCCACGTTTCCACTTGCCAGGGTTCCAAATTTTGGGGACTTCCGGGTTTTTTGAGCCACAGCCATATGATGGATGTCTTTCGGGCTCCCCTTTTGAAGCCTTGGTATGTCGGAAGCCAGAGGCAACCGACCAAGGGGAAGGGGGGGTTATTTGACCGCCCAAAAAGTGTTCAAGAAGATTACCCTGTCGTAGGACAATATGGTGATGGGTCAAAACCCCGTACCCCCAGTGAACATCCCAATCCCCACTAAAATAGGTTCTAAAATGGGTGGTGCACCTATCAACCAAAATGGGATACCAAAACGGTTTTGACCCACGGCCATACGTGTACCTGTTCATCCCCTTGCATTCATCAAATGGCCATCTTGACTGCATGCGCTTGGATGTCGAGCATGTCAGACAACAATTTTGTGTGAGCGGTTTGGGGACGCTTGCAGCTTCAGATCTTGTTTGAGCTGCCCGCTCTTTTCATTCGCCGAAGACATGCTCGTGTAAAACATCCGGGTGCTCATCTGCGCGGAAAGGAAGAATATCTATGTTGATGCTTTTCAGATTGAAAGCTGTGGGGCCCTGTTCTCAGGTACCCAAAATGGGTTTGGATTGGTGGGAACTGGATTTGGATTTGAGCCTCTGGATAACCTCTGAGGATGATTCTGCCATCCGAGCCCAAGAAACCTGACTTGAACAAATCCCGCCTGTACCCAAAAAGTGAAGCATCGGCGTCTAGAGTCTCCAGTCCAGTGCGAGTCATTCAATGGCAGCCTTTGCTTTGCCATCTTCCAATGCCTGGGTCCCCCAGTGCTGCCCTGTTACCCACTTTTCTGGGGGAGATTCGGTTCCCCAAAATCGACCACAGGAAAAAAAAACATCGGGTACCCACTTATTCTAACCCTCTCTACAGGACCCAGAGGCCATGGATTTTCTCCACACCTTGAGCGCTTCCAAGTGGCCCTAGTGGCCTGACCGCACACGAGCTCGCCACCTCGAGAGCATCGGCACAAGTGGCCCAAATGGCCCGAGCTCTGCAGGATCTGGCAGAAATTCAATTCCACAGCTTATTGGTGTCCTTATCATCCATGCTTCGGTTTGTCAAACCAAGCCCACACGGGTGGAAAAACCTGTCGGTTTTCCTTTGAGACCCCTTGAAAAAGACATGGCCTTTGGGACATGCCCGTCTCAACCCCGCAGAGCCGCTGGTTCTTTGCTTTTTGGGCGGCGCTTGGAAGTCCAAAGGCCTTTGGGTTAAGCGCAAGCGAGCGCGAGGCTCCCCGGCCTTGGCTCCCCGGCGGTTTCTTTGTTGGGGGTCCCCTGCGCACTTGGGGTTGCAACATGCTGCGCCAGGGGTCCGCTGCCACGCGCGAAAACTCCAAGGCGGGGCGGAGGGGTGGAGGTGGGGACTCTTTGGCTCTCAGGACAACAGATTGCAGTCGCCTTGGGTTCAGGCGCAAGTGAATGACTCGAAAAGAACTCGCTTTCTTTCAGGCTTCACAGTGGGAGGGACAACGGCGCGCTTGTTGTGACCACAGCAGGTCACTCTGTGCGGCAAGACATCGCTCTTAAGAGGAAAACACCATGATTCTAGGGGTACCTTCCCCATTTCCAGGGATTCTTCTCTCTAGAAAACCTCCGAAATCCCAGGGAAAACGGCAGGTTTTTGAAAAGAACGATGGTTGAAAAGAATGGGGAATCACCCCCTGGAATGATGATTCATGCTCACTGCCGTTTCTCCACTCATGCAAATCACAGCGAGTCTTCCTATGCGAGCAGCAGCGCCTTTCATTGAACACATCACGCGTTTTGGATGTTCCAGGTATGATGATGCAATGCTTGAGCTGCGCGCTATTTTCAGATGATCACACTGCCTTCTTCGCCATACCCAAGCGGTTTGCCAGGATCAGCACTTGATGCCAACCCTTTCAGGTCTTTGGTGGGAATATTGTTGTTTGTCGTAGACAACTTATCGAGGGACACATCTCACGACACAAAGAGTCTCTTCTGTTTGATACGCAGTTGTTTCTATGACATGAATCGGAACACGTCGAGCCCTTGGGGGCAAGAGGAAGCTCTACTCCACCGGCGAGCCGAATAGTTCACGGCACCCAGCAAGTGTCGCATGAGACTTTTGGAGAGCAGTGAACATTGGCCATTGCATTACATTTTCCGAGCCTGCTTGCTCGCTTCAAGGAAACTCCTCGCATGTGATCGTTGCCACTCAGGGGCCGACCTCGCGTTTGACACCCCCCCCCCCCCGGCCCCCCTGGTGCCATTGACACATTTACTAGACGTCATTTTGAATCGAAGCCCAAAACACCCCGAACCCCCGGTTGCAAACTCATGGGATGCGGTTTCTGCCCATGGGCATCCCTCCAAAAACCCACCCCCCCGTCCTCCCCCCTCTCAGAAACCAGAAACCGAACACCCGAGCCACAGCAGCTCGAAACCGAGGTTTCGGTGCCCATTAAGACGGTGCAGTTGGAGTTGGGCTTCTGAAGGCGCGCACCTGGTGCTCCAAAGGAGGGCCCCCCAAATTGCTGGTTTTTCCGTTGGGTTTCCCGTAAAATTCCGCCCGAAAAATGGGTGCCCTCAGAGAAAGAGAGTTTGCCACATGGGTTTGAACCCGAAATGGTGGACGTATTTTTTGGCGATTCATGTCCACCAACCGCTCTTGGGGTGGGCCCTTGCTGAAATTCATGGCCCCAAAATGGAGGGGACCCACCAAATTGCGGGTTTTGCTTTGTTTCCCCTTAAACCAACCCCAAGAAGGATCCCCTCAAAGAAGCACCCTCCAAGCAGAAGCCGCGGTAAACTCAGGTGTCTCTTGCTTGCTTGCAACATTTGAGGAACGGGTGACTCCAAACCAGCTGGTCAGCGGGTCAACTGCAGATCAGCGGCAACAATGCGCAGACCAGTCTTGTTTTCGCTCCAAGTGGCAGGTGATCCTCCGGAGGTTTGGCTTTTCCTTGACTTACCCCTTGGCCTGCAACCTGAGGAAGATGCGCACCATGTGTTTCTTCTTTTTTTTTCCCCATGTAAATCCATGGGAGGTTTGTTGGTCAGCAAGGTGTGCTCGACCTCTCCACGGCTTCCAGTTCTGCCTGGACTTCTGTACTCACTTGCAGATCCTTGTCGCAAGGGCACATAGAATCGTAGAGGATTCACGTCGCAGACCTGCATCCAGCTTGATTCATGGAAAGTGGCCTGGTCAGCATAAGGTGACTCACCAACTGATCAAGTTGCTCACCCAATTTGCGCGTGGTGAGAGTGCATGTACCTGGATGGTTGCCAGTGTGAGGTTTCTCAAACTGGTGGACCCATAAAATGTGGATGGTAAAAAAGGGAAACCACAAGGAAACAACCCATTGGTGGTGTTCACCCCTCCTTTCTTCCATTTGCTTAAGAATATGTTTTATTTTTCCTTGTTGGTGTTAAAAGGAAAGAACTCACTACTGGACATATTTTTGTATTTTTTCCGGGAGTCTTCAGGTCTTAACCAAATGGAAGTTCTGGAAACCACAAGGAAACCACCAGGAAGCAACCCATGGGTTTCACATGGCTCAAACTTGAGCGCAGGTGCTCTTCGGTGCGCTGACTCGAGAGATGTTTCACCGCTGGACTTGCTCCAGAGTCGCGCCGGAGGTCCCAAGACAGCCGCTGAGTTTTCGGTTTGGCGGGTATGGGGAGGTTAGAGTTGGATGACTTGGATTTGATGCCCTGGTTCGTTAAATGGAAAACCACCTCTGAACCACAAACCGGCACCACCAATTAGGGGAAAGCTGAACTAAACATGGCCAATTGGAATGATAGACGATACATGGGGCTGATTTGGCCAGAATGCAGGGTTCCATTGATGGCTTTATGAGCGTGACGATATTCACACTGTCTGATGCAAATGCTGCTCCTGTGATAGCGATTTCCATGTGCGGCTCAACAGTGGACCTGGCGGGCACAATAAGCCCAGTGACATGCGAGACACTCCTCCTCACGCGTTTGCCATCGTGTTTCTTCCCATATCATATGTCCTTGATCATCATCTAAGAATGGCAGGGTGGTCCTTTTACGACAAAGTGTTGGAGTCCTCCATGCTAAACTCCTACCTGTCAACAAGACGTTACGTTAAATTTGGTTTTGAGACGATGCGACTGGAAAGGACGGCGGGTGATACAATTCGTTTGTATCCCACCGCGTCGAGTGCTTTCGGAGAAAGGAGCGTACGTCCAGGGAAGTCCTCAGATACCGCTTTGCGAGCGAGACGCATCACGTTTTGGATGGATAAAGCCCTTCATTTGAATCAGCTTGTTTTCAGGCAACGCACGAAAGGCAAGCAAGAGGTTTCCAAGCGCCAGATTTCATGGTGACTTGAAGCGCTTGGCTTTCTTTGACGCTATCCTTGCCCAAGGTGACGTGACTGATGGGAACCCCTCGAGATTTTAGAGGCATCACTTGACCAAGACATTTGCTGGCCATGGCAGTGATGAGAAGGTGCCGGATTCCGTGATTGATCCTTTTTCCAGCAAACATGGAAGTGGACAAAGGGCTGAGAACTGGGGCTGAGAACTGGGGCTGAGAACGCTGGAGTTGAGAACTGGGTTTCCCTGTGGCTCCGCTACCCGTCCGCGACCGATTTGATCAAAGTCATTCGCCTTCTTTTGTTGGAGTGTCCAGTAGATTATGGCCATCCACACGAGGAGTCCTGGCGATTCTACTAGGCCTAGTACTAGTTGGCACGAAAAAGAAGCGCTTGCTAGCCGCACTTCCTCAAACCGCACTTCCCCCTGTCCAGGTCTTCATGATCCAGGCGGAAAGATGCGCATGCCATAGCACCCCCGCGCACAACAAAAAATAACACAACAACAACAGTAAACAATAAAAAGATAAAGCAACCGAGCATCGCATGCAACTTGGCTTTCCCAGTTCTTGTAGGTCGGCCTGTTGATAGGACTTGGAATGATTTATCCATTCTGGAAGCGTAGAGCATTTGCCGCTCGAGCCAAGGATTCGGAAAATGAACCATATAAATGCAGCGCCTTTGGGTCTCATGCCTTTCTTTGCATGGAGCGCAAGTGCAGGCTTGACCTTCTTTGCAGAGATGGGGATGATGTGGCAAAGAAGGGGCAACTGAACCCTTCTGCCCAGGAGCCTATGTATCAAGTTTACGTTTCATGGCCAAGTTTGGGAGTACCGGCGCATTCAGAAACACCTGTCCTCTGACCGAAGCCGAATCATTTCATTTGTCCTTCTGATGCAAATAGCTGGGCGCAACAACATGTGGAGTTTGCCACCTTCGGCACGCCATGGTGAATCGCCAGCAGATAGCTAGCCGCGCCTAGCCGCGAGCCGAGGCGTGCGCTTCAAAGTTGTGGTTTTGGGGCTTTGGGCCAAAGGGGCCCCTGAAAATAGAAGGGCCAGGGCGAACCCTGGAACTCATCAGCTCCCCAAGCAATAAGCACTTGCCTTTGGGAGTTTCGCGCGCACGCATGATGGTTGGCGGCAACATTGTTTTGATTCGTGAGTCTCACAGAGCTCGCTGACAAAAGGCCAAATCCAGTGACTAGCACAACTGGAGTCTGTCCATTTTTTGTTTGCACCTCGCAAAAACCCTAGGTTGTAACCACAAAGAGCACCTCTTACCACGACAAACACCATTCGGCGGGTCACCCACGTTGCTCGCTTTGCTGCCTGATCCGGCGCTCCGGCGATCAGGCGATGCGGCCGCTGGGGGCCTTGGCGTGGGCGCTGCTTCCGTTTCGCGGCGACGGCGCGCTGTGCGAGGGCGCGGCGTGCGATGCCATGGTGCAAGGCGCGCCCTTCCTGGGTCTTTTTGGTTGGGGACGTTTTGAGGGAACCAAGCAACAGCAAAAGGGTCACATCCTAAGTAACCTTGGATTCTCCGTGTCAGATCTATGATATTGGAATTTGGTCAACCACCCACTAAAAGCATACATTGCACATGCAGTATGAAATAGTTAGGCATAGGGCTCCTTTTGTTTCATTGCCCGCTAGACGTATACTCAGTGGTTCATTTCCGCAAAAGGAGAACTCCTGGGTTGAAGTCTTGGGGCAACAAACAAATGGAAACCCGGTTAGGAATTCAAGGTCCGCTTTCGAGCGGTTCCTCGGAGTTGAAAAAGTATCCTAAGGCGACCTGATTGAACTAAATGCCCCCCTCCCACTCCCGTATGGTGGACACTTGGTGTTGGTATTGTTTTTCTCGGGTTCATATCTACAGAATCAGAAGCGACTCGAAGTGTCCACGGCACGGCCTCCCCCCCAAAAAAAACGAGAAACAAAAACATATTTCCTCTTGGAGATATGCCGAACTCGTCCCAGAACTTCAAGATTGCGTCTGAACTATCCCCAAACCACCGGGACCCGCGAGAGAGCAGACAGGCCCTGGAAACATTGGAGCTGTACATCCCAGGAGGACGTGGAAACCGTCAGAAAGCGATGGGTTCCGCAAGCCTTGATATGGCTACAGAGTGGCTTATGTTTTTTCTCAGAGTGATTTGAGTAGGGGACACCACCATCTTAGAGGCTGACAGTGGTGGCACATACAAATCCCAACCTAAATTCCCCACCTAAATGATGTCCTACAAAGGGTCCCCGAAATACAAATAATACACTCCCTCAGACTAGCATGGAGGCTCCAAGCAGGCCTCTGGGACCAAGTCTTCCATGTTTGGGTCCTGGGAGCTTCCGTGGAATCGTTTGGGGGAGGGTACCCAGACGCATTTTGGCCAAACCCCGCCACCAACGTTACTTTCCCAGAATTAGCTCCCCTTCTTTTTTTTGGGGGGGGGTTCCCTTTGTTTTCCACTCACCAGGCAAAGCATATATGTTTTGGCTGGGGTCCAAATTCCGGCCACGCGACGGCTACGACGCCTGAGGCGTTTGCTCCCGGGTGGCGCAGAGGGAGGCGTGCGACGCGCTGTGGCAGACCTTCTTGTCGCTCATGGCGCCCTGTTCCGCGGTTATGGTCCCATTTGGGAGGGACGTGAGACATGGGGGAACTTGCAAAGTTTCCCATGAAAAACCGGGTGACCCGCTATTTTTCCCATGTCCTTTGGGCGTAGCAAGCTATTCTGACCGTATAGTTTCTGTAGGAACCTATGCGACACCCGCACAAGGTTAGCACTGAACATGTTAGATTTCCGAGCATTTGCTGCACATGGGGCCTCGGGGAACTTGATACGTGTCCTTTTGGCATCCCTTCAAACATGCAAAATGGCTTACCAAAAGGAGGAGCCCCCTTTTTTTGGGTGCCGAATGGGGCTATGTGCTGATTCACGGGGTTGGGAGTTAAAAGTTCTTAAAAGATGGACAAGAGCCTCGCTGCAATGTAAGGCATGGCAAGATTCTTGAATGGAGACCGGGAAGCATTGCTGCTTTTTAAACTTTACGGCTATATATTTGGCAACCGCAACGGATCTTTGGACTTTGTCCTTTTGGTTGACACGTTTTTTTCTCGAATTTGATCCATCCATTTGATATGGCACACGCAGCTGTTCAAACCGATCCGCAGCAAATCCTTTGATTGAGGGCCCCAGCCTGCTAGATGCTGGGTTCCCCAGTTTTCTTTTCATTCCTTTTTTTTCTTGGGGGGGGGGGACCGCCCTGGATCCATCTGGCCTCCCGCGAAACGGGGCGTCGGCTCCCGCGAAACGCGTTCAGAGCCGAGGCGCAGCACACCGCGGCGGCCTCGGGGCAGCTGTCCTGGCGGCACTTGGCCCACCGCGCACAGATGCTCAGCCGGGCGCCTGGCCGCCGGGGTCCAATTGGGGGGTCCTGGATCGTTCTGGTTTCTATTGCAAAGAAACCAGACACACGCAGGTTGGGACAGGTGGGATAGGAGATGGAATCCTGAAAAGGGAATTTCGGGGGAGCCTCAATTGGCGGTCTGGATTGTGGTTGGGATTTCCTTTGCAGTTTGCAGGAAAGAGGATAACTGGGACACTGCCCGACCTGGCAACAGGGCTCCAAACCAGGAGGAAAGCTGAAAATGGCTCCCCCCTTCCCCGAACGCGAAAGGCCAAGGCACCCAGAAGCCAAGACCATAGGTCAGTTCGAAGGATGGCACTGGTTTCAATTTGGTTCGAATCATTTACCAATCTACTTGTCCAAAAGGACACCGATGGCCAAGACCCTTCAATTCCTTGTCAAGGCAGCCTTAGGAGACTTCTTTGCACAGGCACCCCAAGAAAGAGACGCCTTCAGTTGCAACTGGCTTCCTTAGTGTCAGTGTGCAACCAGCGGTTCGAGGCAAATCCATGCTGCGGCCGGAATGCTGGGTCAGCGCCTTGGCTTCATTGGGCCTTGTTAGATTCCAGCCCACAAGCTCACATGTGACAGCGTCGGCCTAAGCTTGACATGTTTGGAAGCGCAGTCGACGGTGCCCCGAGGGTCGGATCAGTTTTTCCATGAGGGTCGTTGAAGCTCTGGGTTTGCACGGAGGCTCAGGTATCTTGCGGTTTGGCTTCTCACAACCCTGAACAGAGGCCCCGGTTTTGCCATCCCATGTGGGCCTCGTCTTGCAGTGATCCCTGCGAGCAAGGTTCCTGGGGTTTGTGGCCTGCTTGGGTTTGATATGACCCCTTCCTGGGGTGGAAGTGAGCCTTTGGCGTCGCCCCTTAATGGAGGAACCCCTCCCATCGAGTTGGTGGGCTTCTTGTGTGGCGCAGGTCGTCAAAACAGGGGCGTCAAAACAGGCGCCCGCAACAGAAGCCGGCTTTTCCTTGCGGTTGCCCTTTAAACCATCCTGGTACCTGGGTACCCTGCAAGAACCGCTTGCGGAAGGGGCGACACTGAAGCAATGCGATGTGGGAACTCAGGCACTCCGAGCTTGCAGACCATGGAGATGCCAGAGGTCGCTGGGAGGCCATTGGTTTGACGCGAGAAAAATCACGAAAACGTCGGCGACCATGGAGCTGGCTAGCTCTTCGTGTACCGGAGAGCGCACGTGATGGTTTCTGCGGTTGTGCGGGAAGGAAGCACAGTCAAAACACCAATGCATCTTCAAACGGGACCAGGGTTGGGGAATGGTCCCGACTGATTTGTCGAGCGGCTAGCGCATGCTCCAAGTCGGGCGGCTATCGTAGCTTTGGATGACATGCAGGCGGCGAGGCAGAAGACAGCAAGTTGCCTGGGAATTTCGAACTCAGAAAGGCCAAAGAGGTGAGGGAACTGGAAGTTGTACAGGTCATCCGATCCGCGATCTTTCCAGATACTGTGGGTGTTTGTTGAGGGCCAATTGAGGATGAGCGCCCTTTCGACTTTAGAGGGAAACACCAGAAGCAGCGTCCACCTCTTTTCGGGTTCCACACTTGGGGCATCCCAAAGTGCTGCTCGCATGACGCTCGAGTGCCTTGCTTCGAGGCCTGCGTGCCTGAGCTCGCTGTGCCTCTTGGTTTCTCGTCCAGTTGGCCGGGGGGTTGATTGCAGACTGGAACTGGCAAGGAACGTGCTTGAGACTTGCTCATGGGATTTGCCCACTCGTTTGGGTTGGCAGGAAAAGCAAAGGAGAACCAACCACTGTTTTTTGGACCGCTCTTTCAAAACACGTGTTGGGGGGCATTTCCCCCTTTCCCCCAGAGTCACTAACACCCTTTGGCTCCATCTTGCCCCCGCCCCGAGTGTCAATCTTGTCTTTTTGCACCGCAATCACCGCCAGAGTCGCATCCCTGGTGCACAATTTTGCTGGGTTCATTCATTCCACCCCTCAAGCAAGAATGGCTTCCTTGTGTTCATTTCCCCTTCTCCCCTTCCTTCAGACGAACCCCCAAGCTTCCCTGGCTTCATTCTTCCACCCTTGCTCCCCTTCCTTCCTTCACCCCCAAGCTTTTCTGGGCTCATTCCTGGCCCTTCCTTCCATCCTTCCTTCCCACAAAAACGCGCCGCGCCGCGTTTTTTTGTTTGGCTTTTTCCATTCCTGGCCGATCCCTGGCCGATCCCATCGGTCCATCCCCGACCTCGAGGACAGCAGCTGCCACGACCGCCACATCTTGCAGGAGCTGCTGAGCCTCGCGAAGCTGATCCACCCAGCCACCGCCCGGGAGCTCTTCAGCGCCACCCAGGTGGGGGTGGGGTGGGGTGGGGTGGGGTGGGGTGGGTGGGGGGTGGTGTGGGGGGTGGTGTGGGGGGGGTGGGGTGGATGGGGGCTTTATAGGGCTTAGGCCTGTAGGTAACCACGGAAAAGCCCAGGATGTAAAACTTATCTCTTCGGAAGAAAAGTACTTGGTGGCTATGTGGTAGCGGATCTTTGGAGTGAGCCGTTTTTTTGGTTGAAGCTTTGGTGGACTTTTCCGACTTGGGTGTTTCACCAGCAACGGCGCGGCGGAATGGCATTCCGGGGCCGCAAAGATGGCGTTCCTGGGGCTTCCTGGCGGTTTCCAACAAAACCAAAAGGGGGGGGGGTCCGAATTCTGCTTTGAGAAGCGGATTTGTGTGGGGCAGGCTGTTGAGTTCCATGTGAATCTGCGGAGTGTCCGTAGGCCCTCGGTTCCAAGCAGTGTCAGAACTTGAGACGCCCTGGGCTTCTCATATCAATTTGGGCACCTCGCTTCCCGGCCGTGCTTCCGGCTTTCCTCTTCGTGTCTTGCTTCGAAAGAAGAAAAGGGCCCTGACCTTGGCTCCGGCAGATGTGTTGCAGCGGGACGAGAACCAGATGTCTTTGGTGGGTATCTACCCTCCCATCACCGACATGGAATTTCACAGACTGCAGAAAGACGACTTTCCTCTTGGAAAGGGGGCTTGGTGCACTTCCATGGTTGGTAGGGTACTTCCGGGTGTGGGCCAAAAATAGGGCAACCCCCAAAATTTTGATTCCTGGACGGAAAGATGGAGGAGTCCACCTGTCCCTTTCCTGAATCATTTTGACCCATCCCCATCTAGGCCCTGCCGCCAACAACGGCCGAGTTGTTCCGAGTCCCCTCAGGCGTACTTCTCCTGGCAGCGCTTCGAGCAGACGCCCATGCTTTTCTACCCCTCCTTGAAAGCGCAAGTCTGGTTCGGAGAGCAGGACGGAAGGGCTGATGTATTTGCGCGGGCGGCTTTTTCTTCTCTGAAATTTGGCGGCGGGGCCTTTTGCCAATGGGATCCCATTTTTGGGGTTTTCGGAGCGCCACCCATTTTAGAACCTATTTTAGTGGGGATTGGGATGTTCACTGGGGAAACGGGGCTTTGACCCATGGCCATTTGTTTCCCCCGGGGGGGGGGGTCAAAACCCTGTACCCCTGCCTTGGTGAACTTCAAAATAGGTGGCAAATGCTGTTTCCAGAGGGGGCGGGGGGGCAAAAGCGAGCTGACCTCAGTTGTTGGGTATCCTCGTTGACAAACCAGCGCGGCTTAGGACTACCCGCAGCTGGTGTCGGCGCTCCGGCGGCATTTCCCAGCCATCCGGGCGGAGTTCCTGAGGCCCGTCAGTGCGAAAAAGGGGTCGTTCCCTGCAGAGAGGTAGGGCCAAGGACAGGACAGAAACTATGACGGGTGCAACTGGGGTCATTATTTTGACTGTTTCTAGAGGATATCAAAGTGAGCAGCTGGGGTTGTTTGCCTTTATCCAATCGTTTGGGGAGTGACTTTGATAGTGAAATCATGTGGCCGGTGGGAAGAGAAGAAAGAGAAGAAAGAGAAGAAAGAGAAGGAAGAGAAGGAAGAGAAGAGAGAGAAGAAAGCGAAGAAAGAGAAGCGTGCCTTGGGACATCGCTCGCTCGTGCCTTAAGAAAGTGAACACTCGTGCCATTTGGGCTATGCGTGAGGTGAAACTAGGCGCGAGCGAGCCCGGAAAGGCAAGTGAGCCATTTGTAAAGGCGCAAGTGAACTCCCTGCCGCCACTGAACACGTATGGAATTCCGATGCTACCAAGCGGGCAACCACAGCAGCTGATGTGGGCCTGCCTGCAAGGGTCCACGAAAATAATGGGAACCGCTTGATGGGGTTGATTCGGAAGCCAGAAGGACCCCAGAACATATGTTTTGTTGGCTCCCTACTGCATTTCAGAACGCTCATGTGCTTGATGGGAGAACGCTCATGCCTGTTGCTGGCTTTCTTTAGCCAAGCGCTCGCGTTGCGATGGGTGCCAAATTTATCTGTTGGTTTTCATTCCCCAGAACCCCCAACGGGATGTATGCCTCCATTTGTCCAGACCTCTACTCATTCAAGGGCCTTAGTCGCTGCGAAGGTGACTGAGGAGTTGCGAGCTACATGGTACAGGTTCACCCAAAGAGATTCCTATCACTGGCTGTCAAGCTGTGAAACTTCAGCTTGGCTCTCATCTCTGGGTCAAACTTCATCCCAAATTCGAGCAAACATGGACACAGGCCGCTGAATCCTGTCCCGCTGCTGCCTCTCCCCACTGCAAGCTACAGGATTGGCCTCAATGATCCCAACATCGAAGACGTGGCATAGGCATCGATGTGAATGTGGAATACCCCCCCAAATAGTTGGTGGACAAGAATGTCCGTGTTCATCGACGTCCACAGGGCCCCAAATTCAAGCTCTTCTTCCTGCGTGGCTTTTTGGTTGTCGAGTCAGGCCTCAGATATGCGGACCCAATTCAAAACCAGGGCGAACAACCCCTATTCTGAAACGCGCATGGAAAGAAGAGCCGACTCTGAGTGTAATCCTCTCAATTCACCGTGGGCGTGTCGGATCTCTTTTGCAAAAGGGCGGATGATGGAGCCCTTTCATGGCGCAGCCAAGCATCTGTCACTGGAACAGATGTGGCCGTGGGTCAAAAAAAGGTACCCAACATGGAGCCACGATAAATGGAAACAAGAGCTAAAGCCTGCGGTGGTTTGGTGTGGGTCAATTTTGACCCATACCCATGTGCTTTTTTCTCCCCGAGAAGAAAACGGCCAATGGAGACCTTCCCTAGCAACAGCGTGGCCCAAGGCGTCAGTCAACCCGCCGCAGGTCCTATGGAGCCAGGGGCGGCAAGCTCACCCCGGACGAGGAGGAGCTGCAGATACTTCCAGTTGCTTAAGAACTTTTTTTCTTTTGGTTTTAAAGGGAATCTATCACTACTGGGAAAATATTTTTTTCATTTTTTGTTTACCTGTTGGTTTGAAAGGGAATCTATCACTACTGGACACATTTTTTCATTTTTTTCCCAGGGAACGCCAATGCAAATGCAGGGATAACTCACCCATTTTTTCGGCGGAAAAGGAGCTGACGGAGGTCCGCTGAGAGAGGATTTTTGCAGCAGATGGCTGCCACGGTTCTAGGGGTTGATTCCTGGTTCAGAAGCCCCTGGTTGATAAACCCTCCTGGTTCAGGGCGAGTGTCTAGGGGTTTATTCCTTTTCCATTCTTTTCAACCCTCGCTCTTTTACAAACACCGGAGCCGTTTCCAACCGGGGTTTTTGGATGGTCTCCTGAAAAGAAGGATCCCTGGGTTCAGAATGGGGAAGGTAGCCCTACAAATAGCATGCATGCCGAACATCTACCAGTTCACCAACTTTTGAGTTACACTTGGGAACTCGGAATTTCAATGCGCCAAGTGGTGTTCATGGGACAGTGGTTACTTTCACCGATGTCCACCTTGACTGCCGCATGGAAACCCCATCCCCGTCCGACGGACCAAAGGCGCTGGGTTCAGACTCCAAAGAACTTGGGCAGAAAGGTAGACCCCGTTCTTTCTGGCGATTGGGGAACGGATCTTTGGTCTGAAGAACTTTTTGGTTGACACGTCGGTACAGCAGCCAAGCTTTGCCAGTTTGTGATCTTGGCTCTCCGCAAGCCCGCGTTTCGGCTTTCTCAGGCAGTGGCCTTCAGGTTTTTATTGGAACTCGGAAGACACCGGGAGATCGTTTTTTTTCGCCCGGAAACGAGCACCAGTTGTCTTTCGGCCCCCGCGGACTCCAGGAGTACAGCGGGCGGGAGGGCTGGTGGTGCTGGGATGTGTGGTCGGCGGTGGATGGCTGGGTGCAAGAGCGATGCGAACAGATGCCCAGCCTCTGCGAGGCCCTGAGGCGACGGGGGATGCGGAGCTGGAATCTTGGGCTCGTAACCCGCGCTTGCCGGAGCATCTCATGCTTTGCTGCACATTCCCGAGTCAGGTTCTCATGTTTTGCTGCAGATTCCCGAGTCAGGTTCTCATGCTTTGCTGCACATTCCCGAGTCAGGTACTGTAATCTCAAGCTGAAGATGTGCATGGCACTGCGCTGGTGACTCTAGGTGCCCTTTTGATCAAACAAGTTTCGAGTGCACATTGCAGTTCGACTTGAAGAAAGATGCAAAGTGTGAACGCCCGGCTGCTGGCCAACACGGCGGACTCATTCATTGGACCCCTTGTGCGAAGTTGTCGAGCAGCACAAATCTTGGCGGTCAGCAGGGAATGAGGGAATGACCCCCTATAAACCATCCCCAAGGTTCATTCCCAAACCCTGGGTCAATCCCTACTGAGCAGCAAGACAAATGTAGGCACCGCGCGCCGACCTGTTTGGGCGAACAGTGCGCTCCGCGCTCTTGCAGGCCGCAGCTGCCGCACTCCAAGTCTTCGATTCTGGCGGCGTACTTGCAGGAAGAGGCGGCGTTTTAGTTTCAGGTGGCCAGTTCTTGTCCCAACAACAGAGGTCCAAAACAGGTTGCCTGAGATACGTCCAAAAACCATCCGATGAGCATGCTTGGTTTGACCGAAAACATGCGAAGGAAGCCCCATTTGAAGTGAGGAAGTCAGAAAGGGTTGCTGTTTCTGGAGATGTGTCTTTTGAGTGTGCCCGTTTTGGGGATGATTTAAAGGAACCGAAGAGAAACCCGCCCCATTTTGAGGCTTCCCCCTTTTTGATGACCCATATGTTTCCCACATGATCAAAGATGCCCAGCCTCCAGAAAGTTCGAGTCCACGAGTGTGCCTCGAAGCTAGGCATGAGCTTGTAACCAGCAACCAGCCACCAAGTGCCCGGTTTGAGGAGTTTCATTCATCAGTGAAGCATTACTCTTTCTTTTTGTCCGTGAAAATGTCTGCAGACATTTCTCGAGTGCTTTGCAAGTGCCACTTCCAATGGGTGTCTTGGGGCCTTGGGGTTTGGAGTTGAACCCCGGTTCTGAGGGTAAATGAAAGGTTTCCCACCCACCAAACCGCGCTCCAAACCAGCAGTTGGAAAAGCGTGGTTGCCGTTGGGACACATTTTACATTTTTGCTTGTTGTGGCTTAGTGGTTGAAATCCCCACAAAACTGCTAGAATTTAAATGTTTGCTCCCCTTCCAACGTCAAAGAAAGCACTCCCCACATTTTTGTTGGGTGTGGTATCCCTTATGACACGATGGGCAAAACGCGCGGCTTGCGCGGTGGATTTTCTTTGCGCGGGTGTGGTTTTCTGATCCGCAAGAAAGTTAGGCTTGCTTGGGATCCGAGCAGTTCGCAGCTTCATGTGGTCGCAGCCAACAAGTTCTCTTCCCTTGAATTCTATTGCCTTGGGGTTTTAACCTTGTATTCGGGAGAATGACCTCATTCTCCACTAATCTGCAAATGAAGTTGCTCTTTGGGCCAGGGGTTGCCCCACTTTTTTTTTGGGGGGGGGGATCCCCACGAAAAGATGGGGTCGTCCCCCATTTTTCATCCAGGGGTTTATTCCTCTTGCTGGTGATCAGTAGGGAATGACCTTCCGGGTTTCGGGAATGAACCGGAAGGGGAGTGAGTTTCACGGAAACCAACGGGAATGTTTTCTCCGGGTCATTCCATTTCTCCTTCCCTGCCTATCGTCCTCGAGCCAGCAAGTCATCCGGCCCCAAGCAACCTGCTGGTTCTCCGCAGGGCATGAGGGAAGGACCCATAAAACCCGTCCCCTATGGATTCCTTGAACGGACATCAGTTCATTCCCAAACTCTGGGTCATTCCCTACCTGCTGGTCCTCAGGGAATGAGAAATGGAAGGACCCCTAAAAACCATCCAACTGGTGGTTTCCTTTAAGGGAACCCCTGGGTTCATTCCATTTCTCATTCCCTACCTATGGCACCGATCGCAAGTCTCGCAGGAGCAAGACACTTTGCACCCATCAGGTATCCCCATAGGTTCATTCCCAAAACCTGGGTCATTCCCTACCTATGGCACCAGCAAGAAAACTGCGCCCGTCAGGTCGCTTTCTTCGGCCTCCCGCCGGGAGAGAAGTTCTTCGCCCCGCACAACGACGGCAGCAACGCACGGGTGGCGCTGCTGATGCCCCTGACCGGGGGCCAGTTCAGCTCCCTCACGGTGAACGGAGCGCCCCGGTTTGTGCGAAGAAGGACTTTGTTGCTGGTTCTACTGTGGATGGACCAAATCTGTTCGCACCACCTAAACAACCATGAGATCCCACTGTCTGGTATTTGGGTGGTGCAGGATTCGTCCATCCACAGTATGCGACAACGCAAGCCCCCAAGCGAGCGAAACCAAGCTCACTTCCTAAGTTCTTGAGTTCTTGAACGTTACTTTTTGGGTTTGGACCATTTTAGAGGCAACCAAAAAGAGCTCGGAGCTGCTTTTGGCCAACCCAGGAACTGATATGGGTGGTTTCCCTCAGGGTTTTGGATCCCTCTGCGGTTTCCATTGGGCTTCCCTGAACAACAACCACATCAAGGGCAGGTCCAAGACACTCAAGTAGACCAGGGTGGGGTCCAAGGTACGCTCTGAGTCCGATGGCTTCTAGGGCTCTTGGGATCAGTTCTCACTTTGGTGCATTTTGCAGACGGCTGTTAGGACTTTAACTTGCCAACTAATGAATTGGTTTTCCACGAAACCACTAAAAGTTAAACTTTTGGCAGGGGAGCAGAAAAGCAACCGAGCTCAGAAATGGTCCTTGATTAAGGGGAACATGTTGAGTTCTCAGAATGACTGCGAGAGTTTGCTTCCCGTTTCAGCCAACTCCCTGTCAAACGGTACATTCCTATAAGTTCCCGAAAGGGTCTCCGATATTTCAATTGGGCAGGCGAATTACTTCATTTGCGTTATCCTCGGCTCCGATTCACTGCGAACATATATTCATGCCCAAGCGCAGCCCTGCGAAGGGGCGTTCCTTGGTGGCTTCACGCGAGAGAACCCTCGCGGATTTTTTCCGGCTCAATTCTTTTTCAAGCAAAGGGCCCTTGGGAAATACAGAGGTCGGGTGGCAAGAAGGGCTGAGGCCGGAGGATGTTTTCACCAAAAAGAACAGCGACTGTCGAACATGTGAGGCTCCGCGCCGGTTGGCCGGACGGTACAGGGACCCTCACTCCCACATCCGACCCTCTGATTGATGGATAGGACACGGGCCTTCATATTGTGCAAGGGTTCCCTGCAGGGTCAACGGATGAGAATGTATAGCCACGAAAGAGGCATGCTTTTGAGCACTATACAGACACTATGTGCCGGGAGCTCCATTTTCCCTTGGGTATAGTTGCTCCATAACACAAAAAACAACAACAACCCAATGTGTGTTTTCAGAGAAACCCTGAATGCTTGTGGTTGGGGCAAACCCGGAAGACCACTAATTTTATCTGAAACCTCATGGTTGGAGTCTGGTTGTGACGCCCCGCTCAATGTTTAGAGACGGTTTCCCCCCGGAAAAGAAACTATAATGATACTGTGGATGGACGCAATCCAATTCGCACCACTTTGAAACCATGGTAAGCCATTGCTTGTTAAGGTATTTACATGGGAATCGGACCATTCTAGGGTTTCTTCGGTGGTGGATTTCGTCCATCCACAGTACGTTTGTTGACCGGGTTGCTGTTTATCTACTTGGGGACACCCCTTGGACAGTCCTCGAATTTGTGGCGGTTTTCCTCCACCGATTTTTGCAGAGGACCCAATTTGGGATGCCAAACATGATAGGCGCGAGTTTCGTCGCATCGAGGAGCGGCGCGACTTCGGCGGCGACGGCCACGTCCTGGGCTTCGATGCCTCCTTCGACCACAGCGCCAGGCGCGGAGCGAAGTGGTGGGGTGGCGTTCGAGGCCCTTGGCTTGACCGCTATTGGGTTGGATCTTTAGGCTTTAACTTTTGGTTGAAATACAGGTGTTTTCCACTAACCCCCCCCCCAAAAAAAAGAAGAAGTTATATTTGTTGCAGGGGGAATAAAGGTGTTTTCCACTAAACCCCAAAAAGTTAAGCTTTTTGCAGGGGGGGCAACAGCAACCAAGTTGGGTATCATGGCGTAGGGCCGGGGTCATGATCTTGATGTGTCGTGGGGGAAGGGCCACTCAAGGACTCCAAAGCGTCGCCTCTGTTGCTCAAGGGGTCTCCAAAAGGAGATGCCTCCAAAGGCTCTTCGTGTTCCATCGCGCAAGCCCTGCGAAAGACATGTCTCCCAATATGTTCTCTTTGGTGGCAACCAAAAGGTGAAGTGGACGCCACACAAAGGGGAGATGTATACTTCATTTGGCACGTGTTCTTCGTTTTTTTGGCGCGTTTAGGCATGATAATAGACGACACCTGGGCATGGATCCGAAGAAGACCACTGGGGTTTGATTCCTTGTTTGCATTTGCCAGGCTTCCATTTTGGGTCCCCGGATTTTTGCCCCACACCCACCTCAGTCACTCCCCGTTTTGGGAAAACCGGGCGGTGGTGGAAGCGAGGTACGACGC
Source organism: Effrenium voratum (assembly GCA_963377175.1). NCBI lineage: Eukaryota > Dinophyceae > Suessiales > Symbiodiniaceae > Effrenium > Effrenium voratum. The sequence goes on along the minus strand of CAUJNA010002458.1, from coordinate 846,663 downwards.
GCCTGTGGGGAGCGAAGATCGCTGGGTGCTGTCCATCGCGGTGTCGCACCCGGAGTACGATGAACACCTGGGCAAAGGATTGATGTGAGTGGGGAAAATACTGTGGATGGTTGCGAAATCTATTTTGCACAACCCAAGAAACCATGAGAAACCACTGCTTGTTGGTATTTGCAGGGAATCGGACCTTTCGGTGGTGCAGGATTTCGTAGGGGTGGGAGGGGGTAGGAGAGACAAAAACCGGGCGGGGGAGGTGCCCATGTAGGGGGGTGGTTGGTTGAAGACTAGTTTTTGGGTTGGGTGAAGATTGGCGGGAGGGGTTGTGGTTGCCCTTGGAAGATGCAAGTGCCGGATTCCTCCTCGAGTGCCAAATGTCGTCCTAAGACAAGTGGCAAAACGGCAGCCACGGACGGATGGATGGATGCATAGATGGGTGGGCTGATGGAAGAGGGTTGTTGTGCTTTGGAAAGCCGTTTTTGAACAAATTGTGATGATTGACATGAATAATTTTGAGGCAACATGCCACCGGCTTTGAGAGCAGCAACAGAAGGTGACATGCTCCCAATGAGTGAGATACGACGGTCACCTGCCCATTTTGTAGAAGTTCATCTTGTAGTTGTTGACCGAAGCTTTGCACAGCCTTGCAGCAGTTCTCATGATCAAGGAATTTTAAAGCCCCATATTCTTGCCGCGTGTGTATTTTACGATATGAAACAAACAGATGTTGGATTCAAATTCAGTACGTGCAGCATTCAAGAAGAGTCCCTTCTGGGGCCATTCTTCTGTCAGTTTTATTTTACGCTGGGTGGTTCCTGTCCAAGCTTCTTGTGTGCTAGCTTTCGCAGGTTCAGGAACCCCTGCAACATTCCACGTGCTGCCCCAGCCACCAAAAAGACTTCAACCGTTTTTCTATTTCCCTTTGGGTGTAGTTGAATTTTCCACTGGATCCCTCCTTTAAGTGCCAAAACGTGCAACCAAAACGCGACAAGCCAACATTTCTGGTGTTGAATGAAGCCCCAAAATGGGTGTTGATGGGAACCAAACCAAGGCTTCAATTGGTATTCGACTCCTTATTTCAGGCAACCCAAAATTGGTGGCTTGGATTGTTGGTTTGGATGCCGGTTCTCCGAGATGTGGTTGGGCCCCTCACCGCAGAAAGGTTTGTAGAAGGGAAGGTTCTGAGAACCTTGGGCGGCCTTCGAATCTCCAACCCGACTTAGTAAGTAGATCCAATCGCCTCTGTTAACAGCCACGGTTTATGCCCTACAACAGGCTGACATGGATGGCACAAATAATCCTTGTCTGTCCCCAAAACTTCACGGGTGGTGGGTGATGTGCCATATACTTTTACCCAATTGCACAAAGTGGCTTGAAGATTTCCGCACCAAGTGCCCTCCCAACTGCTATATTAGCCACCACAGAGTACATGCACCATGTTGGGGTAGTGGATCTTAGATTCCTTCGCGCCCCCGTTTCCCCATGAACATGACGGGGGCAATTCTTCTGAAACAAAAGCTAGCTAGAGGCTCCTCTCTTGGCTGTTTTGGGCTGTCAGCCACGAGAATCTGCCAAAGAACAAACTCAGTTGCACAAAGCCGACCTTTTAACCTTTTGGTTTTCCAATTTTGGTCTATCTTTAGTAAAGGCCCCAAAAGGTTAACCTTTTAGTTCCAGGTCCTTTGGGCAACTGAGCAAACACCCCAATGCAAACCGAGGGGTGCAACTCCATGCCGCAAGAAGCTGCTTGCATTCAACAAGCACCCGGGAACAAGCCCCTCGAAGGACCGCACAGAACCCAATGCGGACGAGTCCGGCGAGCCCGCCTTGAACTGGAACCCTTCTCACATGGGAACCTGATCGGGACATGGTCCATTGAAAGGGAACGTGGCCGTTCGGGTCAGGTTCCATGGATGTGGCTGTGGGTCAAAACCCAGGAAGCCCCTGGTGAACATCAAAATAGGTGCTACATGGGTGTTCATCCGCCCCAAAATGGAGGCATAGGATATGACCCATATGCGTCAACTGGTGGGAGGGCAGGTTGTTACCTTGCAACCACCTTGACCGGCCGCAGGACTTTTGCAGTCACCGCCCCCCAGCGTCCAGCTGCTAGAGGATCCACACAGGCACCTTTCAGCCTGGTTTGCTTAAGGACAGGAGGCATAGGTGTCCCTTTCACGTTGGTTTGGCTGGACAGAGATGGGTTCCACTGGTTTAGATTGGTTTTATTAGATTGGTTTTATGCCCCCCTCCACCCCTTACCCCTTCCCTTTAACACCGCGACACCCTTTTTTGGGCCAGAAATGGGACATCGCCACAACATGTAAATGGGCGGCACAGAGTCTCAGCCCTGGTCAAACAAACTGGATACACCATATCAGCGCTGTCAGGAGCGCTCATCGTGAAGCTCACCACTCTTTAAACAACCACAAATATCATCAGAAAGCAAATGAAACGACCAATGAGCGCTCACACACACACACACATGTGTGTGTGTGTGTGTCTTCTTTGTGTGTTGAGGGAGGGAATCATTCACAGAGAAACCGCCTATTCTGAGGCTTCTTTCGAGACAAACCCCCAAGTGAGCAGCCCCCTAAAAGCCCATGGATGTTTGGTTCTGAATCCCAATTCAACAAGGCACAATTGAAGCACCTACAAAAAGTGAACCTTTCGAGGAGCTCATTGTGGTGAGGACAGTCGTCCGGTTTGTGAGTAAGGGGGACCAAAAAAGAGAACATGATGCATGCAACTTGTCATCCCTTTGACCAGTTGTCGAAGGCTAGGTTTTGTCAGCTCCTTTGGCACAAGCGGAAGGACAATTTTTTGCGCGTCTCAGCTTGCCAAGGGATGCCCGATGCCCACTAGATTCGTGGATCGGAGCGAGCCGTTTGCCTCCGAAGGGATAAGTGGAATGAGCTGCCAAAATCCACAGAAAAGAGTACGGTTTTGCGGTCGGTCGTGTCCAGTCCTGAGGCTTCGGTGAAAGGCCGACCAAAAACACGACATGGAGGCCTCTTGGCTATGGCTTTGATTGGCAACCAGAAGGTGCCCCATTGACAACTGGGTCCCTTACCCAAGTAAACACAACACGCCTGGCTCGGCGTGTTCCTCTTTCATTCCGGCAAAGCGCGTCACCTCCCCAGAGGTCCCTTCGGGCCCGCCGTCAGGTGGCGGACCGCGCCCAAAGGCGCCGCTTCGCCCGCCGCTTCGCCCGCCGCTTCGCCCGGTGCCGCTTCGCGCTCCGCTGGCGCCGGCGCCGGGCTGGTGCCGCAGCTCTTGCAGCGCCTGAGGCCCCAGCCAGACCTCCACGTGGTGCTGCTAGGACGGGACGAATCCGCGGGCGCTCGGCGGTACATCCCGGGCAAGCAACTCCTGACAAGTCCTTGTGAAAAGGATGAGTTGAAGTTTTTGCGCACAAGCCCTTGCCAGATGAGTTGCATGCCAATGCAATTATTCCTTGAGAAAAGGATTTGTCTTTCAGCAGACATCCTTGCTAAAAGGCGGAGCTCTGCGATTGTTTTCTTTGTTGCAGGGCGGGGGGGGGGGGGGTTGGGGCTGTGTTGGTGTTGTGTTTCAGCGTTGCAAACAAACGTTGCAAGTGGATGTCTTATGCTCTGGCATCGGAGTGCAGGTTGGCCTTTTCTCGAAATTCCCTGTCTTTACCACCTAAGCGGGACATATTTTGTGGACGCTTCGACCCCCACGCTCAACGCTTCAACCGCTACCCGGAAGCAAGCTGGACAAAAAAAGGCCGATAGAGCAACTACACATGCAGTCATTTGCCAGACACATGCTAGGGCTAGGTGAGGAAAATACTACAAGTATGATATCCGTTTGTTGGACAAGCTGCAACTACGATGTCCAAGCATATGTTGGAAATGGCCACCCCCATGAACTACCTTTGCTTTACTTCCCGCTAGACATGCTAAACACGCCGGCCCTTTTGAACGGCCTTCGCATTCCGTTTGATGGGTGGCCTCAATTCGGCTATCCGATGCACCTGCACGTGCAAGACACAATGCAAGCAATGCGTTTTCTTGGTTTTGCTAGTTTGACACCAAACAGCACAGTTTTGCTTTCTGCATTTGTTTTGTCTTGTGAGCATTTGTTTGCACATGAGTGCAAAACTACCAACATTGATTGACAACTACCAAAACACACATCTCAGGGCAGAAGGTTTGGTTTTGCCAGAAGTATCTTTGTTTTCTCGAGTTTTGTTTGGTTTCCATCAGTTTTTGGTTTTGGCATTATCCTGCCCAAAAACCAAACAACCTCGCTGTTTTGTGTTTGTCCTTTTGACGCTCACAAAGAGCCATTTTTCTTTTGGAGGGAGAATACTAAAATACCCAAGCTGAGGCCCCAACCCCAAAATCCAAACAAGTCAGCAAGCAAAGCGGCAACCCGAGAACACCCAAAGCAGCACCGGCGGACCGGCACTTCTCCTCTGTGATTTACACAGATAATTGAGATAGACACGTTTCAAGCACATATTCCGGCTTAGTTTCAAATTTAAGATAGAGCTCCTAATTGAACTATAGCATTCTCGAATTCCTTCTAACATTTTGATGCATTCTTAGTCAATACCACATGTCGTATGGAGATCCTAGGTTGTCCAGTCTTGGTGGCTCCCAGCCCCAGCCATCCCCTTCGCCTTATAGCTTTTTAGTGTTTTGTGGGGATTTCCATTTAACCCACTAAAAGTTAGACTTTTAGCGGGGGATCTGAGGGTAGCCCAGTCGTATCATTTCGTCCTTTGCCTGTTTTTGGCGGGCGCCGCTCACCTGGGACTCAGACGATGAATGAGGTGGGCCACAACGTTTGGTCACTGTGCTTCTCTTACGGCTGGTTTTGGTTTGGTTTTGGTTTGGTTTGGTTTGGTTTACTTGTGCTTTGCTTGGGTTTTTCTGCTTGTGCCTGTGCTTTCCTTGCTTGCTTCTGTGGCTCATATAAGCAGAATTCTACGGCACAAGAGTTACTAGCCCAAACCACCTCACCCAGGCGCTATGACACATGCCAGTTTAGATAGCCACCACAGAATGGTTTTCCCCCCACTCACCACATAGGACCGCGCCTGGCTCTTCCGCTGCTGGAGGCGGGCGCTGTGGTGGCAGTGGCCTGCGGGTCCTGCGAGCTGGAGGGCCCAAGCCTCTGGCAGGACCTGCGCCTCGGACCCGCGGCGTGGGTTGGGTGGGGCTTTGGAGGTTTTGGCGTCCTTTTCAGTTTGGACTGGTCCTAAAAGCGTAGACTGGTCCGAAAACGCGGCCGTTTATGGGTGTCCTTTTAGGTTAGCTTGAGAAGAGAAATGGATGGGTTCCACTGGTTTAGATTGGTTTTCTTCCATGTACCAGTGGAGCATAGGTGATGCCGAGTCTTTTCTCCCCATGGGAAAACAACCGCTTTGGCATCTGTGAGTAGAACCCGTACCCACATAGAGCCCAGTAGATTGGTCCTAAAACGCGGCCCCATAGGTGTCCTTTTTAGGTTAGCTTGGCACAGTAAGGATGAAGCTGTTGTGGATGTTTTGCCGCTCAAGCATAGATGCCCCTTTGGGTTGGTTCGTTCTTCGAGCTGCTGCAGGTTGGCGTTGCGTCTAACTGGTGGGGTCTGGCCTGTCCCGCACACTGCTCTTTGAACCTGACTCTCCTTTTGGCTGTCTCTGTGGCCTCTTTCTGTGTGGGCGTGGTCACTACCTTGTTCTTCTTCCGTTTTGTCCACTTCTTTGTCCTTCGGCTGGTTTTGTGGTGACTTCCGGCACCTTGAGTTCACCTTCTCCTGCTTCTGCCGGCCCCTCGCGCCGTTCCTCTCGGCTGCGGGGGTACTTGCATGAGTGACCTCCCTTCTGCTGAGGGTTTGCTTGCGCCTTGCCGTTGAGAGCCTCAGGTTCTTCTGCCAGTGCGGCAGAGGACTCTGGGGCCTGGGAGTAAAGAACGTGGACGAGAACGACAAGGACACCGCTCTTCAGCTGGTTCCGGCTGAGCTTTGCCGTGTTTGCGTTGACTTGTGTCGCCTGTGTGGTGTTGCGGCCCCGAGTGTCTTTTTGCTCTGAAGTCCAATTCCCCCCGCCACGGTGTTCCACGGCTTTGCGCCCTTGGCCAAGGCCGAAGTGTACTGAAGTGCAGCCGGAGTCTCCTTCAAGCCTGATGGCTGCTGCGGCTCCGTCCCCTTTGCCGGGCCTTTCGGATGGTGTCGAGTTTAGCTGTGCTCACCTGGCCTCCGTCTGAACCTCTTGGTGCCTTCCTCTGCATCCCTGTGTTGAAACGCTCTGGGTAGATTCGGGCAGTCTTCGCGCAGGTGGGGTGACGTGGTTGCTTCAAGTCACAGAAGACGCAACTCTGGTGCAACGACGTGGCCGGTGGATATCGGCCAAGGTCATGGAGATATATCCAGGAGGTAGGTGCGAATCATTTATTCACAAGCTTGACCCTTCTTTCCGTGATCGGATTTTGCGATTAGCAGGTGCTTTTGATCGTGCGCTCTGCAGCGCGGAGTTCTGGTCGAAGCACTGTATCCCTCCTGCATCGTGGTATTTCTTTACCTACACAGCAGCACTGGGTAGCTTGAGCGGAAGTTCTGGAAGATGGGTCAGGAAAGTTTGGGTGGTGCAGTGTGTGGCTGGCGCAGTGGCCAGCATGTGTTGCTGTTTCAGCTGCTAGTGGTTTGCCACTTGGAGCAGTAACTGCGAGTGGCGTCCTTCGCCACTGAATCCTTGTGAATCGCTCCGAGGACAGCTGCAAACAGGAGCGGAGCGAGCTGAATCCTTGATTAGAAATGGATGGGTTCCACTGGTTTAGATTGGTTTTCTCCCATGTACCGGTGGAGCATAGGTGATGCCGACGCCGATTCTTTTCTCCCCATGGAGAAAAAAAACACCCGCTTTTCGCATCGTTGAGTAGAACCCGTGCCCACATAGAGCCCTAATACGCGGCCCCATAGGTGTCTCAGCTTGAAATGGATGGGTTCCACTGGTTTAGATTGGTTTTCTTCCATGTACCAGTGGAGCATAGGTGATGCCGAGTCTTTTCTCCCCATGGGAACAAATCCGCTTTGGCATCTGTGAGTAGAACCCGTACCTAAAACGCGGGCCCATACGTGTCCTTTTTAGGTTAATGGATGGGTTCCACTGGTTTAGATGGGTTTTATAAGCCATTTACCAGTGGAGCGTAGGTGATATCGACGCCGATTCTTCTCCCCATGGAAGAAAATCACCCGCTTTGGCACTGTGAGTAGAACCCGTACGGCCCGTACCCACATAGAGCCCAGTAGACTGGTCCTAAAACGCGGCCTCATAGGAGTCCTTTTTAGGTTAGCTTGATTAGAAATAGATAGGTTCCACTGGTTTAGATGGGTTGTATAAGCCATTTACCAGTGGAGAGTAGGTGATGTCGACGACGATTCTTCTCCCCATGCCCATGGAAGGAAAACACCCGCTTTGGCATCTGTGTGTAGAACCCGTACCCACATAGAGCCCAGTAGACTGGTCCTAAAACGCGGCCCCATGGGTTTGGGGAACGTTACGTGTGCAACTTCTTCGGATCAACATTTCGTTTGGGGGACCCTGCCACGTCGGAGGCCCATTGTTCCTTGGTGGCTCCCAGCCATCCGGTTCCTTCGTTTGTTTTTAGCCTTTCAGTGTTTAGTGGCAGATTCCGAATTTCACCCACTGAAAGTGAGTCACTTTTCGCGGGGGATCTGAAAACGGGCATTCTGCGATTCCTTCGGTTGGTTGTGACATGTCAACTGTTGATCCACTGCTGCCACCATGGCCCTAGACAGAGGGGCCCCTTTGTCCGCTCGACACCGAGCCACGGTTGCGACCGCGCCAGTGGGCGCGTGGACATTCGATCTCAGCGCAAAGGTGCGCTTTGGCTGCTGCGAGCCTCCTTGACCCCCGGTCATTGCATTGGCAGCGGAGCACGGTTACACGATCCGGGAGTCCGAGGAACACCCGCACTTCGCCTTCGGCTCGTGCCCCGACCTTGAGGGTGGCAACCTGGTTTTGACTGAGGTGTAGATCTCCGTCGGGTACCGACGTTGAGGACCATCCTGGTCATATTGGACACCTCAAGGATCTCCTGCACTACAACATCAAGATCTCCCCACACCTGAACTCCCTCTACGGCAGCCTCCTGGAACCCATCAACTACCAGGCCACGAGAACACCATCTACGGCAACCTCCAGCTCAACCTCAACATCAACACGATGTCAGACAAGGAAGGCCACATCCCACAATGGGATGGATCTGCACGGACATGGAGACGTTATACTCGTGAAGTCGCCTGGTGGGTGATGAGCGTCCCCCTGGACAAGCGGCGCTACTGTGCGACCAAATTGGTGAGTCGATTGACGGGCCCAGCACGGCTCCTAGCCATGTCCTGGCCTCTACAACTGTTTGACTCACCAGATGGTACGCGAGATCTTCTCAGACGTCTGGCCGGCTCTCCTCTGGTCAGACAGAGCCTTCCCAACACGGCAGCCATCTGCGCCCAGTACTTCGCCTTCAAGCGGCTGCCCCAGGAGAGCATGAGTGCCTTCCTCATCCGTGAGACCCTCGGCTACGCGGAGTTCACCGAAGCCCTGGTTCGTCTGTTCGAGGAACGCAAGGGCATCAAGCAGGAGGACAAGGACTTCGGCATCCCCAGTGGTTCACCTGAGCCCTTCGCACAAGAAGATGATCTAGATCAAGATGAGCATGAATCCGTCCCTGACGAAGCTACCACGCCACCAAGAACAAGGGCAACGGACGCCTCTCAGGATGGCAGCTTCTTTGATGCTGCACCTGGTGCTTCCCCAGGCAGATCTTCCAGACCTGGCAGCAAAGGCAAGGGCAAGGACATCCCTCATGCGCAACCTCAACTGGACATCACTCAGGTGGATGTCATTGACGAGATGTCCCTTGCCGACTCCTTCATCATGGGCGTCCTACGTGGCTGGCGTCTTTTACAGGCTGCCAGCTTGACCAGTGAAGAAAAACGTGATATCCTCAGCACCACCCAAAACAGCATGAACTACGACTCCATCAGTCGAGCACTGCAAATGCTGTGGGACGATCAACTTCTTGGACAACGCCAACCTCACGCTGTACAGCATCATCTACATGTTCAAGAACAAGAACCTGGCCCTCGACCTGATCCATGGCACGATCACTATGCCAGTGTCCAGTGGTGGGATCAGGATTGGCATCAACACTGGACTGCCGAAGACCAGAACCCCTGGGACTGGGACAACGACTCCGAGTCGAAGGACACCAGTCCTGCCTCTCCCCATCTCGATCCGGCTGAGGAGTCAAAGCTCAAGGAAGCACATCAAGCTGAACAGCTTGCGGAACAAATGGCCCAAGAAGCAAGTCGTACCTGGGCTGAAGCCAAACGAGCCACGGCTGCAATACACCGTGACAGGGGCTTCGGCAAGGGCAACTCCGGGAAATGCTACAACTGTGGCGGCGCTCACTTCATCCGCCAATGTCCCGACCTTCGGCATGCACCACATCCCAAGGGATCCTCCGGCAAAAAGGGCAACTCTCAGTTCATGGTTGACCCTTACTACGACGACTTCTACCAGCACAAGGGCTCCAAGAAGGGCAAGTCCAAGGGCAAGAACACCTACTCCATGGACTATGATTACGACGCCATGTACTTCAAGGGCAAATCCAAGCACTCAGGATCTGGTAAAGGCTATGGCGCGACCCCTTCGCGAAGTTTTGTCAACTCCTACACGGCCGAGTTCTGCGGCCTGGACATGGACCTCCACGGTGGTGAATGTATGCCTGCCACCATGCCATCCACCAGTGGTGATTTTGAAGGCATGGTGGACTGTGGGGCCACAGCATCTGCTGGCCCAGAAGAGGCTGTCAAGGGCCTCATACAGTCCATTGTGGCACAGGACCACTGCACCGTTGTGGAGATTGATCAATCCGCTCGCCCGTATTTCCGCTACGGGAATGGGAAGTGGGGTCAGGCTCTTTAACAGGTCACCCTCCGGAGTGATGTATCAGGAACGCCCAAACAGTTCAAGGTCTATGCCCTGCCCAATCCACCAGAGCTACATCAACCTGGTTTTGACAGATCTATGCTGGTTCCTATCCTGGTTGGAATGGATCATCTGGGACCTCACGGGGCTGGTATGATGATTGATTTCTCCACCGGCATGACCCTCAACAGTTTGGAGAGTGACCCCAAGCCATATCCTTTGCGCCACAACCACAAGGGTCACTATGTGTTGGACATCAGACAGTTTCTCACCAACGGTCTCAGCAATGGTAAGGGCCACCCCAGGATCCATGTTCGTGGTGCCGGGCAACGTCGTATCAATGATTGTCAGGTTTTGGAATTCCATCCACTTCATGTCCAACTGGATTCCCCAGAGCATGATTGCCTGCACGTTGAACATGCACCACCTGACACCCGGACAGTTGCACTGATGATGCGGCTCCGTAGCGCATCTGCTCAGATGTTAGCTACCCAGGTTACCAGTGGCACCCCAGTCCTTGGTACCACCTCCGAGACCCATGGCCTACACGACCCCGGTTCCGACCGCGGACGACCTGGAGACCATGGACCTGCTGTCGAAGATCAAGGAGGCGGTCCCAAAGAAGAAGGGTGTCAAGGAATTCGACGAGACCCGCAGTGTCCCCCTGGATCCTCGGGACCCTCGAAGTCATCCGGACCAGTGGCCATGCTTCGCCCGACATCTGCCGGGCAGCTACGGAAGCAATGCTCATGGCAAGTGGAGTCACTGCCAAATATGCAATCTGAGGCTGTCCTACATCCCTCGCAAGGGCAGCCCAGCCAACAGCACCCAAACTCACAATCCCGGCATGGTGGCGAGGATGCTGAAGGAGCTCCAGGACCTGATGGGCGACGTGCGCCCGACCTCGGAAATCTGCCTGGCCATGCAGGAGAAGATCAACGCCGAGGAGAAGCTGTTCCACAAGATCCAAATCGCAAAGTCCGTTTCGAAGAAAGCAGCATCCTCAACGGCAGGGGAGAAGATGTCCACGACCTCCGAACCACCTCGCGAGGTGGAGTACAGGGCAACCACGATTCTGGCGGACCTGGATCAGCACCTCACCGAGGAGGAGAAACTCGAGCTCTTCAACACCCTGACCATGCGCAAGACCCAGCACTCCGGGGACAATCCCAACGCGGAACCGATGGCGTGAAGAAGCTCCCCAACTCTGTTGGTCTGCGACTTCTACAACTCATGAGCCTCATGACCACCAACCTCACGAACGCCACGGCCTCCATGGTTCTAGATGAACGGGATCTCCTGTGGGAGGTGGCCTGCTCCGACAACTCATGGCTCACCTCTGAAGTGCAAAATCATGGACTACCAGCACGCCGCATAAACTACAACGCAGGCTTCGACATCTACGACCCCCAGACTTGGGTACGCCTTCAAGACCTACGGCGACGACACAGACCCAAGCGCATCTGGCTCTCCTTCCCATGCACAAAATGGTGCCAGTTCACCAATTTGAACTACAACACCCCGGAACGTCGAGAAGTCCTTGAAACAGCCCGACGTCGAGAACGCAAAATGCTGAAGAACGCCAAGCAGTTCATCCTGCAGGCCCTCGACGAAGACCCGGACTTCGACATCTACTGGGAATGGACCCATCCCTGCGCTGGATGGGAGCAGCAACCAGTTGTTGACCTTCGTGAAGGTCTACGAGCTCGTGGTCTGGACTGGCTTCCCTGCCGAGTTGACGGCTGTCGCTATGGCATGACCAACAAAGCCGGCACTGACCTTCTGAAGAAACGGTGGTTGATCCGTACCACCGATGAGCGCTTCCATCAAACCTTCCGCGCTCGGGTCTGCACCAACAACCACAATCATGCACGAATAGAAGGAGCAGAGACGAGCCGCTCCAGCTACTATCCACTGCGACTCGTGCAAGCCATCGTCCGCGGATGGCTATCTGAACTTGCTCCACAACGGTACCTCAAGTACCTCTCGGCCTGTCAAGACTTATCTGGCAAGGACGTCATCCTGGATGACGACCATTGGAACCTCAAGCACTACCAGCACAACAGTATCACCTCCATGGACCCAACTCGGCCATCGCATGCATCCCTCACACCATCTCGCGAACCTTGGGAGGCAACTCAATCCCTAGCTCTACCTCCTGGTCATGTTCGCGACGATCTCCATGCTGGAGAACTCCATGCAGATGGTCACCCCGCTAGTGAAGCAATTCTGTCTGTGCCATCAGATGTACCTCAAGATGGTCCAGAACATCGAGCTTGGTCTGCCAAGCTACACCACTTCCACAAGGCCGCTGGGCATCCCACCAACCGCAACCTTGTGCACCTACTTCGAGATGCTCGGCTACCCGAATGGAAGATTCAAATGGCCCGCGACTTCAAGTGTGCGTCGTGTGATGCTCTTCGACCTGGCGGATCCTCTTCCGGAGGTATACCACCGGCATCCACGCATCCGCTGTATCGCGCCTGGCAAGCTATTGGCGTCGACGTGACCGAGTGGGTGATACCCAATAGCAAGCTGAAGCTCAAATTCATGCTGATCATGGACCTGGCCACACGCCTCCGAGCTGTGCATGTCATCAAGTGCTACGATGTCCTCCAAATGCAGAGCGAAAGCTCAGCAGACATCATCAAGGGTCTAGCTGAACGGTGGCTGGCCGACAAACCACGGCCAGAAGTCGTCATCCCTGACAACGGCATCACCCTGGTCTCTCGGGACGTGAGCGACTTCCTGTCCGACATCGGTGTACAACTTGCACCTCCTGCGGAAAAGGAAAGCTGGGCACATGGCCAAGTCGAGTCCGCAATCAAGGACGTCAAGATGACAGCATCAGCTATTCAGCTTGGCTCTCCTTCTCAGGACCCTATCATCACTCTGCACCTGGCCATCGCCGCGCTCAACTCAACCGAGTACGTCAAAGGGTACTCATCCTTCCAGTGGTGCTACGGCAAGGACTACTCCATCACCGATGAGGACGTGAGAACCTTTGCCACACTTCCTGAGTCGCCCGACGACGACTACGCACGTCTAGTCCAGCTGCGTCAGAATGCTGAACAAGTAGCACGCAAAACCCGTGCCCTTCGTGTCCTCTCCAAGCTCAGCAACTCGACTGTGAGACAGCCCATCAGGACCTTCCATCCCATGCAACTTGTGATGGTATGGCGCAAGCAATGGCCATCCCACGTTTACGTTGGCAAGCGAGGCGGTGCCCGAAAATCCGGACGCCCACACTGGATTGGTCCTGGCCGAGTGGTGTTTCATGAGATCCTTCCACACCAACAACCAAGTGACGCCCGAAGGCACATCGTCTGGGTGCTACTGCAGAACCAGCTCCTGCGCTGCTCTGTCCACTCCGTGAGACCTACCACGCCCCTGGAAGAAACCCAGTTCGAGATCAGTGCTAAGGAGGACGTCTCTCGGTGGCGTTCCCTCTCCGACATGCTGCCCAACAAGGAGTTCATCGATCTTGCCGACGATGAACCCGGAGTCAATGAACAAGAGCAGCCTGATCTGCCCGATCTCCCCAACAAGGAGACCATCGACATCCCCAAGAGGCGGATTCGTGTGAAGTCCGCACCACTTCTGGTTCCCCCACGCCCTGCTCATGTACCCTTCATGGCGGACGACCCGGACTACACCCCCGAATCACTTGACAGCTCTATGGGACCATCCATGCCGGAGACCTCGATTGAACCTCAAGCCTTACCACCTGATCTACTTGGCACCTCAAGTCCAAGCGCTGATCCCGCAGCTGAAGATCCCAACAGCTATGAGCCAGACAACAAGAAGCAGCGCACCGACGGCTATGACCTGGGCTGGCTCGAGGAACTACACCAAGTTGAAGGTGATCTCCATCAGCTACTCATCGACTCCCAGGAGGTGATGAAGATCGAGTTTGACGTTGACCTTGACTCCCACCGTAAGGAGAAGGACTTCCTCCGGGACGCCTCGGCCTTCATGGTCAAGAAGATGAGAGACAGCGAGGTTGTGCTCTCCCGTCTCTCTCCTGAACACAGAGAACTCTTCAGCAGAGCCAAGTCCAAGGAACTCAGCAGCTTCATCAAATCTGAGGCTGTTCGCAAGGCCCTGGACGACAAGGAGGTCAGCGAGGCCTTCGACTCTGGCCGCATCATGCGAGCCAGATGGGTTCTCACCTGGAAACCAACACCTCCAGAAGATCTTCAAGAAGCTCAAGCCGAGGCGAAATCCAACGCCAAGTCCACCTACACCAAGGACGGTCAACGCAAAGCAAAAGCACGCATTGTGCTTCTCGGCTATGAACATCCGGACCTTCTTCGGCCTGAGTTCAAGACCTCAAGTCCTGTGCAGTCTGGGTTGGGAAGAAACCTCCTGTACACCATGGCCTGCACTCATGGCTGGGAACTTGAAGGTCTCGATTTGGCCACTGCATTCTTGCAGACGCAGCCCACAGAGGCGGATCAAGATCTGTGGACTCGCGGTGTATCAGAGCTTCGTGAAGCCCTGGATGTTCCAGCAGACGGAGTCATGAAGATCCTCAAGAACATCTACGGTTCAACGACCGCACCAAGGGGACTCTGGCTGGACCTTCACCGGCGCCTGGCCTCCATTGGCGGCAAACCACTCATTGGTGAACGCTGCATCTGGATCTGGCAGTCAGCCACGGAGAAGGACGCCTTCGGCATCCCCCTGGTACTAGGCATCATGGGCGGCCACGTGGACGATTTCCATCGTTGTGGCAATCGCCTCTCGCCTGAGTGGGTTCAGGTCTGCTCCCAGATCGACAAGCTCTACGAGTGGGGCACTGCCAAGCGTGGCAACTACCGGCACGCTGGAACCGACCTGACCTCCATCATCAACAAGGACGGCTCCGTGGAGGTAAAGATCAATCAGCAGTACTACATCGACTCCATCGCCGATGTGAACATCGATCCCGATCGCCTTCGTCAAGAGAATGCGGTCATGAATCCTGAGGAGGTAGCTGCATGCCGCACTACCTGGGGCAGTCTTCAATGGCTGGCCTTGCAGACTCAGCCGCAGCTCTGTGCTAGGTGCAACCTACTTGCATCTGAAATCACGACCAAGCGCCTCATGCAATCGGCGCTGGAACTTCAACAGCTAGTCGGCGAGATTCGCAAGCACGCCTACCAGCTGCACTACAAGAAACCACCTGGAGTCGAGTCATGGCGAGACCTGGTGTTTGTGACCTTCTGCGACCAAGCCCACGCGAATCGCAGCAAGATGGATTGCACCGGCGGCTTGATCTCAGTTGCTACTGGACCTCATGCAAGCGAAGGCAAGGTCACGTACATGGCACCCCTGGCATGGCGAAGCTGGAAGCTGCGCCGCAAGGCCATATCCTCAAATGATGCTGAAGTCCAGGCAATCCTGGATGGCGAGGATCAGAACTTCCGCATCCGCGTGCTCTGGTGCGAAATGAATGGAGCCGGTCACGATCTCACCCCACACGAAGACAGGGTGGAATGGGCTGAACGCATGGCCCGCGGCATCAAAGGCATTCTGGCCACCGACAGCAAGGGCGGCTACGATGCGGTGATCTACAACGAGTCACCAATGCTTGGGTTGAGCAACGCAAGAGCCGCGCTTCAAGCTCTTCAACTTCGGGAGCATCTCACCCGAACCGGAGCTGAACTTCGTTGGGTGGCCAGCGACTATGATCTCGGCGACGCCTTGACCAAGAAGAAAGCTGAGTGTCGCCTGGGTCTCACCAAGTTTCTTCAAACAGGCCTGTGGAGTGTTGCATACGACAACACCTTCACTTCAGCTCGCAAGAGCCACGGCCAAGGGCGTTCTGCCATTAAGGACGTGACGGCACATCAGCAACGGGATCAGCAGTTGAGAAAGGTTTTTGGCCCATGCGATTCCTTCGGTTGTGACATGTCAACTGTTGATCCACTGCTGCCACCATGGCCCTAGACAGAGGGGCCCCTTTGTCCGCTCGACACCGAGCCACGGTTGCGACCGCGCCAGTGGGCGCGTGGACATTCGATCTCAGCGCAAAGGTGCGCTTTGGCTGCTGCGAGCCTCCTTGACCCCCGGTCATTGCACATTCCCCATTGTTCTTTTCCGCAAAGCAAAGCTATTTGGGGGTGTTCCAGCTGGACCCAGTCATACCATACCAAACCAAAGCAAAGCAAAGCGGGGAGCATTGAGCCCTCCGAAAGCTCAACTTTCCGCGGGGGGATCTGAAAACGGGGCCCCACCCTTCTTTTCCCCAATTCGGGCAGCGGGGGGCGCCAATTTCCGCTCCCGGCTCCCGGCTGGTTCCCGGCTGGTTCCCGCTCCCAGGCGCGGGTTGCCCGAGAGCCTCCTGCGGCGTCTGCTGCTGGTGCCCCTGTCCGAGCTCTGGCACCAGGCCCTGGAGCCGACTTCCGTGGACCTGGTGCTGACGGAGCGGAAGGGCGGAAGGGGGTGGGCGCGGATCCGTGGATCCGCGGATCCGGGGTTGGAGACATGGAGCCCCCAACCAAAAGCCAGGCGCGAGAGGTGTTGCCGGTTTTTCGGGGAGGCGAGGGAGACAAGATAGTACATTTTGAGGGTTTTGAGGTGCCGTGATGCTTCCCTTCCACTGCGGAAGTTCCCAGAAGCCTCTCCCAAAAGCAACGTTTTTTTTTCCGAAAGGGGCTGAACTGCTCGGCGGGAGGGGGTCTGATTGGAGAATTCTTTTTTGGGCCCAACTGTCCCCCAAAGAAACGCAAAAAAACCAAAAACACCACCCTCGCCGCCATGAGCGGGACCCAGCTGTAGGAATGACTCGAGCCCCTACCAAAGGAGGCTTGAAAAGAATGGCCTTCCTAGCCAAACGGTTTTCTTCGTTGTGCAAATACCGCATGCAAGATGTCGGTAGCATGATTGAACGCTGGAGGTTTTAAGCAGGTTCGCACGCTTCTTGGTCGATTGCCTCGGCCCTCATGCAGCCGTGAGAAACTGGTCGACTGCAGACGAGAAACTGGAAGACTCGACTGCCCGCAATATGCAGGAGACATCATTGAGCAACGAGTGTTTACGCTTCAAAACTGGGACGGTGAGCACGCAATATGCCTCCACCCGGAGAATCCAGACCGCGTGAGCGCGCTGTGATCCAACATGGACTGCTGATGCTGACGTCGAGCTCGTTTCGTTGCCAAAATCCGGACATGCCGGATGCAGCAGCGCGACCTGCTCCGGCTGTATACCACACGGCGCAGAATGAGCGTCAGATGAGATACTGCAAGCTTTTGCTACCCCATAGGCTCCTAAAAAAAGCTCAAGCCGCTGAGGCACGTGCTGATACCTGTCTGATGGTCTGAGGTAGGTGGATTGCTCCCGCACGTCTGGCCTTCGCACTCAAAGCAAAAAGAGATGGTCAGATGGAAAAGACGTGTTAACTCTGCAAAGGTCGAAGAGCCCTTGCCCCGGGCCACAGATTTCCGGCCTTGCCCAGGGCCCAGTAACTACTTCTAGGTCCCCCAGTAGTGCCCTTTGACCAACTTTTTTGGGGGGTTCCCCTACTAAAATAGACTACAGAAAAAGGGTACCCTTATTCGAACCTCTCGACTGGAGGACCTAGACTTACTGAGCACCCTGCCCCTTACTGAGCACCCTGCCCCTTTCGCCCCTTTCAGCAGCAAACATGGCTCATCGCGAGGAGGGCGTGGAGCTCTTTGAGAAGGAGGGCCACTTTTGGCGCTTCCAAGGCAGCCTTCAGACGCGAGCAAAATGGGCGATGAGTGGCCTCATGTCCCCAAACGGAAGCCAAAAGGGGCTGGAGAATTCAATGCTTTTTCTCTGACCTGCGTTTTTTTTCCAGACCTTCTATTGAATTTGATGATGTTTTCCAGAGCTTCTATTGAGCACCCGGCTGTTGGCCCCAAAGGTTGCTGAGCCAGTATTCGGAAAACTGATTTACTGTCTTGTGATGGATCCAAGACAAAGAGGATCTAAGGATGTTCAAACAGATGTTGCAAAAGACTAGCTTCAGATGCTGATGCCGTTGGGCTCGGGTGCTGAGTGCATATTTAAGTGATGTCATAGCCCGCGGGTCGGGGTTTCTGCCAAAAAGTAGCTGCCACACAAACTCTTCAAAGGGCGCCCCAAACAAATGGAGGTTGGAAGAACCACCTGAGTAACGGACAGATCAATGAAAGCGGCTGGCGTGATGCCGCTTTCCCTTCAAGTCCGCTCAAAGACGGTTCCCTGGGTTCGACACGGTCCTTTACTCAGGTGGTTCTTCCAACCGCCGTTGTTCCGGTCACATGCTTCTTTCTAGAAGTTGTGTTCAAGTGGAAACATGAACGTACTTCTGTTTTTATGCTTGTGTGTGAGCAAAATATTTGTGTATGCGTGCGCGTGCGTGTGCTACAAGATGTATTCGGCCCTTTGTGCATGGCAGCGCACCCAGAAAGGGCGGTGTCCTTCATCGCTCTTCCTTTCTTTCTTTCTTTCTTTCTTTCTTTCTTTCTTTCTTTCTTTCTTTCTTTCTTTCTTTCTTTCTTTCTTTTTTTCTTTGTCTCTTTCTTTTTTTCTTTGTCTCTTTCTCTCTCTCTCTCTCTACAAGATGTGTGCACATGTAGATGTAAATATAAATGCACACATATTTGCATGCTGTCACACACATATATATATATATATGTTTACATATGGCACACACACTCACACAAGTCCAGTGAAACCTCATAGCGCTCATCCAAGCGGCGACAAAGCCATCGACTCCCGACTGGTCCTCTGCAGGCGCCGCCTGGCGGGGCATGTCCTCGGCGCTGGCGGATCGTGGGCAGATCTGCGGCTTGGGGCCGGCGCCCAACTTGCCAGCAGGAGAGATGGGGGTGGGGGGTGGGTGGGGGTGGGGGGTTGGGGTGGGTGGGGGGGGGGGTGGGTGGTGGTGGGTGGGGTGGGTGGGGGGGGGTGGGGGTGGGTGGTGGTGGGTGGGGGTGGGTTGGGGGGGGGGTGGGCGGTGGGTGGGGCTGCATTCTTTTCCAATGTTTGCTGCTCATAGCAACGAAACTACCATGCATGGCGGTAACCAAGGGCCATGGCTTACATGAATCACTCCAGGGCTGTCACCATCGGTGCATCGGTGCATTGTCAAAGTCTGCTTTCCCCGGGATTTCCCGGGGCGACTTGGTGCTCGTGCGGAAACCAAAATGTTAGTGGCTAACTGTGCGTGACGATATCTATGATCTCGTGATAGCAACCGCAGTCATTGTGCCCATGTGCCCATGAAGAGGGGTTCTAGAGTTTTGGTCCAACAAAGGGGATGCATAAGAATAGCTGACCCCCATGTTATGGTGCCTATTGCTGATTGAAACCTGCTACCTCAGTTATGCCTGTGCAACAAGGCTCTATTTTTGCCCGTGTTCCTGCCCACGACAGGCTTAGCAACAAGCCGCATGCCAACCATACAGGAACATGTCTACAGCAGCTTATTTTGCACTCATGACTCATGACATTCCATCTTGTGCAAATCCGCTATCTTGGTGCTGGATTTGGTGCATGTGTCAGCCCCTTGAACACATTTTGGCTCGAACTTGCTGGCCTCACCGAGACACTCCGTGGTTCTTACAGCTAAAGGCCACTGCACCGGGCGGAGGGTCAAGCACCAGCATCTGAAGGCTACTCCACGGCCAGGGGTTCTTTCGGACTTTGCTCTCGTTTCTTCTTTCTGTTCTGCTTTTAGGGGGGGGGGGAACACCAGCCCTAAGAATCCATTTGGCTTCATCTCAGGATCGAGATGACCACACCAGTTTTCATCTAGGGGTTCAAGGGGAAGGATACACTGGAGCAGTATGTACTGGGTCTCCATGAGCCTTACGACACGGGTTGTGCCCCCGTCATTTTGGGTGACCAACCTTTTTTTAATTTGGGGAAGGAGCTCCAGGCATTTGACCATTCGGACCGCCGACTGGCGGTGCTTGGCGCAGATGCGCGCTGGCTGGCTGAAACCACAGCTCAGTCCGAGTGTCTTCCTTGTTGGGACCAAGGATTTTGAGTTCAGGATTTGGGTATGTGTCAAAAGAGGGGGCTTATGGATTGGGAAAGCTTTTCCGAGCAAAGCGCTGCAGGATTTGCCCTGGAGTTCGGCGAGGGATTCTGGTGCTTTGGCTGGACCGCGCGGGAGCGGAAAGAACCCTGGCAAGCAGCCAGTTTCCTTGACAGGCGACGAAAAAAAACGAAGCACGCAAAACCATGTCGGGATGTGAAGCTTAAGAGGAACCACCTCAAAAGTGGACATGAATGCCCTGGATAATGTTCACCAAAGGGTCACCCATAAAAAATCACACAATGCATCGGCGTGTGTTTGTTTGGTGGTACCTTTTATTTCAACGGGACACCGAAGGCCATTTGAGGGGTTGGAGACACACCCACAGAGGCTGCGGCTCTTTTTTCAGGGCAGCCCTTGTGTCTTTCTCAAGGGACACCAAAAAGGAAAACATTTCTTTTGGTTCAAGGGAAGCCACATGTTTCATTCCACCCCTCTTTCTTGGGTGGAAAACGGCCGCCCTTTTAATGGGGGTGTAATTATTCTGGACTTCAGCCTCTTCTTTGTTGGGGGGGGAGAGAAAAAATCATCCAGCATGTAACCCTTTTTTCTAAGTGGCAGGAAGGGTCAAAAGAGGGCACGTCGAAGCCGTCCCTTCAAACAGGGCTCCTTAAAAGATCTCCATTCTGCAGTTCCATTTGAACCCTGTTGCTTTTTCAACACCTAAATCAAGGGATGTACCACCATTTACAAGTTGCACTGTTCAGGTGGTTTTTCATTTTAAGGATCCCTGTAGCGCCAATCCACCCCCCAAGCGATCCAAGCGCCCATCGCTTCGCCCGAAAGTTCGAGGCCGCGGCCGCCTCGGCGCCCTTCGGGGCCGCCGCAGCCTTTGCGGCGAAGACTTTGCGCCGCGCCATGGGTTTGGGGCCCCAAGGCTCGGGCGGGGGAAGCCGGTGGCTTTGGCTTTGCTTTTGGGTTTTTGGTTGTTTTCTTTGGGGGGGTTGTTTTCTTTCTTTCTTCTTTTTGGGGGGGGAGGCCTTGGCTGGTTGAATCTTCAAGAAGGGAGGCTCTAAGAGGAAAAGGGCGGCCCGGTTGCTTTTCAAGCGAAACCAGAAGGAGAGCCCTAAAACAACACACACACACACACACCCACAGACGCAAGGGGCTCTGCCAAGTCTTTGCCAGGCCGCAGGCAACAGCCCGTACACCGCAATTGTTTTGGCCCGGACAAGACTTGAAAGCAATCGCCACGTAAGGGCGGAAAGTTGGTTGTCTTTTTGCATTTGTCTCCCTGCAAAGCGAACTGTCGGAATTCGTTCGGATGCTATTTAAGACGAGACTCTGAATCTACAGGTTCTTGCATGTCAGGTTCGTGTTTGGCAACTTGAAAGCACCCAGAGGAACCTTCCTACGCCATGAAGGTGGATGTTCACTTGCCCAACGGAGATGGATACTCCGTAGCAGTCTCACCAGAGACGCCCATCAGCTATGTGAAGGCTGCAGCGCAGCAGCATTTCCAGCGCCGCTTGGCACTCACTGCGAAAGGCCGACAGCTCGATTTGACGGCTACGTTGAGTGAGACTGGCTTGCGAGATGGGGATGTGGTGGATGCGGTTGTGAACCTTGGCAAACTGGCTGCCAATGCGAAGGCATTCGCTTGGCATGGCCAGGGGGGCAAGGTTGTCACCTGGGGTGATCCAAACTGGGGCGGAGACAGCAGCCAGGTGCAAGACCAGTTGAGGGACGTCCAGCACGTCCAAACAACTCAGGGCGCTTTTGCTGCCATTCTCGAATCTGGAGCTGTAGTGACCTGGGGTCATGCAGGATACGGCGGAGACAGCAGCCAGGTGCAAGATAAGCTGAGGAACGTCAAGCACGTCCAAGCAACTCACCATGCTTTTGCTGCCGTTCTTGAATCTGGGGATGTTGTGACCTGGGGCAATCCTGGCTTTGGCGGGGACAGCACTGGGGTGCAAACACAGCTGAGGAACGTCCAGCACATCCAAGCGACTTGTTATGCTTTTGCTGCCATTCTTGAATCTGGGGCAGTTGTGACCTGGGGGCACGCCATGTTAGGCGGAGACTGCAGCCTGGTGCAAGGGCAGCTGAGGAACGTGCGGAACATCCAAGCAGCTGACATGGCTTTTGCTGCCATTCTTGAATCTGGGGCTGTTGTGACCTGGGGGCACGCAGAGAAAGGCGGGGACAGCAGCCTGGTGCAAGAGCAGCTGAGGAACGTGCAGCACATCCAAGCAACCGTCGGTGCTTTTGCTGCCATCCTTGAATCTGGGGCTGTTGTGACCTGGGGGGACGCAGACAATGGCGCGGACAGCAGCCTGGTGCAAGAGCAGCTGAGGAACGTCCAGCACATCCAAGCAACAGGCGGTGCTTTTGCTGCCATCCTTGAATCTGGGGCTGTTGTGACCTGGGGAGACGAGGACTTTGGCGGGGACAGCAGCCTGGTGCAAGAGCAGCTGAGGAACGTCCAGCACATCCAAGCAACAGGCGGTGCTTTTGCTGCCATCCTTGAATCTGGGGCTGTTGTGACCTGGGGGCACGCAGAGATTGGCGGCGACAGCAGCCTGGTGCAAGGGCAGCTGAGGAATGTCCAGCACATTCAAGCAGCCCGCAGGAATGCTTTTGCTGCCATTCTTGAATCTGGGGCTGTTGTGACCTGGGGCAATCCTGGCTTTGGCGGGGACAGCACTGGGGTGCAAACACAGCTGAGGAACGTCCGGAACATCCATGCAACTGAGGCTGCTTTTGCTGCCATTCTTGCATCGGGGGCTGTTGTGACTTGGGGTTCATCATATGCTGGAGACAGCAGCCAGGTACAAGAGCAGCTGAGTTTGAATCTGGGGCTGTTTGGGCCTGCCACAGATCTGAATTTCATCAAGCTCCCGAAGCGCAGATCGGTTGCATCATTTGAAGATGGCGAGTGAGAACTTGGGCAAGCACTATGCCGAGTACAGAGCAGCACGACGGCCAATTTTGACGCAGCGAGTTGATTGCGGCGAGCACAAACAAGCATGGAAGAGAGCTAAAATGTTTTACCCCGGCCCCGATGAGCGAAAAGTTCTGGGTGATTCATATAGGGGTGTCCCCTTCACCGGGGGCTCATCACTTTAGGCCGCAGTTTCCTCTTAATCCGGGGTCAGCATTGGCAATGCCTTGAAGCACTTATCGCTTTCCACGAGGTCTGTGGTGGGAAAACACACCACTCACTCCTGGCCGGCTGCCAAAAAACAAGATGGCTGATTGCGAGGGAACATCGGCACTGTCCAGAGTCGGGAGCCTGGTCTTTCTTTCTTTCTCAGCCCTGTGGGTTTGTCTCATATTTTGAGCTCCCATTGCTAGTTTCCCTCGGTTTCCCTCTCAAGTCGCCCGGAAAAAAAAAACGGTATTCCGAGACAGACCCAAGGTCTCGCCGACCCGCCGGAGCCGGTCTTGCTCACGCTGGTGGCGCGCTATGCGCCGGGGGGTCCCAGCAATACGAGCAACTGACCGGCAAAGTGGTACTGTGGATGGACGAAATCCATTTCGCATTCCAGAAACCCTGAAATGACTCCCCAAATATCAGCCAAGAATGGTTTCCAAGGGTTTCAAATTGGTGCGAACGGATTTCGTCCACATGGGCCGGAGGTTTGTTTCATGTATCATGAGGCCTGTGGAGGGAGCCCAAAGGCCCAAGGCCTCGCGAACGAACCAAGCCTAGGGACCCCAAAGCTTGCTGGGAGGAGAATGGTACATGCCAGTGATGGCACGGACACCAACCGAAATCGAAGATCCCACCCCGCCAACATGTAACTCAGTTGCGCAAAGCCGACCTTTCAACCTTTTGGTTTTCCAATTTTGGTCTATCTTTAGTAAAGGCCCCAAAAGGTTAACCTTTTAGTTCCAGGTCCTTTGGGCAACTTGGGCATAGGTGTCCTTGTTTGGTTTGGTTTGGTGAAATGACGCGCCCTGGGTTACATGGTTGTTCAATCATCTACCAGGGCAATCCATGTTCCAAAAAGGACACCTATGGTTTCGGGGGTCTGCATGTCCAAACTGGTTCATTTTGCCGGTACAGGTCATGGGAGGCTTTGGGGGAACGACCGTTCGACATTCAACAAATTAGTGTCTGGATCAGTACCAACTCGATTGCCCAACAAAACTTGAATTACAGCTCTCTGGTTTTAACGGTACCCTTTGTTTGGTGGTTTCAAAAAGAACCCCCAGTCAGCGAAGCAAACAACGCCCATTTTGCAACACGCACCCTGAAAAACATGGCTGGCCTTTGGTTTGACCTCAGCCTCTGGGGCCTTTTTGGAAACAGATGGCTTTTCCACGAAACGTCGGTAGACCTTGTCACGAAGATAAACCCTGTAGAAAATGGCCTTTTTCGAGGTACAGCAACGCAAAGCTGGCCGCCGGCTGTTCAGATGGAGGCCGGAGCCTCGACTACACAGGCTCCTGCTATGTGAGGTGCATTGGGCGTGTTGGGCATTTTGATTTGCCGGTGTTTTGAGACGAAACTGAGCTGAAGCCAATTTGAACACTGAACATTCTACAAGTTTGGTTCGAAGCGTGTCGGTGCATTTCTACAGGCCTACCATGTCTTTCCACCATTCAAGAGGCATAATTGACTTCCTGCACATGTTGATATATATATATATATATATATGTATATATATAATACACAATTTCCAGCACATATGTTTTCACGCTGCAAATGGGAAGCTTGGTCTCATGACCTCCCCAAACTCTTAATTCCGACCCCCACATCCTGATCCAACTGTGGATACCAATTGTTGCACTTTTCTGGGTTTTGTTAGGAAACCTCCCGAGGGAATCCATAGAGCATCAATCACACACCCCAGACCTTCCCCCGGTGATCCTGTCTTTTTGGGTTTCTGGGCAAGAGGTGAGTCCAACACATACTGGGCCAACCTTTCTATTGTTTCTACTATCCCCGATTTGGACCCACAACGGTTTTGCTTTTGGTTTCCCTTTCAATCCAAGCAACCAGGGGTACCAACTCCAAAAAGGACGAGCCTTCAGAAAGGCCATGGGGCATAACCTGGTGAATGAACGTCCATTTGCCACCTGTTTTGATGTTCACCAGGGGTGTTCAGGGTTTTGACCCAAACGACCACCCGTGAGGCATCCAATCACCCCTCCCCCCATAGGCCCGGACCTCCGTGCGCTGGGGGACGGTCTGGACGCCGCCCAGTCCGCGCTGCGCAGCCGCGCGAAGGCGTGGCTTGGGGCGCCATCCGCGTGGGAAGGTTCCCACGGGGGTGAGATGCTTGGGGCGTCGCAGGGAGTTTCAAAGCGGGTTTTAAGGGGGGGCGGGGGAACGTTACCAGGAATCACCAAAATAGGGGGATGGGTCAAAATTACACCACCAGGATATGGACCGCAGGTAGTCCATGTTTCCATATTCCATTTGGGGTACCTATTCTTGACCCACACCCGTATTAATTACTTGGCGGGCGGAGCCACATATTCAAGCCTGCCGCTTGGCGGTTGGATGCGGCAAGTGCCGGCCTCCTGCTTTTTGGCTCCGGAAGTCAGCGGGCCCGTCCAGTGAGCCCACCTGAAGCGGTCCTTGTAACAAGTAGCGACTAATTTCGCGATTGTGAATGGACGAACTCAACTTCACACCAGTTGAGATGGATGAACCTCCACTGGGATAAACCAGCGTCAAACCACCTACTAGGCGCAGTTTGTCCATCCACAGCACGGCCGCGCTGTGGTTTTGACAACTTATCCTTTGCCATATGTGCAGTCTGGAAATGAGTGAAAGCAGGAATTGAGCAGGCTTGCTCTGAAAGCAAACCGTGGAGTTGTGCCCGTGCTTTTTTTTTGTTTATGCAGGTATATAGGAAAGGTGATGTCTGAACTAACATCACATATCAACACTTCAAACTGCCCTCCTATCCACCTTGACATGCACCAGAAAAGCGGTCCCTTTTAAAGGAGAATCGTCCAAACCAGGAACCCGAAACATGTGTTTCCAATGCGGACAGGGGGGGGGGGGGTGGGGGTAAGTGAGATCACCTAGCTGGTGCCCCAACTGGTTTCCCAGGGCTCCTTCAAAGATACATTTTGCAACCATGTGAATCATGGCTTTTTCCGCCAGAATAATCCCTTCCCCCTAATAATAAACGACGCCCCCCCCTCCCCCCCCTAAAAAAATACTTCCGAAACACATATTTATTATTAGGGAGACCTTTATTAATAGGGGGAACGGATTAATGGGAACCCACCATTTACAAGGCTAATAATGGTAAGGATCCCTCGGCTCCCGCCTGGTTTTCGCTCGGCTTCCCGAGACCACCGCGACTCGCTTCGCAGGTGGCCAAAGATATGGTCTTGGCCGTGGCCCCAGTCCGGGCTCGGTAGCCCGGCGAAGCGAAGCGTCGGAAACGCCCGAGGCGTTGGACGGCTCCGTGTCTTTCCTCCAACCTCTGTGGACCATCCACGGATTCGGGGAAGGAACACGAGCTCAGACATGAAAGCCCTGACTTTGAGGATGTTTCTTATTTCCGGCCTGGGAGTTGTAGTAATTTCCAAAGCATGGTCAACAGACCCATTTGCTTGGGATTGGCAGGGATTGTCGTCAACCGCTAGGGGTGTAGACCACCAACTTCAAGGAGGAGGCCACGACGACACTTGAGTTATGTGAATTTGCGCGGATCTCTCCATCAGTATCACGTGGCTCGGGTGTGTGTTCATTATGTAAGTAGGACTTAGGACAGAGTTGAAGCATTGGGCCAGACATGATCCTGCAACATTTTGGTCCAAACCACATCATATCAAACAGCAAAACACGCATCAGGGCGACCTGTGAGCCAACAATGCCCAACAAACATCGGGTCCCCAAACCCCCCCACCCCCCCACGCCCCCCGCATGCCCGCCCTACTGTCAGCCGTCAGCCGTCAGGCGGTGGCCGGCGAGATGGCCACGCTGGACTCCGTCCCACTCCCTTCGCTGTGTCCGCAGCTGAGTGCGCCTAGCGCCTTGTGGGTGACGGGGAAGAGCGTTTTTCAGCTTGTGATGCTGCAATGGCAGGTGTGCAGATTTTTGTTTTACTCAAGTGCAGAGGCTCACGGGCCATAAGGCCATAAGCCCATAGGCGGGCCACAGGCTCTCTCTCTCTCTCTCTCTCTCTCTCTCTCTCTCTCTCTCTCTCTCTCTCTCTCTCTCTCTCTCTCTCTCTCTCTCTCTCTCTCTCTCTCTCTCTCTCTCTCTCTCTCTCTCTCTCTCTCTCTCTCTCTCTCTCTCTCTCTCTCTCTCTCTCTCTCTCTCTCTCTCTCTCTCTCTCTCTCTCTCTCTCTGAGCGCCGCTGTGGGGGTGGGCCATCGCATGACCAGCCACTCATGGGGCAAGGCTTTCAAAGGGGTTTCTGAAACTAGCCGAGCCAAGCCAAGTCACTCCGGCTGGCTAGCTGTGCGCAGGTCCCAAGTCTAGCGCTCGCATTTGGTATGAAGACCTAGAGCAATGCTCAATCGGCACGAGTTTGTGCTCCAGAGCGGGAAGAGCATGGGAAAAGACCTCCATGGAATCTGCGGTCAGCAAAGTTGGGAACGGACATAATTCCATTTTGATAACCCGACTTCTCACTATCCTCACTATCAGTTGAACGGCATGAAACACCCAGGGCGGCCCTGGCAAGCAAGCGCAGCCCGCGCGAAGTGAGGCTCGGTGCAGCTGCCTGAGGCAGGAAGCCACGATTTTGGGGTGGGGGTTGATGAGAGGGCGATTCAGTTGAAAGCTTCGGCCAAACTAGCAAGACGGGGGGTGGTCAAACTGGAAAGACGGGGAAAGGGTCAAACCATCCACGGAGGGCAGGGAGAGCCTAGTCCATTGTGAGTCCGCACTCTAGGTGTGCGTGGTACCATGGATCATTGACGTGTTGGTTTGTTTTTCTCTTTTTTCTTCTTTTTCGACCACTGAGATTAAAAAATAGCATCAATCACTCCATGAAGTTCCAATCTCGGCTGCTGGAAGTGAAGGGTCCAACTCGATTCATGAGGGCACTGAAGGAAGCAATCATCCCATCAATACTTTCCTGGAATACCCCGAGAAACAAAATTTCTCGCAGAGTTGGCAGGCCCCGGAAAGTCTTGGACCACAGCAAGCATGGGTTTGGCGTGGCAGCGAATGAAACAGCAAGACAGCAATCTGCCCAACTTGCCATGTGAGAAGGGTAACCGGTAACCCTTGGGTGCGTCAACACCTAATCACGCAGGCCAGAAACTCATCAAATGCCTTGTTGAAGGCTTCCGTATCAGTCCTTCTATGTGACACTCTTTGTGACGCGGGGCGCACACAGGCTTTCTTGTTGCGGCCACTTCTCCGCAAGAGACCGGCGATAGTCAACACATCTTTCCCAGGATGACCAAGATGACCTCTCACAGTAGGCTAGAGCCAACGGTGCGCGCACTGCAGATGGTAGCGAACCATGGTGGCAAGCAACGGCTCAGAAACCATTGGCAGAAGCCCCCTTTCTAGGTTGGCACATGATGCTCACTACCGCTTGTCCCATGGACAGACCGTAGATCAAACTATAGTACAGGCAACTCAGCCAGCGCTGCATTGCTTGGTCTGGCTGCCTTGGATTTCAGGACTATGCAATACCCTGCCGTGTGCCGAAATTGGAGATCACACTGAGGCTGTGTGAACCGGAAATCGTCACAAAACCCACGCTCTTCGTAAACTAAATCGTGTTGATCACACAAGGATTGAAGATGTCCGGATGCGATCATAAATTATACAGGTTTTTGGGACTTCTGGATGAACTGTAGCTTGCCCAGAATGATTCGCTTTTCTTGCCTTGATTTTCCCACCTTGGCTTTCAGGACACAGAGGACCCGCCGCTTTTGGGGGGCTCCGACTCAATGCCTACCTTCAAATCCCCAGGCGCCGCAGCTGGTGGAGGAGACCTGCGCGGGCCTCGGAGGCAGGGGCCTGGCACTTGCATTGGAAAGCGAAAGGAGAGCTACCCTCCGACCATGGAAGTTGGCAAACCCCTTTCCAAGAAAGTCGTCTGTCAGGGCTTTGTAAGCCCTTCCATGTTAGTCGGGAGGGTAAGTACTGTTTCGAGGTTCCCCGAATTTGGACACCCAAGACCCCTGGAATTTGCTTCGTTGGACGGGTTCTTGCGGAAAGCACCCGCCCCCCCTCTGGCACTATTCCTGAACACCTGCCAGCTCCGCAGTTTTTCTTTTTTGTGTGTGAAACCGCTCCGGACGGGCTTGCAGAAAGTCACCGAGCGGCATTTGAATCATTTGAACAGAAGCAAAAGAGCACACAAGAGGAGACAACAAGCCCCCCCCCCCACCCACCCGCCCTTCCCCGCCACCGGATGTTGGCCCTTCGCCCCTTTTTCGCCTTAGGGACAAGTGTGCCACTGCTGGGCTTTGGCACCCACGAGCTCTCCGGGCGGCTGGGTGGCAAGAGGCGAAGTGGCGTCCAAGGCATTTGCTGAGCTACTGTGGATGGTTGTGAAATCCATTTCGCACCACCTAAGAAACCATGAGAAACCACTGGTTGTTGGTATTTATCAGGGAATCTGACCATTCCAGGCTTCTTGGGTGGTGCGAAATGGATTTCGGCCGTCCACAGTATGATCACGGGCGGGGGGGGGCCTTCAATTTGGAGCTCCAGAAGTGTCATTTTTCGTGGAGCCCACGAGTTGAATGATTTTTTGAAGGGGAAATCCAGCGACCCCTGTCCAAACCTGGGTAGATGAAGGCTACACGTGCAACCGCACATAGGCCCTTGAAGTTCTTTGCATGCCCTTTTTAAGGCCAGATTTTGATTGACACTGGTGAGATTTGCTCACAGAAATTCATTTCAGGGCTTAAAGAGTCAAGTTGTTCAAGGCCCCGACCCCAATCCCGTTCTTTGAGCCATGTAGGAAACAAAACGCTGTGGGGGCAATCACGATCCAATGTGTATCAGAAGAAAATATGTTCAGTGCACTCTATCTGGGCCCAGCATCCAGCATGCATAAGAGCTTGTTGCATGTCTTGGGAATTCTGGCGGACGCGGAATGCGACCATATTGTCTGGGCCAACATGCGGTAACATCGTCTCCTACCTCACACTAACGTGGGAGGAAACATGCTATGTCGATGGGAGGACTGCTAAAGTAATGATTTCAGAAAATATTTGAAGCCTAGATTTAGACCAAGTTAGTCGTCGCAGTCGTCATCTCCCAAGGGACGAGTGCTATGCCGCAGTGCGCTCTGCACTGGAGGCACCGCCGGTGGTGCTCAGAAGAGGATGGAGGATGGTCAAAAATGAGGCAAGTATTGGGGTGTCCACTGATGGTCATAAGTGGCTGAATCATTGCGCAGATTGCTCTTCATGAGATGACTTGGCTTAGTGCCCCAAAACCAAGTTCTATTGTCTTAGGCCGTAGTGCGAGGTTCTTTTCAGGTCTTGCTTCATTCTGATTGGCTGGTTGAAGTCTGTTTGGTTGGGTGATTTTGTGCCTTGAGAAAGGCCCCCAGAGTTGCAGGAAGCCGGTTCATTGACATGCTCGTGGAAATGATTCTGATGTGGGCTGTTCAGGATCGCAATCTGTAATGCTTCCTGGTCTTAGAATTCCTCCTGTTTGTCCCTGAGTTGATTATTTGGTCAGCCGGTTTGAACAGCCCGAGCGGGTGATTGTCAACCACTCAGGGCTTCCAGCGGTGCAAAGTGGATTTGGCCCATCCCAGGTGCAAAAGTTGGCCGTGGGTTGCTTATACGGTGGGTAAACCCCAAGTGACCGCCCCCCCCCCCCAGTGGTGCTCTTTGACCCTTTTGGGGGGAGGGTTCCCCCTACTAAAATAGACTGCACAAAAAATGTACCATCATTCTAACCTTTCTACTGGAGGACCTAGTCTATATACGTCCCTTCATAGCTTCATAGGCAAATGGCCATGGGTCAAAGCCCGTACCCCCATAGACTAATGGGTGGTGCACCTACCCCAAAATGGGATCCCATTGGTTTTGACCCACAGCCAAATGGTGCTGTGTTGCGCAGGCGGTTGCACTTCCCGTTGGCTTGCAGGCGGGCGTGCGGCACATCGACTCTGCCGGGAGGCCCTGCTGTCAGTGGGAGTTGTCAACGAGAATGCTCCCATTTGGGTCTCAGGGTATCTACAGTGACCCTTTGTTGGTGGTTTTAAAGGGACACCCAAAGAAGAACCGCCCTTTTTGGGGGTCTCCGACACAACACACACCCTTTTGTTGGGCTGTGGGAAAAAAATCGGTACCCAAAACAGAACCCTGGATTGAAACATGGACTGAATCTGCGGTCTTTTGATGGTTTAGTTCTGACCCATACCCCTTTGGATCCATGACCATCCCAAGGACAAGAAGTTCACAACCAAGTACAAGTCCATGACGATCCCAAGCAACCCCAAGTCAATAGTCATTTGAGCGCCTTTTCAGCTTGGTTTAGAAGGGAAACCAAAAGGACCGCCCTGATTGGCGAACATGGGGGATGGCACGGGGTTGATGCTCACCACCTGTTTTCCGACCTCATGAAATACATCCCCAAGTCACCCCGGATATATCGCTAACCATCAAGCATAGGGCTGGAAGACCAAGCCACAAGCAAAGGCTCGCCGGGCATCCCAGGCAAAGCTCGGTGCGAGAGACGGGAATGAGACATTTGTTCGTTCCTTGGCCACCAGCGGTTTCCTGAAAATTCTCTTGGAATCCAACCAAAAAAGAACATCCAACTGGCGGTTTCCAGATTTTGGGGGAGTCTTTAAACCATCCAACTGGTGGTTTCCCTTTTTCGGGGGAGTCTTTAAACCATCCAGCTGGCGGTTTCCCCCTTTATTTTTCCGGGCACCAAAGCCCAAGGGTTCCTCCCACCTCGCCCGAGGCCGAGGGCTACGGCAACGCCTTGGAGGTGGCCAGGGCCATGCGGCACAGCCAGGCGCCGTTTGGTCGGCTCGGCTCGGTCGGCGCCCGAGCGCCTGGGTGGATGATCCGGGTAAGGTACAATCCCAACCAGGCTATGGGTTCGGAACTCCGCCTTCTTAGTCCTTTACATGGTTCTGGACCCTTCTAATTCCGGGTTTTGATTGTGACTCACCCCTTTCCCCCCTTTTTTTGGGTGGCTGCCCGAACCAAAAATGGTCTTCCTCAAAAAGGGTTCCATTTTTTCTCCAGGGTCACTGAGCTCAGGTATTTGGCCCTGCTCGGTTCCGTTGAGTCGGTCTTCCCGTGGTTTTCTTAGGGGAAGCTAAGGAGGAAAGCCGTCGCCGTCCAATTTTTGGAGAGGGTATCCCTTTTTTTTTAGGTGGTTTCAAGTGGGACACCAAGCGGACCTTACCCCCGTTTGGGGGGGGGGTTGGGGGGAGGAGGGGGGAGGGGGAGAGGGGGAGAGGGGGAGAGGGGAGAGGGGGGAGGGGGAGAGGGGGAGAGGGGGAGAGGGGGAGAGGGGGAGAGGGGGAGAGGGGGAGAGGGGGAGAGGGGGGAGAGGGGGAGAGGGGGGAGAGGGGGAGAGGGGGAGAGGGGGGAGAGGGGGAGAGGGGGGAGAGGGGGAGAGGGGGAGAGGGGGAGAGGGGGGAGAGGGGGAGAGGGGGGAGAGGGGGGAGAGGGGGGAGAGGTCCCATGAAGAAAAGACGCACACCTCCCAATCCGTTTCATGGTTAAACATTCATTAGTAGTCGTTGTAATCACTAGTATATTTTCATGGGTTATCCTTTTCATTCTAGAAATTGTTGATGTTGCAATCATTCACTGCTAAATTGGTATTATTCATTCATCAGGACCTTTTTATGTTTCCAAAAGGACACTCACGAACAGGAGGCCTGCCTCAAAAGAAAACGGTGGTTTGTTTTTCCCGTACGAATCGAAGCAGCGACAATCTGATCTTATGTCAGCGAGACTTTTCTGCTTCAGCGCCACGGGAGCTCGCTTCACAAGCACATGGGTGAATCACGAATGAGTCCCCTGAAATGGTGGGTGTCCTGAAAGGTGTCCCTAACTTCAAGTCTTCAGGCCGAGAAGCCTCGCTTGCTCGCTTGCAGCTATGTGGAGAGGTCCCAAGGCATGTTCCGCTTGCTTTAAACCTTTGGGATTCTTCTGTCTTTGGGGCGATGCGCGGCGATGCGCAGCGATGCGCGGCGATGCGCGGCGATGCGCGGCGATGCGCGGCGATGCGCGGCTACGTAGCTTGCGCTTGGATGGCTCAACTGCTCCGCACAGCGGAAGCCAAGCGAGCCCCAAAGCGTGTCCGAACATCCGCGAATCCGGTCAGGTGCCGCGCGACCAGATCTTCTTTGCCACCAAGCTCTCGCAGGGGGACCTCTCTGAGGCGAAATCGTGTTTTTCCGGATTCGCGCGCTTCGAAGACGGCGGCCCAAATAAAAGACGAAGACGGAACGCGCGGAATCGCGCGGGGCCTTGGATGTCTGCGGGGTGGTTTTAAGAAAAAAAGGTGGGTGTAAGATGCGGCTGAGTTTGTTTGTCGGAATGTGCTATACTAGGTGACCCAGTAGTGCCATTTACCGTTTCTTTTTTGGGGAAGGTGCCCCTACTAAAATAGACTACAGAGTAAAAATCGGGTACCTTTATTCTAACCTCTCTACTGGAGGACCTAGTACAGGTCTTAGTACAGGTCTGGCCGAGGCAAACAAAACCTTTGGGAGCTGATCTGGGAGAACTGGAACAAGTCTGAAGACATGCGCGGTGCTGAAAGTTGGCGTGGTATGAATTTTATCTAGATATCCTGACATGGTGGGGATATGATGTCCAACCACTGTCAAGGGGTTACCTATAGACAATTGAAACTCGTCGCCAAGTGTTCTCCAGCTTTTTTGCCTTGCCTCAGCCTGACTTTAGGGTCGGATTGCGCCCGCAAGCAGGTCTTGTGATCGATCTGGCTGCGCAAGAGGCAACTCCTTCGATGTCGCTCAGGCTGATGGCTCGCATGAAGACGCAGGATTGTGGTGTTAGGTGCCATGAAGATGCACACTTGCCCCGCATCTGTGCAGTTGTCGGAGGTCGGGGAATCAACTCGATCAGACCTGTTTTACTTGCCGACCTGTTGGCAACAGATCCTGCGAAAAAATCCCGCATCTTCATGCAAGCCATCAGCCTGAACAACATCGAAGGAGTTGCTTTTGCTTTTGGAGGGAGATGCCATGGTTTTGCAGGCTTTGGAGCAATGGTGCAGATGTCGAATTGCTGGTCATGCTTATGACCAGTTCGGCGCTAGATGTTCATGGGCGTGCCATGTTCTTTCAAGCTCAGCCTCTCCCGCCCCAGACAGTTTCCGCGGCAATTACCTTGTACCAACATGCTCCAGACCGTTTCCCTGCAAGTATTGACATGGTGGGAGCCAAACAAATCAAAGTTCCCTTTGCAGGCGCCCTTTTGCTTCTTTTTTTTTTCTTCCTGAAGCGACACATGCTCGGAGCCAGCGAGAGTTGTTCGCCTTTCGCATCAGGCAGACGCCTACAGCGCCCTGCAGGCGGAGCTGGACCGGTTCGGTGGGTACGCAGACCTGTGCTGCCCGGTGTGCGAAAAGCGGGAGAAACTTCAGATCTGAACTTCGTCTGAAAGGATCATAGGGGAGCTCACCCGGTGGGAAGCAAGTTTGCTTTCAAAGACACCACTTTTTGGCTTGGTTTTTCTCGGGACGCCAAAGTGGAGCCGACGTGTCTAAGCAACTCAAAGCATTCAAGGCCCGTAAGTTCCGCGGACGGACGGGGTGGATGTGTATCCTGGGCGAACACAACTGTTCGCGTGCTCGATAATTTTTCGCGTGGAACGAGTGCATTCAAGTTTCCAGGTCCATCATCCTCCTCCTCACCATCACCACCACCATCATCACCACCACCGCCTCACTACCGGCGTTACCACCATCGCGTTAGCCCCACGTTTGCCCCGCTTGGGATGCCACGCGTTTCATTCCCCCTGTTTTGCGCTTCAAACCGTATCACGTTGAAGGGTCTCACCCAAGGCCCAGCATAAAGTGGGCAAGCAGGGAAGCAATATGGTGGCTTTTAGAGTGGTATTGAAAGGAAACCAAAAAGGAGCCCACCAATTTTTGGGTCCTCGAGAAAAGACACCCATATAAACAGAGGGGCATGCAATGTTGACCCCTCATTCATACCCCGCTCAATCAATCCGCCGGGTGCTCCTGGAAGAAAGGACTCCGCACTGGAAGGGAGGCAACGAGTGAGGGGCAAAACAAATCATCGACATGTCCACTTAGCCAAAGGTGGGGGGTTTACTGACCAGAGCGGTTTACTAACCAGGTTCATTCACCAAGGGTTTCGTCACCAGAAAACTTCTTGGCCAGGGGGGTTTATCAACCAGGGGCTTTTTAATTGGGGGTGTCTGAATTTCTGGGGCCCGAGAACAACCGCGGTGACCTCTCTAGGGGTAGCTTCCCCATTCTGAACCCAGGGATCCTTCTTTCCAGAAACCCACCCAAAACCCCGGGGAAATGGCGATCGGTTTCTGAAAAGAACGATGGCTGAAAAGAATGGAAAAGGAATCAACCCCTAGAAACTCGCGGGGTTTCTGAAATCATCAAATATTTTTCTTGATTCAAAATTCACATGTATGTGATGAGGACCAACCTCTTTTTCTAAAAAACCCAGAAAAAAAAGAAAGAAGAAAAAACGCGGCGAACCTCCTTGAGGTTACCTCCACTTCCCCTCCGCCAGCAACTTGCCGCCCTGGCGCGCGCTGCTGCGGCTCCGGCGCGAAGGCCGGTGCCGCCACCTGGGCCTCTCCAACTTCGGGCGCTCCGACGCCTGGCGCGCAGTCGGAGGTGGCTCCTCCCCATTTTTGGGTGGGGAGCTGCCCGGAGCTTCTGTTTTTTCTTCTGGGTGGTGCTCGTCTTTCTTGGAGTTGGTTCCCCGTTTTCTTTTTCGTTTTTTTTTCTCGGGAACAAAAGGGAAAGACATGTTTGTTTACTGGGGTCATTGTTCTGATTGTTTCTGGGGGTTGTCAAGGCTGGTTGTGCCCCTCCAACCCACCGCCGAACGGGGGTGACTTTGATCATGGTAGATCACGAGGCCAGATTTACCCAAAGGCAAAGCACCAGGGGGGTGGTTGAATCTTCATCTTCGTGTTCAGACCATAGAGTTTAGCGAGCCATAGAGTTCGCGCCATAGATGGATCCTGTCACTAGGCACGAAGATGGTGCTATGGCCTGGAGCCAGTGAGGCAGAGAGGTTGCAACTTGAAACGGGCTGATCTTGCTACTTTGCTCCTATCATGGCTGACTTTAATTGGTTTTAAAGTACCCGACAAATGATTTTAGTCCCTTTGCGTTGGTGGCAACAGGGAAGACCCCGGGTTCTTTTCTCCTCACGCCTCGCAGAAATGGCCAACTGTGGGTTGATGCGCCACGAAGAAATTCAGGAAGCCATTGGGAGTCAATGGCTTCTTGCGGCTTGTTCTATTTGGGTCTGGGTCAAAATTAGGCACCAGGGGACCACAGGTTTTTGTCCTTGATTCCATTTACCCGGGTTCCATTTTGGGTACCCTTTTTTTGACCCACAGCCATTTCAGCGCCTTCTTTGCAAGCCGTCCCACCTGGGCGACGTTCAATTTTTAGCAGGTAAGTCAACAGCCATCGTCATCAACAGCTTGATGGTTTTTTACTGCATCGGCGTGCGGCGTTGTGGTTTGCCATGACGCAGTTTTTTTCTTCTTCCCGGGTACGCCGCTGAGTGTGCGCTTCTGCGGTTGACATTCTCAGTTTGTGCCACCTTTGGTAGAGGAGGGCTTGGACCTCAAAAGAGGAGTTTGGGCCAAAATCTATTTTGATACCTGGGTGCCCCACAATCCAACCAGCCGACAACGCCCTCAGGAGATTGAAGAGATCTTGGCCCACAGCGAGGTGAAACCTGTGGCTTTGCAGACGCTTGCTGCAAGGGTGAGGGCTGCAGGTCTTCCGTTTGCTCTGGCCCATTTCATCCTGAAGCTATGGCAGCAGATCTGTCACACAATGGCCCCCCCCTCACTGCGACAAAAAGAATCGACGGATGCCTTGGGATAGATGGAAGTAAAGCAATGACCTCAGGTGGCCGTGGCTCAAAATTAAACAGGAGGGGTTACGCGGGTTTTGGTCCATGTTCCACTTACCAGGGATCCATTTTGGTACCGTTTTTTTGAGCCACAGCCAGGTGAGGACAGACGGTCCTTGTGCCTTTGAGCAAAGGCGTCAGAGCTGGCTCCCAGTGGCTGACAAGAGACGACCTTCCGCTTTTCTTTTGCGGTTCGATTGGGATATGCGGACGCGCCCAATTTGTCAAGGCTGACGAGGTGACAGCCTGGCAGTCCCCCAAATGGATGAAGTTGATGTGCACAGATAGGAGTGTCTCTTTTTTCGAAGGTACCCCTTTTGGGGGTTGGTTTCAAAAGAAACCAAGGGGAAACCGTCATTTTCAATCACACACACAGATGTCAAAATAGGAGGACCCCTACAAGGGTGGCATTCCTTTAGTTGTCCCTTTACACCAACGAACAAGGGTACCCTCAAAATTCGAACACATACAAACGAAAAGCAACATGGTGAAGAGGTAAGGGTAGCCTCAGAAAAAAAAGGAGAAAAACAAACAAAGACACTCCCACATCCACATAATCTACATGAACACACACACACACACACACACACACACACACACACACACACACACACACACACACACACACACACACACACACACACACACACACACACACAAACACTCACACACACACAAACACACACACACACACACACACACACACACACACACACACACACACACACACACACACACACACACACACACGCACTCACGCACGCACACACACACACACACACACACACACACACACACACACACACACACACACACACACACACACACACACACACACACACACCCACAC
>CAUJNA010002458.1:786430-808722 GCA_963377175.1 Effrenium voratum | reverse complement strand
ACAACAACAACAACAACAACAACAACAACAACAACAACAACAACAACAACCACAACAACCACAACAAACCACAACCACACCCACAACAACAACAACAACAACAACAACAACAACAACAACAACAACAACAACAACAACAACAACAACAACAACAACAACAACAACAACAACAACAACAACAACAACAACAACAACAACAACAACAACAACAACACCAACACCCACAACAACAACAACAACAACAACAACAACAACAACAACAACAACAACAACAACAACAACAACAACAACAACAACAACAACAATACCAACAACAACAACAACAACAACAACAACAACAACAACAACAACAACAACAACAACAACAACAACAACAACAACAACAACAACAACAACAACAACACAACAAACAACAACAAAAAACAACAACAACAACAACAACAACAACAACAACAACAACAACAACAACAACAACAACAACAACAACAACAACAACAACAACAACAACAACAACAACAACAACAACAACAACAACAACAACAACAACAACAACAACAACAAACAACAACCAACAACAACAACAACAACAACAACAACAACAACAACAACAACAACAACAACAACAACAACAACAACAACAACAACAACAACAACAACAACAACAACAACAACAACAACAACAACAACAACAACAACAACAACAACAACAACAACAACAACAACAACAACAACAACAACAACAACAACAACCAACAACAACAACAACAACAACAACAACAACAACAACAACAACAACAACAACAACAACAACAACAACAACAACAACAACAACAACAACAACAAACACAATAACAACCAGCAGCAGCAGCAGCAGCAGCAGCAGCAGCAGCAGCAGCAGCAGCAGCAGCAGCAGCCGGCGACGCACTGCTGCCCAGGTCGCGTGGCAGAACCAACGTTCTCCCCTATGGGCTGGCCACATGGCTAAGCCACGCCCTGCTTCACAGAGAAGAGCCCGGGCTGTCCAGGGGTGCACTTACCATGAGGCTTCCAGGGGGGCTTTGGCACCTATGATGGGTGCGCTTGCCATCCATGTGGTGCGTGCAGTGCTCAGCCAGTTCCTTTTGAGCGGGCGGGCTGAATGTGGCATGCATGTGTGCAGGGCTGCGCGGGTGCACTTGGGCGTGCTGTGAACGCGCTGGAATTGCAATGAGACAGGCATCCCCGCAAAGTCAAGGACAGCGATCGTGAAACTACCTTTCGCACGTGCGACTGGAGCGGCAGCCGGG
The DNA here is from genome assembly GCA_963377175.1 of Effrenium voratum. Classification (NCBI taxonomy): domain Eukaryota; class Dinophyceae; order Suessiales; family Symbiodiniaceae; genus Effrenium; species Effrenium voratum. Next base: position 807,436 of record CAUJNA010002458.1, on the reverse strand, counting down.
AGACTGCAACAGCAACAACAACAACAGTAAGAATGCAGGCGGCAAGCAAGCAGCCAACCAGCTACGCGAACAGACGCACAAGCAAACGTAAACACACACACACACAAACAAGCCTACAACAGGACCTGCAGGAACAACAAAAGCAGCAGGAACAGCAGGGCCGGTGTAGGGAATGTTAGGGAACAAGGAAAATTAGCCACAAGCCATTCCAGATCTCAATTGTGGCTGCAGTTGCGAAAATGAAGTTGCCGAGTTGCTGAAACAGCAACCTTTCTCGTATTTTAGAGGCACAGCCTAGCAGTTGCTGATGCTGATTGATGCTGGGCGGCCTTTTCTACAGGCTATGCTGGGGCTGTCGGCGCCGGCCATTACGCTTTGGGCTTACGATCCATCAAGGGTACGAAAAAGGACGGGCATTCAATCCCTGCATGCTCCTCCCAGCACTCTATCCCTGGCTGGGTTGCTTGAAAAGTGCGCGTTTTTGCACAACTGCTGTGGGAGTCATTGGTTGGGGCATCCCGTGGCAGGGCGGCTGGTTGCTTTTGCACGAACACTCCAAGCATCTTGCATGGGTCCCGTTGTCCCTACCTTTCCAAATAGCTGTCGGTTCCATGTTGGTCGCATTTCTATATGGGTTGAAACTCCCAATGCAGACTTACTTTTTCGGGCTCCCAAGGACTGCCTTCCAACCGCTGCTGTGAAAGAAGCCTCTTACTGGTTAAGCCAGAGGCTGGTTCTGTAAACAAGCCGCCATCTAGCCGAGCCTTCGAGGTAAACCACCCGCGGGCCCTGCCCTCGGGCACGGACCTGCCAGAGGATGTGCTGAATTTGGTGCCCCTTGGCGATGGTTTTCGTGCGATCGCAGGCAGAGGCCGAGCCATTGCTCCTTATCCAACCCTCCAAAAGCAGCAGTGATCGATCGCATCAGCCGCTCCAGTTGACATGCAGAAGCCTGTCTTAAGCGGCACGCTCTTGAAGTCTTGCCAACCTGATTCTAAGCTTGTAGATGAATATGACCTGCACTTGCTGGAGTGGACCCAGACACCAAACAACATGCCCAAACCCTGGCAAACTCCAAGAGGCATATTCTGGTTTCTTCTTTGCATTTTGTTTATCGCTCACTTCGGTCCCAGTCCAGCAGTAAGTTTGCGTGGGGCCAATTGAAACAGGGAGATGGATTCGGCTATTTGTCCTATTGTAGCATTCGCGCTTTCGCCGGATGTGGGGTAAAGTTACTCCCGTCGTCGCAGTGCGCGTCTCTGATGCTTTTTGACTTGATGGGGCCCATATGGGGCCTCACACGAGCCACCAGAGAACCTTGTAGCCCCCGCTGCCAGAGAGCCCTGTACCCCCCTTGTTACCCTGACTATGTCCGTGCCATGTTTTTCCATCATTCAATTCAGGTAGCTCCCTGATGCAACCAGCCAGAGCTCATTGCCAAACGATGGGGCGTGCCATTCAAGGCCATGTGGTCTTATGGCCGCAGATCACCGTGAGCTGTTCGTGGCTTGTGTTTTAGTTGGTTTTTGGCTCTGATGACTTGGTGGGTGGCTGCAAAAAAGCAAAGCAACTCTCTTGGCATAACTAGTTTCTTGGAAAGGGAGTCAAAGGTGACCCCTGCAACGAGGACGGCCACTTTGTCGCTGCAGCTGAACTTCAACTTTGCGCAGATGCTACAGGGAGAAAACGTGCCTCGGTCTTTGTCCAGAAATGCTGATGTTGACCCAATGCGGGAGGTCATGTGAGCTACAATCAAAACCGAAGGTTAGTAAGGGGCAGTCCCAGCCGGAAATAGTTGCGGCCGCCTTTCTAATTCTTCACATGGTTCTGGGTTCACCATTTTTGTACCAGGTTTTGATTGTGACTCATGTGGCAGAAGCATGGGCTATTTACGGTGGCACATGTCGGGACACTGGTATTCACGTTTTCCTTGCGACTGTCTGATTGAAGCCCAGGGCAGGACGTGCGGAGCCCCATGTTGGCAGTCACAGGTACGCGTCACCATTAGGTCCCATAAATGTGAAGACTGTCCCCAGACGGTTTCCCAGTTGCCAGATTCAACTCGGTCGGGTGGCAGGTACCTGCCAACCTCCTGCAGCTCAAGGAGTTTATCCTCAACAACGACGGCGCGGATTCCCAGGTTTCCAGTAGGACCGAAACCGATGGATCCGACAATATCCGACGCTCCAGCGGCAGTGCACTTTCCATGTTTGGAGCTATGCATTGCCAGTGTGCGCTTCGTTTTGGAAGAGATATAATTTGCAAACAGCGCATGGTGAATGGGAGGGCAATGAATGTATACGTCAATTTGGTGGATCTAACAGGCTTGTATTGCTTGCAAGCACCCGTGTTGTGCTGCAGGGCTCAGTTTCTGCTTGGACCCTCATGATCCCTGTGCGGATTTCCAAGTTTTTTCAAATCGCCACTTTGATCTCGGAATGTAGCACTCTCAACCCCAAGGTTGAGCAGGAAATTCCGTAAATCCTACCCTCTTTCCAACAATCACGGAAGTGGACATGGAGGCTCCCCAAAGGGAAGTAGTCTTCCAAAGCAGCTTCCATGATTGTTGGAGGGTATGAGTTTGGAGCTCGGCATGTTGCTTGCCTAATCTGCAACTTTGCAGCCCAGGTGAGGCGACCTTGAAGTTCTACGCTGCTCGGATGGATTTGCTTGCGCAGTACCTGTTGCTTGCTCGGGAGCTTGGTAGGGAAATGGCGGGCTTTAAGGCCACTTTTTGTGATACCAGGGGGACCTTTGAGATGACAAAATAGTCATTGGAATGGTCCATTTTGGTATAACAGATCGGGTCATATTCTACAACCGTAGGAATCGTGAAACTTCATCATGTGTTTGGGTGTGTGTGTGTGCGCGCGCGCGCGTGTGTGTTGAATCCGTGTATGCCAAGCTGGCATTTTTTGTAGCTTCACCCGTTTTTCTAGTGCTCCAAAAGATGGTCCATGCCGAGCCAAAGATGTTAGCTGGAGTTTGAAGCGCACGACGTGACCTCTTTCCAAGACGTGTTGAGCTGGTGTTGGGATATCATGGGCTCACCTAGTGACAGGCCAAAAGCATGCTAAGCGTTGTTCCCATTGACTTTGCAGAAGAGTGTGGCTGCGTGCCTCGCTCTGCTTCATCAGATTGAAGGCAGTTGCCGATGCTCGTGCAGTTTTGGCTTCAACCTTCAGCACCATGAGCCATGCCACTGGCCCTCCCCCGCTTTAAACATGCCCCCCCCAGAGGCGCAGGTTGCACTGAACCTACTGTAACTATGGAGCATTTGAGAGGCATCCAAAGGACATGCAGGAAGCTCAAGTTGAAAAACCTGCCTCGAGGAGGTTCCCTTGCCCTGTCTCCCAGATTCTCCATACAAACCAGGCAAGCACTGGTGGGCCCCAACTAGGTCTCGCAAACGGTTAGACTTTTGCATGCAGGCACAAACAAACCACTTCTACCAGGGAAAGGTGGAGAGAAGTAGAGTTGATGTCCTCTATGTGGCAAGTAGGGAGCAAGGAAAGCCGAGTGTATAGTAAATTTAGACAGCGGATTTGCTGCAGCTTGATTTGTGGTTTTGCAACAATTACTTGGCTGCTTCTTGGGCACCACAATGTTTGTGTATCTCAGGGCCTTCTGGGTGACTTCCCCATTCACCAACACCCAGGGTAAATGCATGAAGTTTGAAAAAGCGCTGATTGAAAATAATGGACACGGAATCAAACCCTGGCCCATGTGTGTTGTACAATGGCAGTAGGCATCAATAGCGCCAAACGTTCCTTCGCCTATGAAAGGCGCTACTCTCCCCACCAATTGAAATGGAACCTGACAGGGACCCGGTCCCTTTAAAAGGAAACTGGTCCAATCCAGGACCTTCCCCAAACGTCAGGTTCCCTGTGATGAGTTGGTGGGCAGGGTATCCTACCATGGGTACCCTCAAAACGGGTTTCGCCGGGAATTAGTTCGATGCAAAACTGGCGGCGGGTGTCAGGTGCTTTTCTTGCTGGGCTTCCTGAGCGGCCTGGCGGGCGGCCGTGGGTCTCGGTTCATGACCAACAGCAACGCTCGGGCCACGTTGCCGGGGCTGGCAGTGCTGAAGCGGGTCCTCGAAAAGGAGACTCCGGTTTGGTTTGGTTTGGTTTGGTTTGGTTTGAGTTGGTTTGAGTTGGTTGGTTTGGTTTGGTTTGGTTTGGTTTGGTTTGAGTTGGTTTGAGTTGGTTTGAGTTGGTTTGAGTTGGTTGGTTTGGTTTGGTTTGGTTTGGTTTGAGTTGGTTTGAGTTGGGTTGAGTTGGTTTGAGTTGGTTGGTTTGGTTTGAGTTGGTTTGAGTTGGTTTGAGTTGGGTTGAGTTGGTTTGGGTTGGTTTGAGTTGGTTTGGTTTGAGTTGGTTTGGTTTGGATTGAGTTGGTTTGGTTTGGTTTGAGTTGGTTGGTTTGGTTTGGTTTGAGTTGGTTTGAGTTGGTTGGTTTGGTTTGGATTGAGTTGGTTTGAGTTGGTTGGTTGGCTGGTTGGTTTGAGTTGGTTTGAGTTGGTTTGAGTTGGTTTGAGTTGGTTTGAGTTGGTTTGAGTTGGTTTGAGTTGGTTTGAGTTGGTTGGTTTGGTTTGGTTTGAGTTGGTTCGAGTTGGTTGGTTTGAGTTGGTTTGAGTTGGTTTGAGTTGGTTTGAGTTGGTTTGAGTTGGTTGGTTGGCTGGTTGGTTTGAGTTGGTTTGAGTTGGTTTGAGTTGGTTTGGTTTGGTTTGAGTTGGTTTGAGTTGGTTTGAGTTGGTTTGAGTTGGTTGGTTTGGTTTGAGTTGGTTTGGTTTGGTTTGAGTTGGTTTGGTTTGGTTTGAGTTGGTTGGTTTGGTTTGGTTTGGTTTGGTTTGAGTTGGTTTGAGTTGGTTTGAGTTGGTTGGTTGGCTGGTTGGTTTGAGTTGGTTTGAGTTGGATTGAGTTGGTTTGGTTTGGTTTGAGTTGGTTTGATTTGGTTTGAGTTGGTTGGTTTGGTTTGGTTTGAGTTGGTTTGAGTTGGTTGGTTTGGTTTGGATTGAGTTGGTTTGAGTTGGTTGGTTGGCTGGTTGGTTTGAGTTGGTTTGAGTTGGTTTGAGTTGGTTGGTTTGGTTTGGTTTGCTTTGGTTTGAGTTGGTTGGTTGGCTGGTTGGTTTGAGTTGGTTTGGTTTGGTTTGAGTTGGTTTGAGTTGGTTTGAGTTGGTTGGTTTGGTTTGGTTTGAGTTGGTTTGAGTTGGTTGGTTGGCTGGTTGGTTTGAGTTGGTTTGAGTTGGTTTGAGTTGGTTTGAGTTGGTTTGAGTTGGTTTGAGTTGGTTGGTTTGGTTTGGTTTGGTTTGAGTTGGTTTGAGTTGGGTTGAGTTGGTTGGTTTGGTTTGGTTTGGTTTGAGTTGGTTTGAGTTGGTTTGAGTTGGTTTGAGTTGGTTTGAGTTGGTTGGTTTGGTTTGAGTTGGTTTGGTTTGGTTTGAGTTGGTTTGAGTTGGTTTGAGTTGGTTTGAGTTGGTTTGAGTTGGTTGGTTGGCTGGTTGGTTTGAGTTGGTTTGAGTTGGTTTGAGTTGGTTTGAGTTGGTTGGTTTGGTTTGGTTTGAGTTGGTTCGAGTTGGTTGGTTGGCTGGTTGGTTTGAGTTGGTTTGAGTTGGTTTGAGTTGGTTTGAGTTGGTTGGTTTGAGTTGGTTTGAGTTGGTTTGAGTTGGTTTGAGTTGGTTTGAGTTGGTTGGTTGGCTGGTTGGTTTGAGTTGGATTGAGTTGGTTTGAGTTGGTTTGAGTTGGTTTGAGTTGGTTGGTTTGGTTTGAGTTGGTTGGTTGGCTGGTTGGTTTGAGTTGGTTTGAGTTGGTTTGAGTTGGTTGGTCGGCTGGTTGGTTTGAGTTGGTTTGAGTTGGTTGGTTGGCTGGTTGGTTTGAGTTGGTTTGAGTTGGTTTGAGTTGGTTTGAGTTGGTTGGTTGGCTGGTTGGTTTGAGTTGGTTTGAGTTGGTTTGAGTTGGTTGGTTGGTTCGAACAGGGACTGCCGAAAGGTTAGCGACATTGGGGTCCCTAATCTTGAGAGAAGACGACATTTCCGCGAGCGGTCCATTTGCTGAAGTCGCTTTTATTTTCTCATGGAAAGGGAATCCAACACGAGGCTGATTCATCTGTTTTGAGTGGCTCAAGCATTGTCAATCAAGGGGTTGCAATCCCTGGGGCTGCTGAGTGGTTGCGTGGATTGCGCTGCTGTCGGCCTCTGTAACTCAAGCCGTGTTTCGGCGTTCAGGAGTCCCTATAGTTGCCCAAGCAGCTTCAAACGACCACCAAAAAACGGTCGTTTTGGTCATTGTAATTTGCCTTTGCCTATGTGGTACCACTTTTACCGCAAAACGACTGAACAGCATAGGAATTGAATTGTTGGGTGTTTCCTTGTTGCACCGGGCTTTCTTCCTCATTTGTTTTGGTGCACGAAGCCCGGTTTTTGCTTCTTTTGTAATTTTTGAACTCACCAACGCTTCAAAGCCCTCAATCAAACCCCTTCCATCCTATCCTCGTGCGGGAGTGGTGCGCAAATCGGCGCAATTGGTCTAAACAGGTGTTTCAGGTGAGGATGTCTTTTGTCCGTGCCACTTTTGGCCGCAAAAAACGAGTGCCAAAAACCGCAAAAGGCGAGCGCAACATCCAAACAAGTGGGTCAATCGGGTGCCTTGGCATGCCGAGGCCCTGATTTTGGACCGATGTAGGGTCATGCTTGCCAAGGGGCAATATCCTCCCAAACGGCTTAAGGGCCTGCAGCCCCTTAGCCGCCAGCCTTCGTAATGGTTCGCCAGCGGTTCATGCGACCCATGTCTTCTCGCCAGCTTGGTGTATCAAACCATCCATCTTTTCGGGCCCCAAAACCCAAACACACACCACGGCCGCCACGCTCACTCCCTCCGGTCTCCCACGGTTGAAGCTTCGACCGCGGACTCGTTGGGCACCGCATGGGGCTTCACCATCAAAAGTGGACGGGAATATCGGTTGGGAAGTGAGGCTTTGGCCAACTAGACTCAGAAGGTTTGCTCAGGTTGGCGCCCTCCCCCCCTTTTGCCTGTTTGGTGGGTGCCCTTTTGAAATAGTCACCTCAGAAAGGGTGTGCCTTTTCTACCGGCGATTTGCTCCAGGTTCCTGCTTCCGTTTTGCGCAGTTCCCCTTTCAAGGCAAGAAGTTCACTTCCGGGGGGTTTGTGTAGGGTGTTTCGGGCCTGCTTGAAAACATTGGCCCCCCCTTCCCCCCTTTGTTCGGAGGATTCTCTTCTAATCGCATGGCCAAAAAAACTGCGGTTTCCAGGGGGTCTGGGGGGTGAGTGGTGTGGTGCCACCGGAGAGGACCCCACGGCGCTGTACTGGACCTACATCCACCACCGTGGCCTGGAGCTGGGTCGGCGCCCGCAGAACACCACAGACCTGGCGGTGGTACGCCTGGCCTGCCCCACGGTTGAGGTTTCGGAGGTTGGGGGGGGGGGTTGGTTGGGGGGGTTGGTTGGGGGGGTTGGTTGGGGGGGTTGGGGGGTGGGGAGTGTGGCAGGCGTTTGAGGGGTTCAAGGGTATGGGTGGCTTGGTCAGATTTTGGGGGTGGATCCAGGCATCATTAGGTCTGGCGATCTCTCATTATCACCTTTCTTGCAATGCCATTGTCTTGGTTTACCGCCATTGTCTCAAAAGTCAACCCCGCTTGACCCATGAAATCGCACAGCAGCATGGTCAAGATGCACCAAGGCTTGTGCCGGGCGCAGAAGCCTCAGGACGCGGGGCGCTGGCACCGAGGGTGTTCAGCCAGCAACCTGCCTGGTCAAGTCTCGCAGAGTTCGTCCTCAAACATTAAGCCCAAATGTCAAGAAGCTAGCATGCTTTCATGACTTTAATGTATGGCAAACCTGAGACATTCCGCGACTGAGCTAGCTTTCACGGGGCCGCTTGCGACAGCCGGTATGGCGTTGTAAGGCTTGCATTTTGCTTCAAATATCCAGCTTTGTGGTTGTGGTGCGGCCTAAAGAGCCAGAGACTTACGCTTTGTGCCTTTGCATCAACCAACGGTTCGGCGAGATGTGTCCTTGTAGTCTATCGGCCAGACGTTGCTCTGCTGAAGCTTACTCACATAGCAGACAAACAAGCAAAAGACAGTTTCTGTGCACCTACATTGGCTACCTTTTCATTTGGTCTCCTCGAAAAAAAAAAGGAACAACAAATGAACAAAACCTTGTGAAACAGCCACAGGCACATGGGGGTGCTATTGCTGGTGGAACCCATTTCGAGCAAAGCATTGGCGGCACTCATTTTGGATGATAGAGGCAAACCCTAATTTGCGACAAGTTTGCTTGTTTGGAGCGGCCATATTTCCCCCTTCCGAGTGGCAAATGGCTGGTTTCCTTCACGTTTTCTAAAGAGCAAATCAAGAAAACCACCAAACAAGAACTAAACACAATCATAGTACTTCCCAACTCAAACTAACAAATGGGCTCCTCCCTCCCCCCCCTCCCCTCCCCCCCTCCCCCTCCCCTCCCCTCCCCTCCCCTCCCCTCCCTCCCCTCCCCCCTCCCCCCTCCCCCCCTCCCCCCCCCCCCCCCTCCCTCCCCTCCCTCCCCCCTCCCCTCCCTCCCTCCCCCCCCCTCCCCTCTCTTCCCCTCCCTCCCCTCCCCTCCCCTCCCCCTCCCCTCCCCTCCCTCCCCTCCCTCCCCTTGGGCGTGCTTGCCAGGACCTGCAGGGGCTGCAGGAGGCCTGGCAGGGCCTGGGCCAGGTGGAGCACCGGGAGCTGCTGCGCCACTTCCTGGCCGACGGCGTCCAGAACCAGGCGGTGATCCTCGAGCCCGGGCCCCCGGAGCGACCGGAGCGACCGGAGCGAGGACCCGAGAACCCGAGAACCCGAGCGCGAGCGAGCGCGAGCGAGCGAGCGAGCGACGGAGAGGGCTTGGGGTGGGCGGGCTGGGGGCGGATCTGGGGGCGGCGTTTTGCGGTTGTTCGGCTTTTAGCTGGCGGAAGAAAATGCGCTTTTGGCCAATCTGGGGGAGATGGAGGGAAAGGGGCGCAGGTGCTGGATCTCGACAACCAGGGTCAATCAGGTTTGTGTGGAAGCTTCTGGGAGTGGCCATATATAGTGAGATTGGAATCCCACTTTGGTATCCCAGCAAATGCCCAGGCTGAGATCACTGAGGTTTGCCGTCCAGGATTTTCATGTCTTTAGATTATCCTAGGGTTTCTTTCTGGACTTTTGGTTCAGCTCGATCGTTTTTACTCACTTGAAAGGCAGTGAGTGCATTAGAACACCCAGCGGGTAACCTCCAAGCACAGACCCAATGATGTGTTGGTGCATCCTTGATGGCCTTGCCGTCCTTGGGAATTGTTTGGGAAAATATCCGCCCCATTTGTGCAGCATTCCAACCAGTTAGCACGGTCACCCATGATGTGTGTCTCGAAAGCCCAGCAAATGAACTCTGCTCAAATTTATAGCTTGTTATGGTGCCACGTGACCAGCCCCCCCCCCCAAAAAAAAAGACATGTGTTATGCTGGATGCAGGGCGGTGTGCGCAGTTCACTAACTCGGGCCCCATAAAAAGAAATGGCTGACATGCCGTACTACCTCTTGCACCAGTTGGGATGGATGAATCCTATGCAAGGGTTGGCGAATCCTGCACCACTTTGAAACCATGGGAAACTACTGTTTGTTGGCATTTACAGGGGAATCATCATGCCAGGGTTTCTTTGGTCGTGCGAAATGGAATTTTGTCCATATGAATGGGATGCATCAACTACATGGCATGTCACTCTCCTTCTGAGCATCGCTCAGGTTCCTCCCGCTCTGCCTAGAGCGGGCAAAAGCCAACGCCTTTGTGGGGATCCCTGCGCTGCTCAAGGCCGGTAGTTGCACTCTGCGAGGTTTGCAGAGGTAGCCAGCCTTGGTGGCTCCCGAAGGCCATCCGGTTCCTTAGCTTTTTAGATCTTCTCTGCGGTTCAGTGGGGTTTTCATTCAACCCACTAAAAGTTGAACTTTTAGTAGGGGATCTGAGGACAGCCCAGCAGCATAGACAGTTCAATGGCGTCCCTTGTGGTTTCGCTGTCGGATCAAGTCCAAGTGAACCTGTTTGATCCTTCAACCCGGGAATGACTTTGAAGAATGGCGAAATCATGGACGATCGGCCTTCATGGTATGGCTGTGGGTAAAAGAATGGTACCCGCAATGTATCCCTGGTAAATGGAACCAAGGACTAAAACCTGTGGTCCAATTCCTGGTGGTTTAATTTTGACCCACACCCGTATTAGTACCCTATTACCACGTAGTGACAGCTTGGACCCGAGGTCACCTAGGTCCCTTCGCCGCAAAAGAGCCTTGATTGTTGCCCAGATGTGCCATGATGAAACGACATCCAACTGGTAGCAAGGATCCTGAACAGCCCTTAAGGAGGGGTTCATACGAAGCCTGCAAAATCGTACATCCCATACACATGATTGGTTTGCCAAACTCATGGTGTTTCTTGAATTGGATCCATAACACTTGCAAATGGGATCTGCCACCCTCTGTGGGACAGTTTCACATGGACGCGAATCTTCAAATTGCGGAACGAATTCCACGTTCTGCGCCCCTCGTTTTGCATTTTTTGGGTAGGTTGCATGTCCCCTTATGGCAGCCCTGTTCAGAGGCCTTCTGCCTCCTTGTTTTGAGGCAGTGGAATCAACCAGGTAACCAGCACAAAAAGGATTTGGTTCGAATTCCTTCTCTACCAGGTAACTGGGCTCCTTAAAAGATACATTTTGCCCATTTGAAACATGGCTTTTTCCACCAAAATAAAGGGAAACCACCATTTACAAGGAAGTGTTCAGGTGTATAATGTAAGGATCCCTGTGTACTGAAATGTCTGCCAGGTGCTGGTGGAGTTGCTGGGCGCAGTGCGGGCGCTGGTCCAGAAAGGCCCCGGGCTTTTGGCTCTCTTCCGGCCACCCCCGTCCTTACTGATATTACTGGGGGCAGGGGGGCAGGATACCTCAAACGAAGAATCCTACTATGGCCATGGGTCATGAACTAGCGCGATCCCATTTTGCGGCGGATGAACACCCATGTGCCACCTATTGTGATGTTCACCAGGGGTAAAGCGTTTTTGACCCACAGCCATATTAATGGGGGCGGGGGGGCGGGATACCTCAAACGAAGAATCATTTCCCCTTCATGTTCGCTTTCCGGGTGCAAGGCAAATCATGGATAAGTGGGTCCCTACATTGAGGGCCGGGATCTCCCAATATTTTGCTCTTCACGTGTAAGCTTTCTGGACTTTATACTTTCAGGAAGCCCAATTTAGTGGCAAACACGAGTTGACACAAGTTTGACTTGTTTGGCCAATCCGCCTGGCTCCCCACTCATGGACAAGCGTTCGGGAATCTCCCAATATTTTGCTTTCCCCGTCCGTGTAAATCTTGGATGTGCTTGTCACAAAGGACATCGTTTGCAAGACTCTACTTCCACGTGGCCGGACTTTATACTACTGTGCCGCCCTGTTCCACAAAAGAACGAGCACATCCGATGGTGAAGCATTGACGACCCTGCCAGGCCACTCACACTGTGCCCCGGTAAGTCATTCCACATCCGTCCAGATTCAGACTCGGTACTTTGGCCAATCCGGCTGGGCAGCGACGCACTTAGAATCACCATGCTGGGCGTTCCACGATCTTCCCCAATTTTTCGCTGTGTCGAGTACTGTACTTGTTCAAATGGGAGTTTTGTAACATTGAAGGTGGATGCGTTTGCTGATTTGTTTTGCAGTTTTGGGGAGCGCAATTGTGTCAGGGCTCACGTGGCAGATTGGCTGCCTTGTAAAGTGAATCTTGCACCTGAGAGTGTAAACGTGGGCCTTGCCAGAGTGAACTTACGGAGTCAGTTTTTGATCAGCACCTTGGTCAGGGTTCCAACTTGTGTTTGGGAAATGACTGGCACTCTAGTTTTTTTGGGGATTTCCTGCCAGCCGTATGCTCAGGACAAATCTATTATTCCTGGAACCATTTGGATCGGCCCTAAACCACCCCACAGCGCCAATTTCAGGAACGCGCGTAGCAAGCGTTTGGCCAGGCAAGCACAGGGACGACGCCAAAGGCCGAACGGGGGTGAAGCAGTTGAGGTCTGTTCAAAACTCCTCAGGCTGCTTCGGCTTGGCACGTCCATATTCACCGCGAGGGGGGGAAGGAGGTTGCCCGGATTTGGGGTGGTTTCATGCAGTTTCCATTCCTGGAATTGTTGCCTGCCAAGGATGCCACTGAATCGGCAAACCGGCAAAGATGAAATTGCCCATTGCTTCCCAGGCTGGTAGGGGTCCCAAACCGTGTGACGTGCTGTCGGGCTCCACACGCGGGTAGCCTGCTCCAGTATCTCCATGCGCTGTATTTCAATATGCTGTATGCATCACTGTGCATATGCGCTGTATTCGGACACCATGGTCGATTTGTTTGAACCAATCAAATGCGATCAGGGTTTACATATGGATTGTTTGGTGCAAAAACCATTGAAACAGTGGAAACTGTTCCTGCAAATCAATCACATGCTGCGTAAGAAACGCAGCCACGGCCATGTTGCGGCACACATGTGCTTGAAGAGGCTATTGGGCGCTTCCACTGAGCTTGCAGGGTTGAAGAGGCCAGGAGCCTGCGAATGGCGAGCTCGGCTTTTCAGGCAAAAGGGACCTCAGCTATGAGATCAGGTAAGCCTTAGTTGGTGGTTTGGACTGGTGGGTTTGGAGATTCGAACCCCTGGCTTTTGTACTGCTCGCCCTGCCAAGTTGAGGCAACATTGCGTATCAAATCCCGATAATTTTCCAACTGAAATCAACGAGTCCGAACAAACACAATCTATATCATCAGCTGCCCTCTATTTGGTGGTTTGGATTGGTGATTTGGTGGTCAAGGAGGGGTTCCCCTGATGTGCCGGACAAGCAGCTTGCAACACGTCCAAGCAGCTAGTGGATGATTGCTTCGAGCACTCTAGTGGCTAGTCTTCGATCATGTTCGGGCTGTGCGTTGGGAAACCAATCAGGATCAGAAAACGGGACGCAGGGCTTCCAACAAACGCGTTCCAGCTACCGAAAGACCAGCATGCGTGTAGCATCCTACCGCCCATCCGGTCAGCCTCACGAACTCGCAGCAGCAGGCAGCTCTCGCACGGTGCCAGTGGACTTGGCCGATTTCGCCGCATTCATCCTGATGGTGCAGAACAGTGGCTCGACTTGTCCGGACTTGACGTGCGCGTCGGAACTTCCAAAGGCCATGTTCGGCTCATGGGCTATTGCCAATGGAAAAGAGGAGCCTTTTCCAAGGGCAAGTCCTTTGAGAGAAGCAATCCCGTGACCCATGAACCTACCTTTCGCTTGGCATATTTTTATATGGGTCATCAATGTTGTGGGCGGAATAGCTGGCTTTCATTCGATTCGGGTGCTTTCTTCACAACAGCCGAAACCCAAACTCAGTTGTTGCGCAGACATCGTCCAAGTGCAGGCCCAAGCAACGCAAGCCGCACTTGAGTGCTTTCATGCACGACGCTTGCGCCTACAGACGCCGAACACAATGCAAGGATCATACAGATGAATGCATGTGTAATGAGCCACCTTGCGAAAGTTCTTTGTTTCTAGATTAAGCTTGGGCACCTGTTCATTCAAATTGCAAATCGCCGATTGCCGATCTTTCAAATAATCTGACAAGGTCAGAAAGACTTTCCTGACAGTTTGACCCCCTTCCCCTTCCCCAGATGCCCCTTTGCTGACTTAGATGTGGAGCAAAGACAATCTGGCTCTCAGGATGCGTATGCGCAAGTGTAACCCCGAAGCCCCGAACCCCACCTGAACTTGGAGACGGCAAAGGCCACAAGGTAATGGTCCTTTTGTTCTTAGATGGTCTGGCAGAGAGCTTTCTGCTTAATCCCAATTGCAAGGGCTTAGCTGTGGCGAAGCTGGCTAACTTAAGTCTCTAGGTTGGGTGCCAAGGCTACATCTTCCAGTCCTGCCTGTGCCGCTCCAAGCTTCGACTCAAGGCGCGAATTCTGTGACCGCATCAGCAGGCGTCGCTGCTATGCGATTCTTCCAAGAGCCCCAGTTTGTGAATGGTCGTTTTTGTTCGCTTAAGGATGCTTCAGGATTGTCGGCCTCAAAAAGGGTTCCGTGGTTTTTTACACGTTTTTGGTATTCAATACCAGGTTGGTTTTGGTGACCCAGCTGGGTTGGGAGGAGCTGTTCTCAAGCGCGTTTTGCGCTAGGCTGGGCGAATGCTCTTGGAGGTCTCCCAGGAGAACTGGCGCCGAGCAGCCGGGCGAGAGTGATGGAAAGCCCTTGATGCCTGCAACCTCGGGTTTGGTTGAATTGGTTTGGATTCGTGGTTTGGGGGTTCCGCTGCCAACAAGTACCCGAACTGAAAGCTGACAACCCGGAAGTAAATTCATGGGTTCGCGATTGAAGGGACCCTTCCTCATACATATCCCTTGGTGGATGCAGGTGGTACTGGAAATATATGGATCTATAATGTATGGAGGGCGCCGTCCCAGCGTCTTTCCAGAGGGTGAGCATTTTGGCGATTTCAGACGCTATGAGGTGTTCCCGCCCCATGCTGTTCATACGAGCCCTGCTTGGGTGAGCCAGCTGAAAGCATGGCCAACAGACATGCGTGAAGTGGGCTTCCCCCACTGCAATCTGCTGCGCTCGGAGCTTTTGCTGCAAAGATGTTGAGTTTTACCTCGGGTCGATCGGCGCAGAGTTTGGTGGAGTCAAGTCTCGCCCTTGCGCGGTACACGGAGCCCGCCATTGAGTCATTGCTGCCCAGGTAAGGGACCCCCAAACGGATGTGATCATGCTTGCAAACTCCGTGCGGGATCTCCTGGACAAGCAGCAGGAAGAGGACAGAGCAGACGTTTGGAACTTCTTTTTTTTTTTTTTTTTTTGGGTGTGTGTGTGTGGAAGAAGGCACATGGGCAAGCCATAGTGTTTGTATGTGGCTTGCTGAATGTGAGTGCAGTGTGCACTCGTTCAGCTTTTAGTTTTCTTGTTCGCCAGCTGGGCGTTACATCTGGACCGACGGTTGGCTGCCTGCACCTCATGTGGTGTTTGGACAACAAACGGTCGCGATACCTGCGCTTGGTGCACGGGATAAACACGTTTCCTCTGCTCACCAGCCTGAAATGAGGTATTTCCAAACAGGATATTCTCTTCATGCGACTTTGTTTTGCAACGAGATCCTCACGTTCGTTTGGTCAGGGGTCCCTATATTTCCCATTTTGGTAGTTTTTAAACATCACCTTTTGGCCCGTTGAAGGTGAGTTTCCCTTGGCAGGGGTGATGTTTGGAGGGGAAGTATAGGGAGCCCTGTTGGTTGGTGAGTTTCGTTGGTGAAGCTCGCTGCTCAGGATCGAAGCGTCCAATCGAGCACACCCCTTCACCAGCCAACCATCCAGAGCTGCCAGTTCTGAGCCTTGACCAGCGTCCCAATATGGGACTTTCTCCGCTCGCCGGGACCTACGCACCCTGGTGTGGGTTTGTCCTTTCTTGATGTACTCTCTTTGGGGCTGTTGCACCCATGTTTATAGACACAGTGTATAAGCAGGTCCTGGCAACTTGGCAGCATGTCTCCCAATCGCGGACGCGCTGAACCTCCATCAATTTGGTGGCTTTGTGTTTTGGAGGTGTTCACTTTACCTGTGGTCTCTTGTTGTCACCTGAGCCCTTCACTGTCATGTCCAGGTTCAAAAGCAACCTGGGTCAAACCCCCAAGCCGTTCCAAAACAACCAAGGGCGAAGGTGTCTTCATCACGCACGTCCACAAAGGACACGCTTTGGAGCCTGACTTTTACCCCTTTTTCCAAGAATGAAAGTGGACAGGGATTTGGAAGAGAAACCCATGCCGTGCTGACAACTTGTTTCTTAACGTTGGATTGTGAATCCATTCCCTGCGCGTGTCCTCAAGCATACTGTAGTTTGTGAATCTACCCTTGCATGACCGTTCATATGCTCAGAGACTCCCTGTCTGCTTCCAGTTCTGAGAAAAGGGTAACCAGCAAAAGTCGGCACTGGTCGCCTGTTTGCTTGACATCCTTCCGGGCAGTGCATGCCCCGGAGCACGCAGGTCCGCCCATGCTGACGACACGACGAACACACCAAGCGGGCTTGAAACATATGGCTGCAATTGATGGCCACCCCTTTCAATGCTTGTTTTAATGAGAAATCAAATGGAGACGTTCCAAATCTGGAGGCAAACCCGAACAAAAGGCCCAAAAGCTCATACTCTCAACAAGAGCTTGGGGCACTCATAGCAGCTGTGGGCATGCGAGAGAGGGTATGATTGTATGTAAGGTAGCAGGCTGCGACACAGTATGGGGTAATGTGATGTAGCAGAGTGTAAACAAATGTGATGCAACTTGTTTGAATGTGATTTGACGTAGTACAGCGGAGAGTAATGTAATATGATCTAGTGCAGTGTGTTTCATGCATATGCATTGCCGGTCATGGATCGCTCGAATTCCCCAGCTTGGTGTGGCTGAGGGTGCCTTGCACCAGCAAGCGTGGAAGCCCTCCAGGTCCAAGCATTTGCCAAGTTGTCTCCTCTTCGGCTTGAGCGCGACTAGTTTTGCTGGCCAATGCCTTCCCAGCAACAAACACGGATGTGCACAGACTCTAGCTTTTGCCCTTTTTTAGGGGAGGGTTCCCCTATTAAAATAGACTACAGAAAAGTTGGTACCCTTATTCTAACCTCTCTACTGGAGGACCTAGGACTCCTTTTGGAAGACCGTATGCCTTTGGTTTTTGGGATAGTTGGTGTGAGGCTGCATCGGCCGATCGGATGCAATCGGCGATCTCCAATAAAACCCACCCCGAGAACGTCGCGTTTCAAACCGCGCGCCGAAGCCGGGATCGGTTTGGTGAGTCTCGGTCTCGAGAGAGTCCTCCACAAAGACTGGGAGGAGTGGGCCAGCGCCGAAGGCGATGGCCTCCGCCGGTCCCAGGCGGTCGGACCCAAAGCGCCATGTTTTTGGTCTGATGGTGGGGTTCTAGGGCAACACTTCGGTGCAGTCTCTCATAAGATTTGGCCGGTCTAAGGCTTTTTTCTCTGAGATTTCTCCATGAATCAATGTCTTGTTGTGGCTCATGCATGTATTGACTCAGGGTGATTTGGGAGCCCCTTTGGCAGATGGTTTCCCGCTATATATTAACATTGCTTGTTGACGGCAAAGAAGGGTCTCATACCGGAGGTTCCTATATTCATTCATTCGGCCTTCTGTTTCGTATCTCACCTTTGGGTTTGGAAGGCGGGAATTCGAAGCCAGCACACGCCATGTGTTGGTTGAGTTGTAAGCTGCTTTGATGCAATCTGTTAGCAAACATTCATCTGATTTAGGCGTCAGCCACTATGCATCCCAAATGCTCGCTGGTTGCCTTTTGCCTTGCCCGCATTTGCCAAGCTTGGCTCGAGAACAGGGTTTTTCTCGCCCTCCCCTTGTCTCAAGTAGGGCTAGTCAATGCCCTCAGTTTATAGACCACAGGCTACAGAGACACTACTGTTTGGTTGGAAATGCAATGTCAAAATTATGACGCTCCGTGCCCCGTGGGCCTTGGGTGGGACCAAGGAAGCATAGACAGTGACAACTGTACGCCCAAAGGCCCGGCATTGTGAAATTTCGCATGTCTGTAGTTGCCACCCAAACTTGTGTCTGAATTTCTGCGGTTCGTTGCTATGGCCGCAGTCTTGAGTAGTGCCTTGGCTGCACGAATGCCTGAACCGGAGTCGCCACTAGGAGGTGAGGGTGTCATGGAGGCGCGAACTATGGGATCGCCCACATCGTCGAAGGCAAGCCTTTCATCTCCCATGGCTTCCCGTTGATCCATGCACGGGGGCTGATCACCGGCGGCTGATCAATTAGACGGTTGTTGTTGCTTTCGGGGGCAACGCTCCGGGCATCTCGGACACAGAGCAAAGCAGGACATGGGAGGGAACAGGATCTAGTGTCCAGCCAGGGTATTTTCGAGGTGGCCGGTCTCCCTTTCGCCGTCTCATCTGAAGTCTTTGCGCATGGTGGTCTATGCAGAATACGTGGATTCGCGCATGTTTTTTTTTTTCTTTTGGGGGGGGGTTTGGCAGAGACACATCGATCCATGTGAGTAATACGGGATTCAGCGGGAATTGGGCCATGGCCAAACAGTTTCTGGGCCTTGTGCGTTGTGTGGCCTATGTGGCTGAGTCAGAAACATCAGGAATTCAATATCCCGGCAGCATGCTTCCCAGTTCCCAGCCAGTGCCTTCCAAGACGGACTGCGGGGCGTTCAATCCAAGGCCTTTCCAAACTGGAAGGAGAACTGCAGAAAGCCATTGCTGAAGTTCGTAGCCAGGCTCCGCGGCTTGGGTTCCACGTCGCTCAACCATGTCCAGTGCATTCGGGGATGTACGCGCATGTGTGTGTTGTTCATTGTTTGTGTTTCGCACCTCCTACTGAGCACCCAGTTTAGTTTCTGTTCCTAAGAAAAATCCAAAGAAGAAACCAAGAGATTTATTCCTTACCTCTTCACTCTTTACTATACCTCTTCCCTCTGTCATTTCTTTCCAGAGTCTCAGAGCTTCATCAATGTTGGAGAGGGAAGGAGGTGGAGATTGATGGCTTATGGACGGTTCACCTCATCCCATCGTGTGTCTGGGATAGCGGTTAATCTGTCCTTTTCCTTTCGTACACCATCAATCTCAGAGATGAAGCGCTGGTACAGAAAGGACTAAGAGATGGAGCGGTTCATTCACTGTCCGTTCAATCAGACGTCGTTTGATCTCTTTCTTGAACCCGTTCTCATTCTATTTTCTATTTCGGTTTGTTTGGGGAGCGAGATGAATGGGAGATGGTGAGCCAAAGGAAAGAGAAAGAGGCTTTCCCCCCATCTCTCGCCTCACAAACACACAAAATGCGAGAAATAGATGGGTGGGAAAGGATAGACGAGAATCCGGAAAGGCAAGGATTCTCTCACCCAATTCGCAGAGTCTTTACATCATAGCAGCATGAAGGTAAGGAATAGCAGATTTATTATTCGGGATCTAATGGATGGATTCTTCAGCATTTCTACTTTCATATTGTTGGTTTTCTTTCAATCTTATTTTCCAGGGTTAGTTCGCTTGAGGTTGAGGTAGGAAGATGAATTTTCAAGAAGATATAGAATGAACAAGAAACAAAATAGCCACATTCAATGGCCCGCGCAGATGAGCTGGTAGGGAATTTCACAACTCTGGCCACAGATTCATTAGGTCCAGGTCCCCCAGTTTTGGGGGAGGAGTCCCCTAAAATAGACTACAGGAAAAAAAAGTACCCTTATTCTAACCTCTCTACTGGAGGACCTTTTATTTGGGGTTCACGCTTTTCACTGGAGATGTCTGTGGCCATTGCTAGTACCTCCGATGAAACAAAAATGGGCGGTGTTGTTTTCTCACGAAAGGCGCAATGTGTATGTGCGCGGTTTCAGCATACTTTCTCCCTTTACAGAGGAGGTTCTCATCGAGTGTTGTCGACTTGATGTCATTTCCTGGAGAAACAAGTATTTGTTCAAGCTGCAGGCCTGTAGGGCCAGGGGGAAATGACCGACCTGGACGTTGCATGCCCATTCGTACTGTCACAGCCACAGGCTTGTCCTGGGAAGCGCATGCTGCCGAAGCATGCGTCGTGTACCAAGTTTTCAGCAACTGGCCCCTGTCAGGGTATGGCCTCGTTTCGTGGGAAGGACCTGCACAGGATTTGCCGGTGGACATCCCCCGATGCATTCTCAGAGACGGGGGGGGCATTTGGAGGGCCATGCGCCTGAGCGCCTGGGGCGATGTCTCCCGTCAGGTCAGCAAGCTGGAAGCCAGCGGGGAGGCCCCGAAGCCAAAGGGGGAGGGCGCAGGTTGATGGAAGCGCCACATGGCACATGGGTGTGTTTTTGGGGCCCTGGGCGTTCCAAATGGAAGAAGGCATCACAGTTTTCGGGGCTGGGGGAGTCCCTTCATGTAGTGACAAACCCATTCGGATACACAACTCCTTTTGCGGCCACTATTTTCAGGACCACCATTGATTGGAATGCTGACAATTTGAACATACCAACTCCTTGTTGCTTGGACATATCAGGTTCCATGTGGGTTGAGGGCAACATATGAATACGCAAATTCAGGAAGCTTTCTGTTGACCTTACAGCTTTGCTTGGAGACAACCTGCAAGTGAACGCAGCTAACAGCATTGTCAATGACCATGAAGGCAAACACCCCACCCCCCCCCCCACCCCACTCCCAACTCACCCATCCTGCAGCCTGGCCAACGAGCTCGAAATGCAGGACATAAAGCACTGCAAGCTGCTTTTGTCAGAACTGTCACGAGCCGTTCAGAAGCCAGTTACCTCAAACTTGTCAGACTGCTTTTTGCAAGCGTTTCCCTTGGGCGCAAATCGTCCAAGGGCTTTCAAACCTGAACTTGGAGGGCTTGCTACATAGGGATATTCAAGCCGAGCTACCTGATCCAGCAAACTGCTTATACTTTCCATCCTGCTTGGCCACCCTGTCGGCTGTGTCCAAAGCTCAGGTTTCTTTTAAAGGGGGGGCGGGGGGTAAGCTGGAGGAGACGCCCGTCGCCAACAATCAAGATGACTTGAAGGCCCCGCCCATCCTGCAGCGCTTCTTGGACGACGGGATCCTCGAAGTGAACCCCGTGGCCAAAGGCGCACCCCGCGCTCTCCGGCAAGCCGTGCCATGGATATGGAGGAGGGGGGGGGTTCAGGGATGGGAGCTGAGAAGAGGTTTGGACTTGTGGTTATGTGAATTCAGGAGGAATACCCTCCCAATTGGTGGAGCAATCTTCCCTGCCTAACCCCTAGCAGGGTCCTCATCTAGATTCATGGCACTGGGCTGCAGGGAGACTGCAGCTGGGAGTGTCCGGCACCCAGGTCAATGGGATAAGTGTGAGGCGCGTGCTCAGCTCAAAACAGCGTTCCGTTTGAGACCGATCAAAGGGTCGGGTAAGTGGCCTTTGTACGGCTGCAATTGGAAGACCGTGGTTGCCCACTTGCAAAGCTTTGGGGCCCAAAGT
>CAUJNA010002458.1:743930-781430 GCA_963377175.1 Effrenium voratum | reverse complement strand
CAATATTTGTTTCGCACTTGCTCAATTCATATCCAAGGCTCCAACCTTACATCATCCCCCCATATTCTACATTTGGCATAGAACGGGGTGATGCTTTAGGACTTTGACTTTGTGCCAACTAATGGGTTTTCCATTAAATTATGAATCCATCTAAATCCGTGTGCTGTTTTCATTCACTAGACGCTGGGCCTCCGGCCGTCCACGTCAGGACCGCGGGCAGCAAGAATTCCCAGAACCTCACCCAGGCAGAAGCCACCTGCAAGGCCTACCATACCCGGCTCTGCGAGAAGTCCGAGAAGGCACGGCGAACGCGGCGAACGCCATCCTTTGGACTTCCCTCATCGCTGGTGCGAGAAGTGGGGAATGACGGAGGGGTGTTGGGAATGAACCTGGACAATTCCCTTGAAGGAAACCCTAGGAGATGGTTTATGGGGATTCCCTCATTCCTTGCTAGGAGCCAGCAAGTTAAATAGCGCCCTCAACTTGATCCAGTGGTTTCCTTTTTTTGACCCATGTTTCTGTCATCCACTTGTTCTGTAGTATTTGTTGCCCCGTTCGGCCCGCGGCTGCCCTGTGGTTCCACAGGGTTGGCTTGTCTGTTTCCGCTTGCTGGCAAGAGAGGTGGAGGTGAAGAAAGGAGCGAAATGGGCGGCCTGGGGCGCCAAGGGCTGCGTTTTCGAGGCGGCCAAGAAGAGACCTGGCGGCCAGGGCCAGGGTTCCGTTTTTTGACCCCAAAGTCGACTTAAACCCAGGGCGGTTAGGGAACCCCTGGGTTAAGTCTACCTTGGGGTAGCGCAAAAAACGGATCCCTGGCCAAGGCAGTGGTTTTTTTGTTTTGGGCTTCCCACGGGTCACTTGCAGTGACCCTGTTGGGGGGTTCTCCAAAATTGCGTTTGGGGATAGGCCCTGACCAAAAGGAGAGCCCACGGGAAAAACAAGTTTTCCCAAACCCCGAAGGGCCCGATACTAATTTAGAACAGCCCAATCCGAATCCAATATTAAACTCACGATTTCTCCCTCCAACCTCCTCTCTTCCAGTCTTAGGAGACTCTCCGCCTTCAGTCAGGGCAAATTGATTTGCGAGATTGATGGGCTGGTGCTAGGGGGTGTGCAGTTTGGGGTGCTGGTGTAGTTGCTGATTGGGGTGCTGTTCGAGGTGCTGATGGCAGTGCGGGCGCATCTTTTCAAGATTGACGGTAGGGTGCTAGGGGGCATGCAGTTTGGGGTGCTTGTGCAGGTGCTGTTTTTGGGGGTGATGGTGCGATCGCATTTTTGCATCTTGACGGTAGGACGCAGGGGGGGAATGCAGTTTGGGGTGCCGGTGCTGATGGTGCTGTGGGACGCAGTTTGGGGGGAGCTGTTTGAGGTGCTGGTGACGGTGCGGGTGCATTTTTTGCGATAGTGACGCTCGGGTGCTACCGGGCATGCAGGTGACGGTGCAGGCGCATGTTTGCATCTTGACGGTTGGGCGCAAGGGGGCGTGCAGTGGTTTGCCGCAAGATTGCTCTGGGGGTGCTGTTTGGGGTGCTTTTCAGGGTGATGGTGCGGGCGCATGTTGGCTCGATTGACGGCCGGATTTTGCTTGGGGTGTTCTTCGGGGGGGGTGCTTTTGTAGGTGCTGGTGTGCAAGCACTGTTATTTGGGGTCTATGCTGGGGTAATTGTTTGTTGGGGGGGGGGGCGGGTTATTATTTGGGGAGCGGATTGCTTTCCTTTTGGGCAACCTCTTGGTCCGTTTCCTTTTTTTTGGGGGGGGGGTTGGAAAGAGGACGCCTCATCGCGAGGGAACTCTCCATCTCTCGAACAAAAAGCCAGCCAAGGCTTTGGACCTGCGTCGCTGAGGACGGCCAAGAGGACAAATACGACGCCCTCTGCTGCAAAGATCCGAATCCCTTGCAGGGCCTTTGGCCCACCTCCATGGGAGATCCATATGTCCAAGAGGACAGGTTGGGGGCGTTGGAATCTTGAAACTGCTTGCTATGCTCTTAGAATGGTGCCTTCCCCATTCTTTGCGATCCTTCTTTCTGGAAAACCTCCGGAAACCCAAGGAAAACGGCCGGAGTTTGGAAAGAGCGATGGTCGAAAAGAATGGACAAGGAATCAACCCCTTGAAGCGGCTGCGTGCTGTCCCTTTGAAGCGGCTCAGCCAGTTGCCTGGGCAAGGTATGGAGCTTCTCCCCTGCGATGAAAGCATGACTTCCATTTGTTTAAGATGTGTTTGTGTATTCGTCTGGTTGGCGTTTAAAAGGAATTGACCACTACTGGAAATGTTTTTTGTTTTTTTACTTTTTCCAGGGGGCTCAAGCAAATGGAAGATGATGAGGCCCCAAACAATTTATGATCTGGAGGACATCGTGGATTGCAACAACAAGGCCTTGACCCTGGACGGGGGCTGCGAAGAGTTCAACAAGCGGCTGCACCTCTGCGGGGGCCAGCTGGAGAACCGGAGCGGGTATTTGGTGCACTGCGTGGTTGACACCAGCACCAACACCTGCAGGCCCAGCATCTCAGCTGTGCAGAGGCAACTCTTTTCACATGATTTCACCTTCTGGGCTTGGGCTCTTTTTCTTTTTTTTTTTTGTAGGCCCGTTCTCAACTGACGAGTTAATTACCCTTCCTCTCACGTTGCCTTGGCAACTGACACGGGGTCCATTGAGAAGGACATCTATCTTCCAGGTACCTTCCCACAGATGCTACGTTGGTTGGAGAAAGGGTAAGTGATGTTCAGACTTTGAACTTTTCTTGCCTGCTCTGCAATCATCCAGTTAGCTTCTCATTGTTCGACCTGCTTTCTGGCCGGGTTTCGCCGACTTTCAAACTTCCCAACCAGAGAAGGACGGCTTTTTGCCCAAAGACTGGGCTGTTCAAAGTTACTCCCAATCCTTGGGATAGCCTTGGCTAGATTGGCCTGGCAGCCCAGGACCATTCTAGGTCCCCCAGTAGTCCCCTTTTACCTTTTTTTTGGGGAGGGTTCCCCAGACTACAGAAAAAAGGGTACCTTTATCCTAACCTCTCTACTAGAGGACCTAGCATTAGGACTCAGAGGTCCCCTTAAAATCCCTGTTACCGTTCCGCGGCTTCCAACCCAAGTTGAAACTGCACGCCGAGGCAAGGTCCAGTGCCTGCCGGAGAGCTGCAGCCGCGCCTGCCGGGGAGTTCGCTAGTCCACCCGACAAGCCCGTGCTGTCCTACTTGGGATGGGTGTCCGTTCAAAAACCACCAGCCTCACTTCTGCTTGGTTGTTTGCCCGAAAGGGCGAAGCGCCAAAAGCCAAGATGGCCTACAAAAGCCTTGAAAGGCAATAGGGCGCGTGCAAAGAAATGCGCAGGCAAAGAGCCGGCACAGAGAGACACTGCGCTTCCATGGCAAAACAGGCAGAAGGCGCCAAAACCGCTGGTCCTGCCGCATTGGAACCAATGTGTTTTGTTGGACTTGTTTTCCCCTGCTGCGACCAGCATCAAGACGACTTGCTTGACCTCTCGAGCAAAACTGTTGGCAAGCATTTCCTTGACTGCTAGTGGGTTGGATCTTTAGACTGTATGGGAAATCAAGGGGTTTTCCACTAAACCCCCCAAAAAGTTAAACTTTTTGCAGGGGGGTCAACAGCAACCAAGTTTCAGTGACCCCTCTGAACGATTCAGCTTCGGCTGCGTGGGTCAGTGGGCAGCCATGCGGCCTCCCAGAAGGTTTTCAGCACCCTTCTAAGACCTTTTCCAAGACACTTCTACGAACCGTTTCTTGTGGCATGCCTCAAGGCGGAAGCGTTTCTCGAAAGGCATGCAATTCCCAGCAACGTGGCAGATTAAATTTGATTGAAGTTCCTGTTTTCAAGGGTTGCTCAGAGGGCACGTAGTTCGGTTTGCACTCTTCCCGCCTCGCCTTTGTAGGGGTTGGCATTCTACCCTCAGTTGATCAACGTCTTGTGGTGAGTGATTGAACCTCCTCTCCGCGGCACGACCCAAGCCCCACAGCGGGGGCTTTCCTTCCCACAAGCTGAGGAAGCGAGTGTGCTGGGACACGCTCCTCACTGGCACCTTGGACCGAACCTATCTCTGGGGTCGGGGCATTCCTAAAGCCAAAACCTGCTGCGTTGGCCACCGCGCCCAGGCAAAGCTTGTCCAATTTCTGGTTGCGGTGCCATTGCTTCAGGAACCCTCCGGCCAGCTGCCGGGCACTCATGACTAATGAGCGGTGCGTTTGCGAAGTGGCGTTCACAATCGTTCAGATTTGTTTGCGCCTTTTCCTTTGGCCAGCAGCATTGATTCAGGTGTCGTTCGCTGTCCTGCAGTGGCGGAAGTTCACACAACGTTTTTTGGTCGGGGTTGCGATTGCATATCACACTGTTCAGGCATGGCTTTCCTCCAAGCCTTCCAGCCCCCTAGTCCATCCTCCAAAAAAAGAGAGACAAAAACAGTGCAACCTCCAAGCCCTCCAGCGCTTTGAAGGCCCTTTCCAGCCAATCCGCCCAGCCTTCTAGCTCTGCGACCTTCCAGCCCAAACCACTACACCTTGCCAACAAGGACATGGTAGCCGCAACCAGCAACAAAAAACAAAGATTTGGTACTTCCCAATTTGTTTCTTCGAGTGGCCTGCGCCTCGCTAAACCAATCGCATCGGCTCCATGATCCCAAATGATCTCAAAAATTAGGTTCCCGCCCTGTAAGGAAGATTGCTCTGGGAAGTGGGCACCTTTTACAGGGTAAGTGCTGTAAGTAGTCCCGAGTTGATCTAAGTCGTCCCGGGTGAGTGTGCCCGTTGTGGTTCTCTCTTCTCGTGCCGCAGCACTTGAAGTTGTGCCACAAGCGGAAGCAATCTTCATTGGGATGAGGGCACGGTTTATTCGGCGCTCGCGCGCTAGTGGAAAGCCAACCGGAACGAAGAATGAGACGTGCCTCACTGAAGGACAACCACGCCTACACATCTTGCCTGCCGTTGATGAGCTTGTACGTAGCCACACGTAGCTAATGGAGAGTGGGTTTCCCGCAGGTGGTTTGGATGATTTGATGCGAAGCAAGAACGAGATCGACTGTTCCCCCTTGTAAATTGCCGTTTCACACGGAACCGGCAAAGGGGACGATGCCCAAAAGGAGCTTCCTCGACCAATGGAAGTTTAAGTCTTGTGGGTCCATGTTGATATCGGGTGCCTTCTCACAATGGCCAACCAACCCAAATGTCGAACAAACAGCACCAGTCAAGTGCGACAGAGCCGCGGGGGTGGACATTTCAAGTATTTTAAACACATAAAACCTACAGTGTGGGAAAAGAGCACCCTTCTTTTTCCCTTCTCTCACTCTCTTTCTTCGCCGTCTCTTTCTTCTTCTCTTGTTCTTTCCATTTCTCGAGCTCTCTCTCTCTCTCTCTCTCTCTGTGCTTGCTTCTTTTCATTCTATGTTTTTTCTCTTCTTTTTTCTCTTTTTTGTTGTTTCTCTTTCTCTTTCTCTATCTGCCTGCCTTTCAAAAGCGGACTTTACCTTAACGTATGTCAAATGTCTACATTTCCCCACGTCTATGACCAAGCCCACTCACTCGAACAAGCCAATTTGAACAATCAAGCTCTTTCCAAGCCGAACTTTGCTTGACAATCTTTCTACATTTCTCTATGTTCATCTATTGAATGGTTTGCATATGTACTTTGGGAATTGCAGTGCAAATCGATGTGTCTATTTGTCTATCTGTCTTTCAGGGTACCTCTTCTGGCCAAACATACGGAAACCTCCAAGGTGCCTTCATTTTCAAGCAAGTTGGAGTTCGACTTATGGGTTTCTGGCTAAACTTTCTCTGACCCACTGGTCAGCCAAAAAAAACAGACCAGGGCTGTTCAATTTGAATCCTTAACGCTTGTGCCCATAGGTGTCCTTTTTGGTTGTTTTGGTCGAAAAATAGATGGCCCTGGGGCCCTGGTTTACCTGGTGGCTTGATGATCTACCAGGGCCATCTATTTCCCCTAAAAGGACACCTATGCTTGTGCCAGGTGGGAATGTTTTGCATTGTAGTGTCCCCGCTAAGAATTACGGATTCCGAACAGCCCACTCATTGAAGGCCCTCCCAGAGAAATGCATGCGTTTAGCAACGGGCGAGACGCGACCATGAACACACACACACGCGTACTGCCTCGCGGCCCGTCTCAACAAGTATGTGTATGTTTGTTTGACGTTGTTGACTTTTAGAGGGTGCTTTCCAATTGTTTCCCTCTGTGGATGGTCGGAATCCATTTCGCACCACCTCAGAAGCCCTAGAACTAGAACGATGTTTCCTCTGTAATTACATACCAACAATGGTTTCCCATGGTTTCAAAGTGGTGCGATCTCTGGATTTCGCAATTATTGACAGTATGTTTGGCCGAGGCACCCCAAACACTCTTTCCGCCCGAGGTCTGATCCTCCTAGACGTGCTGATCGTTCCCTTGAGCCTGGCCTGGGACTTTGAGACTACCCCCATCGCCAGCTCTACGGAGCCAGCCGTGCGGGTCCCGGTCGCGTCGCTGCGAGGTGCATGACACATGTCTTCCATTTGCTTAAGAAGATGTTTGTTATTTTCTCTTGTTGGTTTTAAAAGGAATTTATCACTACTGGAAATATTTTGTGTTTTTCCAGGGGTCTTAACCAAATAGAAGATGTGCACACGAGCGTGGTATGAATCTGCATAGCGCCTTAGTGTTGTGTGTAGGCGTTCAAGAACATGTGTAGCTTTCACATTGACATAGATGCTGCACGTAGATGTAAAATATGTCTTCACATAGTATCAGTATGCAAATGTGCGTGTGTTGGTGTGCCACTCTGGCAACTGAACCCTTGTTACACATGGGGAACCTTACCTGCCCCGCTGTATCATGATCATTTTGCTTGAGCACTGGGACCGCCCCAGCCGGAGAATGTCTTCAGCATTTGCCAAAGTGTCGTGCAACATGCTTCGGGATCTTTCCCACACGCTGCCGTTGCCATGTTGCTTCCTCCCCAGCCAAACTCGGCTGCGGGACCAATAGAGGGCGCTAGAAGTGTCCAGCAGTGCGGGTCTTTTCCCAGGCTTGCAATCCAACCGAGGACGTAGTTTTGCAGATCATTGCCTTTGTGCACCTGGTCTGCTGGCCCGTTGACATTCTCCTGAACTTTAACACCGGTTTCTATGCGAAGCTTGGCCTTCCTGATGGGACTAGTTGCTTACCAAGGTAGTTGTTCGTAGACTCTGTCTTGCAAACATAGGGGCATGTAGCTGCTATGTACGCAAGGTGAAAGTATGCCATGGGGGGGTGCCTTGAGAAGCCATTAAGCAGGGTCATGCGACGAGCGCTGAGGTCCCAACGCATGACTTGCGCAGAACTGCAAACCGTTGGATCTCTTTCAGGAACAATACTCAAGCAGTACTTGCTTTAAGTGATCAACTGCAAGAGGAATGATTGGGTTTGATTTCTGGTGGCGGTCCCCGGCCGGCCGGGAGCCCACTTGGATGTGTAGCCATGCTAGCAGCACAAAGCAGGCGATGCCCGCTTGGCTGATACTCTGTACAGGGTTTGTTTGCATCAGGCATTTGTCCAGGTTGTTCGGGCTTCATTCAGATTGCAAGGCCACAGGCTGCAAGCATAACGTTGTATTAAGTATATTGTGCCTGGCCATGGCAGGAATGGCTTCACACAGACGCATCAAACGCTTAATGGGGTGGATGCGGCTGTCTATGTACGCAATCGAGCAACTTTGAGCCACATGTCGGGTTTGCTGTAGAAACCTAGGACTGGCGCTTAAGGGAATTAATGTAAGTAGGACTCGGGAAGTCCTTGGATGGGTAAAGGTTTTCGGGACCGTTGGGGAAGATGTGGAATGACCTAACCAAGCTCCGGGGCACGTTGCAATCCCCATTTTGCTTTGCAAAGTAAGCGTTTGAACAGCCGGTGCTCGGGTCAAAGGGTCGCTCTGACCTGACTCCTGTCCCCAAATCGAACGGATTTACATGGCGATGCATTTTACATCCTTGGCATCTTGCTGGCCACTTGGCAAGGCTATCCAACGAGTTCCTTTTCCAACCGTTCCTAAAGATGTGTTTCCTACAGCTACTTGCGCATGGCCCAGACGAATCTTCCAGAGCGAGCGCGTCCTGAGGAAGGGGCAGTTGGTCCTGCGGCGGCCGGCCATTGCCATGAATTATAGCAAGGGTTGGTTTCTCTTTGACCTGGCCGTGGTGGGCATTGACTGGGCTTTTCGACGCATTGGAGCGTCGTTTTTTGCAGTTTTGCATGTGAGGAGTTATCCGGTGAGTGTTGCAGGGTTCCGGTTGGTCTAGTTGAACAAGAGGCTTCTCCCGGTGTTGAGCGTGCTAAAAAAGAGGTTGTTTTGGTCCAGCATGTTTTTGCTATTGGTCTTGACACAGCCACTGCCTTTGACACGGGCTAAACAGTAGGTTGAAACTGTCCCAAGGAATTGACTGGCGCAGGGGGCGGCTGTCAGATGCAGAGCCGAGAGTCTAGACACAACTGCTTGACATTGCTGCGCAAACTTTTCGAGGCAACCAGGTAGCTTTGGTGCATTTTGCTTGGATGTTAGGACTTTAACTGTTTGCCAACTAATGGGCTTTTCGTTGAACCACTAAAAGTTAAACTTTTAACAGGGGAGCAGAAAGCAACCAAGCTAAGGGCACTTCCGTTGAGTTGTAACAAGGGCTATGCACGTGCCATACCTTGACGGCCTCAAGGGTTTCGAGGGTTCCCCTTTCGAACCAAACTGCAAAAGCGTAGTGTCAGTGGGGAGCCTGCACACTTTGCAGTCTGGCCTAGCTGGTTTGCCCACAGTATCCAAGAGAGTGGGCACACATTCGCCCTCACGACGTGCACAGCCGCCCAGTCTTGCGAAGCTGATGCGACATAGAGGTCAAGCCTGATGTTTGCAGACAAGACACGGTTGCGCTCAAGCCAGATAGACATCTCAGTTGTCCAAAGCATGTCAAAAATCACCGACCTTCTGATCTTCGACCTTTATGCTCACCGATCTCCAAAGAAAACGAGTCCTCCAATTTTCAGGCTGCCGGGTTCCACCTGCGATCTCCAAGGTATCGTGGATCCCCAACGCCCTCGGGGACGGCGGGGAAGGTGCGGCGATTGGCCGAAACGCCAAGTTTTGAAGATCGGAGTTTCATGGATTTTCACGGGGGCCGCAAAGGGGTTCCAATATATGATATTCGATGGGGCACCTTCTCAGATAGAACGTGTCCTGTATGTGCAATTGTTAGATAGTGGCTGCTTAAAGCCGCAGGATACCAACCATTTCCAGGGGTCGCTTATATGCGCTCTAACTCAGCTTGAGGTGCTGGCGCAGGTGCTGTTTTGCTGGTGATGGCGCGGGCGCATTTTTGCGAGATTGACGGCGGCGCTGGGGGCATGCAGTTTGGGGTGTTGGCGCAGATGCTGTTTGGGGTGCTGGTGATGATGCGGGCGCATTTTTTGCGAGATTGACGGCAGGGTGCTCGGGGGCATGCAGTTTGCGGTGCTGGTGCAGGTGCAGTTTTAGGTCTGGGGACGGCGCGGCCGCATTTGGGATGCTGTTACTGGGTGCTGGTCAAGGTTTCACGTGGCGATGGAGGCATCCGCGGAAGCAGGCTTTGCGGCACAGGCCCCGGGCGCTCAAGCTTGTGCAACGGTGCGTGGCCTTTGTTGACTCACCTTGCAAAAACTTTTTTTGTTTTTCTCTGGGGGGGGGGGATTTGTTGCAGCGCTAGGTTGTGTTTGCATTGAAGGACGCACTTGCAGAACTCAGCGCGCGCGGGCGGGATTTGTAGGATCCCTCAGATATGTTGCAGGCTGCATGGGGGAAGCCTTCTCGACCCAAAAACCTCCCAAAAACCTCCCTCCACTAACATGGCACCTGTGGGTAGGTACCTGGTAGATGAATTGCTTCTTGAAGGGCCCCTGTCAGGTGCCGTGTTAGTGGGAGGCAGGATACTTTTTGTTGTTTTGCTTGTAGGGGTTTAATCATTCTGGCAGCGGCCCGCAAAGCTTTCTCTTCCAGAAGCTTGCTACAGCATTCTGTGGACTTAAGGAGCTGCCCTGCATGTACAATTTCCGCAGTTTCGCTAGCAAGTCTTCGGGGAAAATACGCACAAAGAGTAGGCCAGAAGATAAGCGGGGGAACAATAAAAGGGATGCTTGCACCTTCCGGGTGGCTGGCAAACTCCTACACCGGCTTGCCAAATGTTAAAGTCGAGTGAATATCCCCTCCCCCAATCCTCAAACCTCAGATTAAGCGGGTTCAGGGGGAGAAGGTGGTCTGCGGGAGTAGGTAGTTGTAGCCCTGGGGTTGAGGACGCTTGTGGATTTGTTGATGAAGGTTGAATTGGGCTGGAATCAAAATCAACTGATTTGTTGTGCGGGAAAATGGTCCTGCTGATCGCGCCATTCGGCTTTGGTTGCCAAGAGCCTTCTCCCTCCCCTAGTGATTCGAGTGCCTTCAGACAGATCAGGGCGCCTTGGGGCGAGTTGCAGAGACGACTCCGGCTAAACCGAGTGTTGGATGTGTAGGCATGAATGGTTTTGCACAGTGGCCCTGATATGCATCGTTACACTTCATAGTGCAGCTGGTCTTGCTTTCGGTCGTCAGGTTTCTTGAAGTCGCTGCGGAGCGCCCGTTATTTGCGGGCGTTGCGCAGCGCTCGCCTGCTGCGCAACTCGTCTCTCCCGGGCTGTGCGTTGACGCTTAGGGGAATGCGTGTAGACTCACCACAGGTGGGGAAATAAACTAAGTTCAATGTGCAAGATTCTTCTTTCACATGGTGGTGGCTTTCCTCGTTTAGTGAAATTTGAACAACCCAGGCAAAGCTGGCGGACTCGTTCTTTTTCTGCTAAGCGATGTTTCATAGAGCACTGGAACTTACTTGAGGTGGGCACTCCCAAGGTTGCTTAGGAGACGTTTGCCCTGGGCACATTTTGCCTGGGGTGCTGGCAGATGATGCTGTCAAGGCTTCCTCATTACGACATATGTTGAACAAATGGTGGCGCCGACTGCTTGAGGGTAGCCGCAGCCTGCTTGAGGCCTAGCAAAGACCTCCAAGTTGAACGTGATGCTGGAGAATTATGTGATCGCCATGGGCCGGCAGTGGCTAATTCTGGCCTTCAACGTCATGAAGATGTTGGGCTGGATCGGGCTCACAGCCCACCTGCTGGCACCTCGGAAGCAAAGAAGGGATGGCCCATCCGTTTGCATTTGCCGAGGCGAGCGCGAAAGTTTGGATCTGGAACTGGGGGTTGGCTGACTCGAATCCGTCAAATTGGACCGGAACATAAGAGGCAAGGTGGCGATACAAGGGCGATGTTAAGCCCTTGGGTGGATCGGAGTCAGGAAGATTCAAACCACTCCATGCTGATGAGACCAAGGTGAACAATCGACATTAAGAGAAGAGACAATCCTACAACAAGGACAGGAATAGAGGCAATCAGGCTGCCACGATAGGTATGCTCCCACGATTAGGTTAATCGGTGACTTGACAGGAAAGGACGATGTGTCGGTTGCGTTTGTCGTGCAAGGAGAGTTCTGTGTGCTTCTTTGCCTGCTTTTACACTCTGGTCATTTGAGCCTGCCTTGCGCACTAGATGAAATTGAACCAGCAGCAGCAGGAGGTTAATGGTTTGTGTCCTGCCGCCTGAACGATGAAGGAAGGTTTCTGGCATAGCGCAGGGATGCTGTTTACAATATTGTTTTGTGTCCGCCCCTTATGCAATGCCTGAATGGCCAGTCATGCGGCATTTGACAAGCTTACGCGCAAAAGTAATTGAACCTCAGCTCAGACTCTGAGATGTGTTGAGCCTTGCCTGCATGTCTTCAACTGGATCCCAAAGTTGGGGCTGTTAAGTTCCGGTTTGCGCCCTTCATGCACAGCACCCATCGCACTGAACGAAGAGCAGAATCTTCCCTCAGAGCGACCTTGGTTGCGCTGTCTGAGGCGTGCACTTGGTTTGCCAGCGCCTGAGTTCTGCCGTTGGGTTGTGTGGAATGACAGGATGTCGCCAGTCAAGTTAATGGGGACCAAAGATATACCGAGTTCTGGTTGATTACTTCTTCCTCTTTTTCTCCAGGGGGGAGCACCAACCATAAATTCACCAGCTTGATGCATCCGTATAAATCGCAACCTGCAGGGGCCCAAGGGATTGGAGTGAGACCTTGGACGCCATTCATCCTGGGCTTTCTTAGGGTCCAGTTACGCTCGATGTTTGTCGCCAGCTGTCACCTGTATCTTACTCGTGTCAGCTTTAGGAAAGACATGTGCGCAGTTCCAATCAGATGAAACTAAGCAAACAACCACGCTGCCTAAGTTGCTGACCACCGAAATGGTCAAACAAAGAAACTATAAACTGCACTTGCATCACATGTGATGCAACAAGCACCAAACCTCCAAGGGGTCAGAGACACAGCAAGCTGAAATCAGCTAGCCCCAGCAAGCGGACCATTCCTTCCCGGCTTGCCGCGCAGGGGGTGGGCATGCTCGTCTCCCAGTCGCGGGAGAGCTGGGTGGACCTGGCAATGGTGAGCAGCTCCGAAGGCAGGTGCTGTACCAGAGCAAGTTTGCAGATATTCTTTGCCGTAATGTTCAATACCTGGGCATGTTTCGGCATATGTATTTAGATGTCCATCAGTCCAAGAGTCCATGACCAACATGCCAAGAACACCTCTCACTCACACACACATCCAGAGTCCCTCGTTTTTTGGAGTGGTGTTGTGCCCCGGTTGTTTCGATGCTTCCATGCTTGAACATGTTGTGTATCAGGTTGAAGCTCTCCACAAATTCTGCCCAGGGAACCCTGGAAAGGTTGACAAGGGTGTGGGATCCTGCATGTTGATTGTGCGGAGGCGCTTGCGGTGTCTGCCTCCGGTTCAGTGGGTGGTCGCCTTTTATTTGTGTGTGTGTGTGTTTTTGCGTCTATGCCACTGTAGGCTGAACACACTTGGACTTGGACTGGGGCCCGCTGTTCACACGCTTTCCAAGGAAAGCCCAGAATCCAATCGCGAGAGCATCCGCCGTAACTGGGAACTGTAATGTTTGGTCAACTGTACTGTTTGTTTCGGTGGCTCTTCAGCACCTGAGATGGCCCCCAAGCGAAACGCTATGTATGACACTGTTGTTGGCCTTTCACAGGTGTGGCATTGTCGCAGGCTTGCTTCAAGTGCCAAGTATTGGCGAGAGCTGCTCCAAAACTAGCAGCATGCACCCCTTCCCTTAAACTCTGAATCAATAGTTATATCACCGACCTGGTGCTCATAGAAATATATTCGGTAGCCCTGCCCACGGGAGCGAGCCATCGGAAGGGAAGCCACGTAGCCGGGTGCGCAGGACACGTGCAGTACATCCATGCCCTCGCCTGGATCATTCAGCCGCCATCTCCTCCAGAGATGGGCATCTCAGTTGCAACCAGTGGGTTTCGTGCCCTTTTGTCGCCTTGTTGCTTGGGTTTTGGGTTCCGATTCCTTTAAGGTCGTGGTGCCCGTTTTTTTCCTTATCTATTTTGGAGAAGGGTCCCGATTCCTTTAAAGTCAATCAACCAAGAAAGGAGGCCGGTCCTTTTTTCCCACGGGAATCCACGCATCTGAGGAGTCTTGGGGGTGAACAGCTTTGCGGAGCGCTGCGTGTCCATCCTGCTGGCGCCTCGCCCCGAAAGTGATTTTTTTCTGGTCAAGGCTGCTCGCTCAAGATGGAACAAAATGCGAATCACTTGGCCATGGGCGCCTGTTGTTCAATGCAGTGGGGCAAAGATCATCATGGGGGCCCGGGCAAAGCTGCAATCCTAATGCACAGGAGCACGAGACGTGTTTTCTTGCAGTCAGAGAAAATTGAGGACTAATCATCCACGATACAAACTCAGTTGACAATGCAACATGCATGCCTTCGGCTTCAAACGTGCCTGATTTCGGTGAATCATACATCGTTGGCTCGACCAGGCCGTTTGACATAAGCAGAGGACCCGGAGAAGTGCAGTTCGCCAACACAGTTCGTGGTTGTTGTTGGGAAGCATTTTGCATTTTTGTTTATTGTGGTTTGGTGGCACTTAACTGCTAAAATGTACATTTTTGCTCCCCTCCCAACGTCACACAAGAGTTTGCTCCTTTCACCCGAGGATGAAGACCCGACTTGGGGCTCAGGCCTACTTGGTTAGATTGGTGCGGGCTCGGACTGCCAGGCCAAAAAAGCTGCAGAATGGTCCACAGGTCACTCTGTAAATCTGGGAATTGCCTGTCAGGGCGAAGCTGTAGGGAATCCCTACCACGGAGGCTAGTTTTGTTAAAGGTGGTTAAATAGTATATGTACCCCTCATGCCCCCTCCCTCATGAGCATTTTCCTACGCATTTCATTTGCGTGATTCCTTTCTTCATGAGATGGTGGCCAGCATGCTTCATGGCGCGTTTTTTTGGGGCCAAGGTGATTGTCACTGTGCTTGTCATTGGTTCGGCCCTGTCCATCCTCACCGGCACCGTGCAGGACAGCATTTGGCGGGTGGCCAGCTTGAGGTTTGATGCGAACACAGAAACCCACTCCCCCCTGTATTAAACCCCCACCCCCACCCTCCCCTGTGAATAAGTATTATTTGTTCCGGAAAACTATTTTGAGTAGGGTTTCATCCCCCCCTTTGGCAGGCGCAAAACCTTCAAAGCATTTATTGGGATTGCTCACGGCACTTGTTTGGATTTGTCAACTCAGTTTTTAGCAGGCGAGTTTACATACAATTCGAGTTTACAACAAAAAGAAGGGCAGTTCTGAAAGTACCAAATAAAGGCTCTCAGGAGTTTAGTATTGGTTTAGTATTAGGTGAATGAAAAGCAAAAGGGGAGAGTGCTTTTTTTGGAATCTTGGCCTGAACAAATGATTCATTAGTCGGGGTGGATGTATCAACAAGGGGGTATTATCAAGCCCTTGGGCGGCTTTGCGCCTGACATGCCCGTGGTTTGGTGGGGTTCCGGGCAGGTCAAACGTACTGTGGATGGTTGCGTAAGAAATCCAGAAATCGCACCACCGTTAAGACACCCTGAAATGATTAGATTCTCCCTAGTAAATATCAAAGAGAATGGTTTCAACCATAGTTTCAAGGTAGTGCGAAATAGATTTCGCGCCTTCACGGCGGGGACATGGTACAGAGGCGTCCCCTAATTGCGCCCCCTCGCCGCGCCCGGGAAATGCAAGCCGCAGGAGATCCGGACCATCAACAATGAGAGAAGCCGCAAAAGGAGGGAGCTGCGGACGTACCTTCACTCGCAGAAGCTTGGCTGATGCAACCTTCGGTTGATCCCTTTCTCGCTTTTCGTTTGATGGCTTCCCCGCAAGGGAGGATCAATTCTCAAAAAGGTTCTCTTTTTCTACCAGGGTCACTGGGTAAGAAACAACGGATTCGCCAGTTTCTCCTGGGACGGCGCACGCACCACCCAAAGGATGGCATGTCAGACTTGCCTTTTGGCCCCGAATCTTGTGGGATGAAGCCCTTGAAGTGTGACAGCCTTGAGCCCTGCCCCTTCGTTCTGAAGGCTTTGGAGCCGTGTGGGTATGGGTCAAAATTAAACCACCAAGAATTGGACCGCAGGTTTTAGCCCATGAACCCCATTTTGTAGGGCGCGATTTTGTGGTTACCCGATTTTTGACCCACAGCCATTTGAGCATGCTCCGAATCTTGTTCAAATGTCAGTGGGTCAAACATCGGGTAACCCCACAAACTTTTTTTGACCCACAGCCCCGTCTCTTGCGCCTTATTTTTTCGGAGACCGTCAGATGTCAGTTTTTCCGCGAGCTCAGGAGCGCGCCCACCGAGCAGCTGGGACGACAGCTGGGGGTTGACGTGTGGCAGGGTTCTACTTTTTCACTACCCCAAGGTAGACTTGAACCCGGTGTTGCATTTAGGGAAGTCAGCCACCCCTGGGTTGAACTCTTTTTGGGGGTAGTCAAAAGGTAGAACCCTGGTTCGTGGTGCTTTGGTAGTGGTTTTTGAGGCCCTTGTTGGCTAGGTCCCCCAGCTAGGTGCCCTTTTACCGTTTCTTTTTTAGGGGGAGGGTTCCCATACTAAAATGGACCGCAGAAAAAAGGGTACCCTGATTCTATCCTCTTTACTCGAGGCCCTTGTTGGATTGTCTGTGTGTTTGTGTGTCGGTTTGCCGCATCAACAACCTTGGCATGCCGATTCACTTGTGAACACTGTCCAGCCAAAGGAGTGGAATGCACAAAGAGCAACTGCCTTCTCCAGTTGCAGGTACCCCAAGCGGTGCCATGCACTCTTGTAAGATCATCTTGTGATTCATCTTAAATTCCCGGGAAACGCAAGGCCCCGGCCCACAATTGTCACCAACCCCGCTTCGGCCTCTACCTGGAACAGGGCTCGCACTTGCCATTTGTCCAGGGGCAACGACGGCAGCAAACACACGACCTTCATTCTTGGAGTTGCGTTCCTTTGGCTTTTGCTGACTCACGGACTGAACAGGAACGTCGAATTTGCAGCAAGCAAAACTACAACCGCCTTTCTGTTCCGCATGGCTTGCGCCCTTTCTTCAAATCATGCCCTTCCTAATGAAGCTTTGGGCTGCGCCAATGCTGCAGACTTGTCTATGGCTTCCAGCGGGCAAGCCAGGGCAACAAATCCTATTTGGGCGAGTGCCCGTGGGTCACAGGAGGCGATGCGGCACCACACGACTCACGGTTGGGGTAACTCGGGTATTTGGTCAGTGGGTGGTTGCGAACTCCATGTCGCACAACCTGGAAACCACGGTTGAAACCGTTGCGTGTTGGCATTTAACAGGGGAATCGTTCCAGGGCTTCTGAGCGGTGGTTCGATTTCTGGATGTCGCCCATCCACAGTGCTGGAAGGGAGCCCCAGCCACAGGGGTGCCCAACATTTGCGGGTTGAAAAGAAAGCGGAGGAGACACCAGGAGTTGTACTTCCATTTGCTTAAGAATATGTTTTTGTTCTCCCCTGTTGGTGTTAAAAAGGGAATCTATCACTACTGGAAATATTATCTTTTTCCAGGGGTCTTAACCAAAAGGAAGTGTAATTAAGGACGTGATCGGACATGGGTTTCACCTCTCAGGCTCGTGATGCGGATCATGAGCTTTGCGGACTACAAGTTGGAGCGGCACTCGCCCGTCTCGTACGATGCAGCCCTCGTGTCCCCCCTCCTGGAGGCTTGTATCTTTGGTGTGAGGGTCGATTGGATTGAGTGGCCAAGGTATGCAGATGGTACTAGTACTGGTTTTCTTATTGCTTTGGAGCTTTTGCTCAGGGTTGATTCCAGGAACAGGGGTAACCTCAAGGGAGTTTGGCCAAAACAGCCAGCATGGAAACATCTTTTGCAAGTTGTTCTCTTGCTACGGAGGCATGGTGGTGAATGGTTGCAGGGCGCAGGTTCTGCGAGGTCCTTTCGTTTCACGGAAGCCCTGTTCAGTGGCTCCCTTGGGGCTTCCTAGATGTTCCTTTTTGGAGCCTCCAAAAGTGGCCTAGGTCCCTCAGTATTGCCCTTTTACATTTTTTTTGGGGAGGGTTCCCCTACTAAAATAAACTCCAGAAAAAAGGGTACCCTTATTCTGACCTCTCTACTGGAGGGCCTAGTGTCAGTTTTAGTAAACACCAACGGTGAATTGCAACAACCCCCTAGCATGCGCATTCGGCATGCTGCTTGCTTGTGTATTTCAGCCGCGGACAGAATACTCGTAGACCACTTGGGTAAGAGGGCGTAGGCTTTTGTCTAAGACCTCCCAAACCGTGGAAATCGATTAAGGCCGGAGCCGCCAAAGTGCACTTAACGTACCAGGGCTGTGCTTCAGGATGTCCATCAGCTTCATGTTTTGTGTTTTTGCAGCAGGTGCGAGCTCACTGCCCCCAAAGCCGCCAAAGCAGAAATGATGCCCTGTGCGCGCCTGCCAACTGGACCCGGCCAGGCAGAGCTGGCGGTGTGGCAGACAGGTCACTTGATGGAGGCGCATCCTTTGTTCAATCTCACCAGCTGCTTGGCTCGAAAAGGGGCGGGTGGAGGCTGAGGCTGCTGGCAGCCCGTACCCATCCCCCCTAAAACAGAGGGAAGGCAGAGCAGTTGCCCCATTTTGATAGCGCAGCACAGCCAAGTTGAACTTGCTGGTGCTCAGCAGGGAATGAGGGAACGACCCCTGTAAACCATCCTTGTAGTTTTTTTTTGAGGCTGTTGATTCCCACGTTTCCAGGAAATGAAGCCAACTGGGTTGGGACGGTTTCGTCCCAGCTGCTAGACCCACGCCAAGGATCTATGTTTCCGAAGGTCTTTGCAGACATTTGCTGCGCCTTGGTTGCAAGATGCCGAGACTCCGCGTATGCGCATTTTCTGCGACGCGGGTAAACACGTCGGGCAGGTGTCCGGACCAACACTATCCAGATCGGCGGTATAAAGTGCCGCCGGCGGTCGAAGTTCGTGACACCAGCACTTGTTCAACGCAAGGCCAAAGCACATGTCGATCCCCGTAGAACTTGCGCTCAGTGGCTGTGCCTTCCATTGGTGCTTGCAGCTCCCGCGTTCTTGGTTGGGGCATTTCCCCGGCTGCGCGGGCCGGTCTGTTTATTTGCCAAGCTGTCTATGTATTCATGTAGCTATCTATCACCCACATATGGGCACCTTGAACAACGAGGCGCGCTCCAGAAGCACCTCTTCTACGAAGGCGAGTCTGCAGCCTGGCCGGGAACGAGCGTCAAGGTGCAGGGTGGCAGTTTCAGTTGTTAATCCTTTTGGGGTTGCGCTATGCGGAACCCACCAGCGGAGCAACTTGTGTTGCAGGTTCCATCTCCCGTGAAGGCTGGTTTCAGAATTACACGTGTGATTTACTTTGTCCTGTCGGAAGATCTCGTAGAAAGGGCTCATGGCGGTCAGCATGTGTTTGCGCTGCGTCCACATTGCATTTGGGTTCGTGGTTCTAACAGGTTGTTCCTGTCGAAATCGATACGGGCATCCAACCACCACCCACCAACGCACGCATGCACTCAGGCACTGACGCCCCCACGCCCCCACGCACACACGCAAGGCAGGCAGGCAGGCAGGCAACAGGCAGAAGCAACCAGGCAGAAACAGGTAGGCAGAAGCAGGCATGCAGACACACACTGGCGCAACCTATTTTTATAGCGGCGCATCTGGAAACAACACTGTATTCAAAACGACACGCCTACAAATGCAACAGCCACCTGGCATGGGGACTGGCCCAGTGTTGGTGTCGTTTGTGAATGTGGAGTGTATCTTTTGTTTGCAGCTGTTGCCACTGTTGCTTTTTCCGCCTCCCAGCCCTGCTGCTCTTGCTCTGTCTGCCGCGGGGGAAGAAAGGCGGGCAAAGGGGCAGGCAGGGGTTGCTGCACTCGCATGGGCGCATGTGCAGTGGCGCCCCTGTGACCCAGCAAATCACCTTGGCCGAGAAACATTGGATTAGCAGGGTGCTCTGCCTGCAGGGCGCTGGCAATCAAGCAGCGCACAGATTATCAAATGGGAAGAAACCATGGACCAATGCAGTTGGTTGGTTCCCCACTTGGCTGGCTCCCGTTCCAGGAACACCAGCTTTGCATGGGACCTCAAGAAGTGCCACCAAACCTGGGCACCTGAGATGTTCCCCGCATGAACCTCTGGGGGGGGAGACACAAACACCCGCAGCTTCCATGCTAGCTGCTGACGGATGGTCAACACATCCCCTAGCAAATGCGTGGCTTTCTGTTTGGGACTTTCTCATGACCCCTTCCAAACGGAGTCAACTGTTCTTTCAGTTGCCTCCAACATCCATCCCATCAACAAATGGGTGTGGCTCAATTTTCAAGAGCTACGGATACACAGGTTTTCGTCTTTGGCTCCATTTACCCCTTGGTGCCCAAACAAGTTTTGAGCTGCCAAATGTACTGAGGTAAGTTTCTAGGGGCTGATTCCCCATTCTTTTCCACCATCGTTCTTTCCAAAAACTGGCCGTTTTCCTGGGTTTCCGGAGGTTTTCAAGAAAGACGGATCCCTGGAAAGAATGGGAAAAGTACCCCTAGAAAGTTT
The DNA here is from genome assembly GCA_963377175.1 of Effrenium voratum. Lineage (NCBI taxonomy): Eukaryota > Dinophyceae > Suessiales > Symbiodiniaceae > Effrenium > Effrenium voratum. The sequence goes on along the minus strand of CAUJNA010002458.1, from coordinate 761,452 downwards.
AGAAGTTGAGGCCTTCCTCACTGGCATCCTGGCTTCCAGCATGTACATCACGAACCACGGCACCTTCAAAGTCTGGGGCGAAAACTCGGCCGCGCGGATCAACATGTGGTGCTTGGCTTGGGTTGTTTTGATGAGTCGGCCAGTTGTGACGTGGCTTCTTGGGCTTCAAGCCACGCTTGGTGGTCTGAAACTGTGGCTTGAGAGTTGAACTGGCTGCAGCCACTTGAGTACTGCCGGTGATTGTACCCGCCCGTCCCCGTAGACTTGTAGACCTAGAGCCATCTAAAATATTGCACTCGTCGACTGCTTCCTTGCGAACGCACATGGAGCCCCGTATCCCTCAAGTTCCGCACTGGCTTCTTCAAGACGAGAGAGAGAGAGCGAGACAAAGGGCAAGAAGGGCGAGACCCCTTTTCCTCGTGGCAACTGGGCGCCTTTGCGCAAAGAGCCGGCATCCATGAAATGGGGCGGAGTCTCCCTACAAGCCAGACCCCTTTTTGGTTGGTTGCTCCAGGAAGTCAAAGGAAAGCGCTACTTCTACCATTCGAACGGATTTGGCAGCATGTTTGATTCGCATATGAGTACTAAACTAGTTTAAGGTAGTCTATGGATTGATTTTGGAAGGACGTTGGGGATTACAACTTCCATTTGCCGGTTTCCCACAAAAAAGGGTAGCAACGTGCACCTGGAGTAGGTACCTGAGATTTTGTTTGCTGGGGTACCGCTCCAAAGCCACCTCGAGCCCTCAGAGCACCTCCATAATTTCAGGTGCCACATAGATTTTGCCCAGTTGTTTCGTGCATCCATTTTGTCCAAACATTGCCCATCAGCATGTTCCAAGGGGGAGGACGACCCAAATGAACCCGTGCTTCATTCAGGCGGACCTCTTCAGCAATGAGAAGCGCTTCTTTTCGGAGGCGGCGCTTTTTTTTTGGCTTGCCTTGCCTAACCCAAAGGCCCCCGAAAGTATTCCTGCGGGTTGGTTACATCACTTTTTGGCCAGACCTTTGGAGTTTCCTCGGTGTTTCAGTTGGAAGGCTGAAATATAATGCTCGACAACATGGTGATTAAATCGGCTGAGCGGGTGCTTTCAAACAGGCCGTCCAATGCATACACCCACCCTTGGTCCTGTTTGCTCACTGGAAGGATGCACGAAGGAACATTTTATAGAACTTTGCCGCCATATGTACAGCAGCGCTACACATGAACAAAAAGATACTTGTGGTGAGAAGAGGGTAGCAAGTCAGATGGACATACGACGCTCGATTCCAGACGCACTACTTGTGGCAAATGCACATTTACATGGAAAGCCCAGGCGGGCTCGCTGTGTTTGTTCACCTTGACCTGGTAGGTGTCAAGGAATGCCTTTTGGGGAGGTATGTGGCATGGACTAGGGCAACCTCTTGTCAAACATAGGTCCGGGAAACTGCTCGGACCCACTCTGGTGGCATCTCCCGGGTTGGCTTCACAGCTTCGGAACTGAGCCATGCTCGGGAAAGAAACATGAAAATTTCCTTCGCGCCGGTCTGCGGCATCCTGTCTCCCTTTTTCCTTTCATGGCAACCCACACACTTGTCTACCAGGGTCACTGGGCAAGTCGTGCATTGGCGGGCCATGCCGTAAGAGCCTCCGTCCGACTATATCCTAATTTACTTATGGTCAGTTTGGGGTTGGGACTTGGGCTAGGGCCCTACCTTCAACCAGGGGACTCCTTAATTGTTAGCCACACACACACCACGGGAAAAGGCCTAATTTGCCCACCACCACCAGGGGACTCAGTGCAATTGCACCACAAAAAGCTGGAGGACTCATTTCCCCACAAGCATGTGACAAACCCTTTGCCTCAGACCCTCAGCTGCTGGACCAGGAAATGGCGAGAGAGACCCTTTGTGGCCTCGTGTCCTCGCCAGTTCTCCGCTGGCCGAGGTGGCGCTGTACGTGGACGGGGTGATGCATGACTGCACCCTAGAGATCGGTTCCTTTGCGGAGGTCTACAGCCTGGAGGGCAAGAGCATTGCCGCCGCCCTGCGTCTCGGTTATCTCACGAGGTGTGTCGCTGTGTGAGCTCTGTGTGTGTGTATGCTTTCTGTGTGTTTCTGTGTGGCTCTGTGTGACCTCTGTGTGACATCTGTGTGTGTGTGTGCTTTCTGGTGTTGAAAGGAAACCAACCGTAAAATCACAAATATATGTTGGGTGCTGTTGGGTCCCCTATTTTGACACATGCCCATTCGGACCCCCCTAGGATGGCTGGTGTTTGACTCAATGACTAAGTTTTTGTTGTTTTATGCCATGCAATTAACTATTAACTGTTTCCTAAAACCGTGTGGACCCCTATGGCCTAAAGCGTTGTTTTGGCTTGCTGTTTGCACTCGATCGAAACACGCCCATTTGGCTCGGCGAATCAAACGAGTCTGGCTTGGGTCAGGGTCCCCGTAGTGAGGGGACTCGCCCAGCCTGGACATGAAACCGGCGACGGTCACAAGGAAAGCACAACTACCTCCCGCAACAGACATCGCCTTCACCGATGCACGGTAGATTCTTAATACCGGCTCAGTGCATGCGGTCTGATGTTTGAGGCAAACGATGCCCGGCTGTTGCCAAGAGGATTCTAGGATGTTTTTGTTTCCTTTTCGAGGTCACGATTGTGGGGCCTGACAGTGATTAATTTAATTTGGCTTGGCTTTCCCCACAGGTTGCTTGTGGCTTTTCCGGTCGATCCGTGCGGTTTCCTTGAAACCTTGAGGCCCGAGGCCTCGACTAGGATAGATGTGGCCAAAATGGCACGTAACCCTAGCTCTGAAATTTGAGCCACACCCATACCGAAGACGTGCAAGTTGAACATGGCTCGCGCCACTTCCTGCGACTGAATGGTTAAGTGGGAGCCCGGCGGAGCTCGAAGAGAATGGATCGAACGGGGGTAGTCTGCTTTGCCAGTGGGTCTGAAAAGCTCATCGTGTGTTGCTTAACGCGAAGGAGCACGCAACGTGGAGCAAATGACGCTGACGCCTCACGACTGTTTATTCATGATTCATGGCCCTGATTTGCATGAGCACACGACAAGCTGGAGCATGTGTTGTCTTTTCATGCAGTGGATCGTCCGTGTGCCATGCAGTGCAGAGCTTGTGCACCAGGCAAGCTGCAGCTGGGGGCAACCCTTCATGGTTTGAGCGTGTATGCGTAAAAACTAATTATAAAAATACGTTATTGATATCTATTGTTTATTGTGTTTTGTTTTTTATAATTAACTTCAATATTTGTTGTGCGAAGATGTAATCCATCTTGATTTAATATTTCACATGTTTTATTTATGTAATTGACATGTTCAAAGCCTAGAGATACTGGGTGTTCTTGTTGTTGGCGCCAAATTGTGTTGAGAAACCAGAGCCAACCTTGGTTTGCCAGATGCTATTTTAAGACATACTGAATATGAGCTTGAGTTTCGTCACCAGCTCTTGTTTTGACCTTGGCACAACGTGATTCATTGTCTCCGTTCATTGATTCACATTGTGCACGTTGAAAAGCGTTTGTGGATGGCATGTTTGTTCGGTAACCCGTTTTGAATGCCCGCCCACAGCCCACAGCTTCCACCTATGTCGGTGCCAACTCAATGCCGCCACGATCGGCGCACCCGAGGATGAACTCGCCGATCTGTGCGAGCATGTTTGTGGAGTACGCCAAGGTTCCTCAGCTGATGGGATTTTCTGCGAGCCGGAACAAGACTGGGGCCTCCAAAGCTACTTTTTTCTAGTAGGCGCCTGGCCAGGACAATTCGTGATATTCTGTGTACCCTGAACGTTCCGCATAGTTGTCACACTTTTTTGCGGTGCAAGGGAACATGAAGGTGGCGGACGGGGGGGGGGGGACTTTTCCTCTTCAGCAAAAGAGCTGCTCGATCTATTTTCCCAGTGAAAACCAGGTGGCAGTTGACAAACCTTCCAAGACCCCCTTCCGAACAGCTCCCACCACCAATTAGCTTGCACAATCATCAACCATCACAGATCTCATGTCACGGGATCAACCTTCGACCCCTTTCCCAACAGGCTACAAGGAATTCTCTCCTGGCGGAACAAGCTCAAAGGGCGAGAAACCCAAACTTAGCCTGTTGTCACAGGAGGCTCCACAAGCGCAAAGGTGCCGGAGTTTTTTGGAAATGACTTGATTTCTTCAGGATTTGCTTCTGCAAAGTGACTTTCCAGAAGTTTGCCGCCAATTTACGTATCCGTGTGTATCAAGAGTAAGGACCGCAGGTGATTGTTTTCCATTTGCTTTCGAACCAGCCGAAGGGAGCTCCCCATGTTGGGAGCCCAAATTTATCAAACCTTTGTGCGCACGGTCCCAGCCAAGGCACCTAAAGATACACTTTCAGACATACAAGTAGGCATGATGCTATGCTGCCTCAGTTGGCAACTTTGCAACTCAACTACAATGCGTGAAGCCACCCTAAAGCCGAACATTTGGTGGTCTGGGTTGGCGGCTTGCTGAGTTGAGCCGGCTATTTGGCCTTGTTTGTTGCCTTGACCCGGGTGCTTCAACTTGTGCTTAGGGCCCGTATCCCCAACATGCATGGAAGGGTGCAAGTGCACTCCAGGATCATGTGAGCAGTTTCCGCGGGCATGTCAAAAGCCGCAAGGGCCCTGAGAAAAGACTGCAGGGTTGGATTTGACCATGGTTCAGCCACGTGTTGTTTCAACAGCCCCCGCTTGGTTTCCCTTGACAGGCACCAAGGCCTGCTTCTTTAAACCAGTTTCGCCCACTAAGCGCATTCCTTGACCAAGGAGTTTATGGCCGTCTACGCTCGGAGCTCGAACTCCGTGTGCCAGCAGTCCTCTCTGAACTCCTCCCACATCTCCAGCGTCTTCGGGCCACAAATTTGGGGGCTTTTGGGTGGGCGTGGGTTGATTGGATGGATGGATGGATGGATGGATGGATGGATGGATGGATGGATGGATGGATGGATGGATGGATGGATGGATGGATGGATTGATGGATTGATGGAATGCAAGAAGTTCTTCTCACGTTAACTTAACGGCTCGTGAGCAGTTGAGCGTTGACTCGTTGACAAAGCGAAAAGCTTGCGATGTTCGGCTCCTTGGGAAAAGATATGCCGTCCTACTTGGACCCGATTTGTGCTGGTTGCATGCGGGGGCGAAGCAGAGGTCTAATCATTGGCCCTCGGGAGGTTGTGACGCGAAGATTTGCAACTGTTACGTCCACTTTGCTTCTGGGAGCTACGGTCAAGATGTCACAGCAGGTGGAGCTTGCTTCTGCAGTGACGCTTAATATGGTACCCTGTTTAGCGCGTGGACCCACCAAGCAGGCAGAATAGTCGAAGGCCCCCGCCGCTCCCTAGTGTTGGGTCCTCTTCGGTCCTTTCGGTCCTTTCCATTTAGAATTGGCTCCTCATTGCTTTGGTGCCTCTTGGGAAGGAAAGACTTGACTGGAAAGTAGCTTGGACGGCTTGTTTTTTTTGCTTGCTTTGATTGACAAACTAAAGTCTCTGCCCAAAGAGTGACCACTAAGCTGCGCTGCTACAGGCTCTTGAGGATAGCGCGGGGAAAAAGCGCGCTCGGCTTCCCTTGGGGTACACCCTGTGAATGACAGAGTGCCCTGTGTGTTTTGGGCAGGTTCTGCCCAGGCAAAGAATTGGGCAGTTGGGGGGCAGGACGAAACGAGAAATTCCGAGATCTGGAAACGATTTCAGCTTTGCAGCTCAGCGAAAGCTGTTGATTCACCTTTCCCGGATTCGATGTTTTCCTTTTTTTGGCATCAACTATGTTGCCCAGTTGCCTTGGTTATCATTTGACGCCGGTCCAAAGATTTCTTCCCGGCCTTCGCTTCCCGGCAAGCCGTGGACGGCTTTCCTGTCAGGTGAGCAGTTGCTTGGACGGAGACATGAAGGTCGCCAAGCAGGCCCTCCGCGCCAACTCCTTCTACATGGAGCCTTGCTTCAGCCTCCTTTGAACCCCTGGTTCTGGTTGAAGGTACATGGGACTTAACCACCAAACCACCAATCCAAACCACCAATTAGAGGGAAGATGATTTCTGGAGTGCAGGGCCGGCCCGGTTTGACTGGTCCAAGTGCTGTTCTTTGTTTAGAGAGGCCAATGTCCCCAGCGGGTGTAAAATACACACAAAACAAGGTCACGAAAGCACTGCTGGAGTTGCTCTACCTAAGCTTTGCTTAGCAATCCTGGGGTGTGGGGGTGGGTCAAAATGGCTCGGGCCAAACTGGTGGCAGTTTTGCCTTCCCAGACGCCAAATTGCGATTTTGTGGGGGGGGTTACGCTTCGGAAAGGCCGGTGCATGCACGCTTGACAGGAAGGGGTGTTCTTTCTTCACCTTCACGCGCGGCCTCCCGAAGCTTACCCCCCGCCAAATCAGCGTTTTAGGCCGTGCAGCTCTTGCGCGCGAGCCCGGGAGGAGTCGAGCCCTGCGATGCAATTTGCACCGCTGAACAGCCCCGGGGCAGCTTCACCATTGTCACCTTTCCAATGGATGAGCTTGTGCGTTCTGACAACCCGCCGGTTGTGCATTGCTTCAACCTCAGATTCCGGGGCTGTTCAGCGGTGCAAATTGCATCGCAGGGTCGGCAAAGGAGGCCCTCCACCAAGCCCTTCATGTCCTCAAAAGTCAGGTCCTCTGCTTCGGGACGCAGGGTGGAGGAGATGCAAACAGGCTGCGAAAGAAGCAGATGCAGTGCTGGAATGCTAGAAAATGCAAATTTCCAATTCTGAAAAAACATGTATTTTACACCCACGCTGTCTCTAGTGTGCGAGTATGAGGAGCAATGCGGCAGTCAATGTCTGGAGAAAGTCTTTGCGTGAGGAATTCGCAGGGATGATTGCCCAATGTAGAAAATCCAAAAAACCCCGAGGAAACCCAAACAAACCAAAAAAAAAAACAATCCCGCAAACAAAAGGTATTGGATATGCCCAAAACATTTCCCTCAGGACTTTATTGTTTTTGTTGTTTTTTTGGTTTTCCTCGCGTTTTTTTGGTTTTGTAGCTGGGAGGCCCTTTGGGGCATTCTTGTGGTCTGTTAATTAGTGCTGCAAATGCTTTCTGCGATCTCTCTGCGTTTGGTAAGCGCGAAGACAGTCAGGTGAAAAAACAAGTGTTGTAGAATGTCCAACGTCCCAGCAAACCCACCGCTCACGGCATTGGTTTCTGTTTATTTACCCCATTTTCGAGCCTTCCCGTCCTCTACCTTTAGGAGCTGACTTGTTTAATGGAATAAGACATGTACAGTTTCCGGCTAGCTGTGTTTTGAGGCTCCCCTTAAGCCCACGAAAGGAATTGTATTGGCAATGGCTTTTGGCACATGTCATCTTTCAATGCTATTTGTTGGATTTTGGCGGCAAACAGGACGAATCTTTATCACGGGGGTTTTTAGTGGGTGCCAAAACGGATTTTGTAGGTTGCATGTTTTGGCCAAACCTTGTGGGCCTGGGTAAAGCCCTATTGGCTGGCAATCGGAAGGTGGAAATGGACAGCGGTTTATCAATCAGGGATCGACATGCAAAATGCAAAGGAGTTTCCGCCGCCCGCTTGCTGACAGGCAAAAAGGCAATACTTGGCAGTGCGCCCCAAGGAACAACCCACAGGCACCCCATTTTGCGTCTCCAGTTTGAGACGCCCTCAATATTGTCCACGTCTTCCGGGGCTGATTCCGGAGCTTTTGTTTCGAGCAAAGGACACGTATCTGGAGCCGTCGAAGATGCTGAACAACATGAAGCTGCGCCCAAAGGCGCGGGGTTTCGCAGATCCAAGTGGCATGTGGTTTTGGAGCCAGCCAGAAGTGACTACTCCGTGCTCACACCGTTTTTTTTTTGTTAATTTCGACTGATGGTCCCAGCCGACTTCAGAAGTTGCCGTCTCAAAGACCCAGTCATATGGGCTGAGCAGGCTAAGATTCAGCCTGCAAAACTCCCTCGGGAGACCCGTAGAAATCCGCCAAATCTTGTCCCCAGTGAGATTTCCAGGAATCCCTGTTCAGGAAGGGATTTGACCTCCATTACATTGATCAAGCCCAATTTCAACCACAAACAATGCACAACTACGGCCTCCAAATAGTCCATACCAGGAAGGGACAAGCGCCTACGGCTGCTTTTGAGCGAGCTGAGGGGGGGGGGAATCTAGGAAATCCCTCACAGGCTATAGTTAGTTGCCAAAGCCGAAGGTAAACCGACCACTTGGGCGTCGAGTTCACCTAAAATGGTTGGTTTCCCTTCTGCTTCCCGTTCAAATGCAACCATGTGGAAGACACCCGTTTAAAGGTTCCCCTCAGATGAATCGGGCTGGCCGGGACCGCGAAGCCCGCCAGGCATCGAGCCATTTTGCCTGACCTAGGTGAGCGTAGAGCCGTTAGTGGTGGCTCCCCCCCGTTCAACGAACTGTTCACCTGCCAGGTGAAGCTCGACTTGATAGAGAACCAATCGCTGCCGGACGGTCAGTGGAACCGGTTGGTTTGTGGATGGCGGTGAGGCTTTTTGGCTACTCAAGCTTTGTGTTTGCTTCTTAGTTGTGGCTTTTTTATATTTATTGGGCGTTGGCTATTGGTGGCTTTGGGTAGCTGGCACGCAGAGAAGTGGTTGGCTGGCTGACTGGCTGTGGTTGGTTGCTGGGTGCCGTTTGTTGTGACTGGGCGATGACGCTGCATGCGGGAGAATATCGTTGTAATTCGAGTGCCCCGTTTGCATCCCGGCCACCTTTCGGAGAGAAGCCAGGACGACCTTGTGGCAAGTGAAGCGGGGAGCTTTGCCGCTTGTCTGAAGGCTAGAGGCCGTGCTTTGCCGAGCTGCCGAGCTAGGTCATGGTCGGCGGTGACGCAACCAGAGTGTTTACCTGATAATTACCCTCCCACCCTTTCATGGAACCTGACCGGGACCCGGTCCTTTTGAAAGCAAAATGGTCTTCCAGGACGCCCCCGTCAGGTTCCATGTTACTCACAATAACGCCCTTTTGCGGGCTTCAGCAGTCGGGCCAGAGGCTTCGAAGCTGCGAAGTGGCTTGCAGCCATCATTGGTCTGCTGGTTCCCACCATGCGGCATGCGCTGGCCTTTGACCAGCTCGGAAAAATGGCCATTGTAGGCCAATTTTTTTTGCCTCTCCAAGAATTACCTCTCGCAACAAAAGGTTGCGGCTCAGGTTACCCTGGCCACCGCGGGAAAGGCCATGTGCGTTTGCGCCAAGAAGCTGTACGAGGCGGGCCCTTTCTCGGGGCAGGCCGGCAGGCCGGAAGGGTTCCCATTTGGTGGACCGGCAAGCCCTTTCAGCGCGGCAGTGAGGCACCGGCCCACTTGCCGGGCTTGAGTACTGCATGGTCGTTGGTCCTTGGCATTTGTTGTCAGGTTGCATAAGCTATACAGTTACCCCTGCTCAGCAATGCAGCTTCTGTTGGTTTGCTTTGAGTTGTGATCAATGCTGATGCGGCCAGTGCCACCCCACAAGCTGTAAACTAGTGTACCACGCGATCTACGGATCGCAGTAGCTGCAGGTTAGGGACAAAGAGTGGGGCTAGGATGGTGCGAGGAAATCAACACATCGATGCTAGCAACCAAGCCAGACACGGATGATGCCGGCGCAGCCACCCTTGCACTTGCTTGCATGCAGCTAGCATTGCCCCACAGCCCGCCCAATTGGCAGCACTGCCAGACCAGACCGGGGAGATTCCTGACAATGCGGCCGTGACGTCCCAATCCTTTCACAAAGCCCTTTTGCGGGGCCTCCCCAAAAATAAGTTTACATTTTGGGCAGACTAATTTTGTTAGGGTAGGCTAGATATGAAACAGCAAGCATATTTGTGTACCACAGATGCGTGCCAGGCTTTTGATATGTTGGGCAACGACAAAGTTGCAGGTGGCCTCGAGACAGCAAGACAAACATGGTGCCCACTTGTGTCCAGAGGCCTTGGCAAAAAGATTGGTTGAGCACAAATGTTTGGGGCTAGTGGCACAAGACTTGATTTATGATAGCGCTCGAGTGATTTCTTGCATGTGTGCCTGCGACTGGGAAACATATCCAGATGAATTGCCGACAAGTCACTTGCTACAGGTGTCCATTACATTGAAGCGTTTATTTGGAGGACTTGGATGAGCATCCCCTTGTCCCGACGGGGTTTGTTCCATCAGGATCGACCCCCTTGTAGTGAAGGATTCCTTGTTGAGGAAGTCGCCAATATTCTCAAAAGGTGGCACAAAGGCCCCCATTTGTTCCATGGTGTGCGTGGTTTTTGCCGGAGTGACTGCCGCCCAGTCCTACATTGAGCTGGATCCAGAGGAGGGGCTGCACGCCCTGCGACCCTGGCAGCACCGGGTGGGTGGGTGGGGGGCGCAGCGGCATCGTACCCGATTGGGGGCCCTGGGGCACCAAGCTGCATGGGCCCCTCATCTTCTTTTTTTTTAAATCTCCTATATATATATATATAGATTATATAAAGAAAAAAAACGGGGTGGGGATCGGCTTCCCTTGACTTGTTGCCGGCTTTGTGTCTTGAAACTCCGTGAATGCTGTGAGTCCTGTTGCTCCCAGCGCTGATTCTGAAGGCAGCACAATCACACAGTCGCAGCTGTGTGTATTCGAATTGGGCATTGTAGAACTTCTGCGACAACACATGCTGCCCATGTTTGCGGCCGTTCGGGAAACACATTCTTACCCTTTGAATTAGAGGATCCTGTTTGCTCTTTGCAAGGCTGTTCGCGCACGTATGCTGAAACAAATGGTTAGGCGTTTCAGCACGATTGGGTCCAACCTGGTGCCCGGCAAGTTGCTTGATGCTGGCAATTTTGTAATGACCCACCTTTGTTGAATCTTGAGTCTGCCAGACAAGTGAGGCGTGATTGGCGGCCACCTTGATCCGGAGATTGGATTTGCCCAGAACCATTTTGCTGAGGCGTCGCGGATGCACTCCTTAACCAAAACCGGCAACGCCGAAAGCAGAAACAGGGGAAGCTTTTGCCCGACGGCCAAGGCATTCAGAGAGCCTGGAGCAGGAGAAGGCCGCCCGGTCCCTTTTGTGTCTCACTGGCTTTAGCCAGGGTATCCTCGAACGAAGCCGAGGGCCGCGTTGATGGATTCATTCATCCCTTGACCAGCTTTCCAATGCGTGTGAAGCTCGTGAATTCCCTTCATGCCGGCCAGAAAACAGGGTGATTCAACCTCAATGGTGAATTGTGTCCCCGGTGCATTCGGGCGAACAGCGAAACATCGACAAATCAACTTTACCAGCTGACTTTTGCAAGATCATCTTTAAAAGCTGGCGGTTTTCGAAGGTGTCCTTGTAACAGCATCTTTTAAAGCTGGTGGTTTTCGGATGCATATTTTTGTAACAACTAAAAAAAACAAAAAACTAAAAAAAACTGGTGGTTCCGGCTGTATCGGATGTAGTCCTTAAGGATCCCCGAGTCGCTCACACCAAGCGGCGCTCCTAAGCCAGGCGGAGTCTGCCTGCCTGTGCCTGGCGGCGCTGGTGGCAGATGACTACGAGGGCTTCACCTCACCGCAGAAGGACCAAAGTCCTCCCCCAGACTAACCTTTGGCGCATTTTGCTTGGCTGTTAGGACTTTAACTTTTTGCCAACTAATGGGTTTTCCACTAAACCACTAAAAGCTCCCAGGACTTCCGTTTTGGAAGACGAATAGTCTCATTTACAGAGGCAAGAGTGGGAGCTTCCATGTTGGGGAGTGTACTTTATGCATTTTGGGGTGGACTCACTTGCCCTTTACTAAGACGATGATGGGAAAAGTTTCGATTCCCTTACATGTCACTGTTTGGATTCTTTGTCTGGCTTGTGTTTGTTTATTTTCGAGAAACCTTGGGTTTTCGGGTTCTTTGGGCAAGTGATGTGTCTGGTCAAGCCGGTCAAGCAACCAATATATTTCATCAGCGGAGTAGCGCGCAGGTGGAAGAGACCTATTCCAAGGTGGTACAGCCCCATTGTCACTTTAGGTCATTGGCGCAGCCTTTTCGAGGGTTGAGGTTCTCGTAAGCAGGGCCACAGCTGCCCGGGCAAAGTACCATCCTTGGGCGGCAATAAGGCTTGTTTCCCGGGAACGCTCATTCGAGCAGCTTGCTGCCTTTCCACTCACAACAGAGATTACTGTATTCGTTGTTAAATGCATTAGGGCCAAGTGCAATTGAATGCATTGCTGGACAGCTATTCAAGAGAGGGATTCAGACGGATGCTTTTGAACACCCTCCAGGAGGAGTTAGACTGCGACCACTTCAGCGGGTCCAGTTTCCCAGGCTGCCACATGTAGTTAGCGATGCAAGGCCTGGCCCAACCGCGTGAGCCAAGCAAGGCCTCGCGTGTTCCTTCTTTTTCTATTGGGCAGCTCCAACTCATAGGTGTCCTTTTTGGTTTGCTTAAAACATAGGCCCTGGTTTACCTGGTGGTTCAATCATCTACCAGGGCCATCTATATGCTCCAACTGCATGGCCGAAGCCGAAGGAGCACGTGAAGCTGCAGCAGAACCAATGGCAACAGTTCCGGGAGATCTTGGCGTGGGCTGCGCCCACGCAGGAGCCTACCCGAGACAGGGTCAAGCAGCCGCTCCCCATGAATTTGCTAGAGATCTGCAGTTGTCATTCCCAAAACGCATGGTTTACTTGCAACATGGCAAAGTTGTTTGCACTATTTAAGGGTTCAACCATACACTTGTTGTTTGGATTCAACCATACCCTTGCTGTTTGGAGTTGGTTCAAACGTTTCAGTTCGGTTTTACGGGGTTGCTCAGCTGAAGCTAAGGGGGTCCAGCTTGTAGGCCACTTTTGCGAGGCTTTGTGCTGCCCCTCTTCACCCCAACCTGGCAAGTAGTGTATGGAAAAGGGGGTAATTACCCCCAACAAAGGGACCTTTCCCCTACTTTTTCCTGAGTGCAAGGGACATCTTCATGGAGGCGTGAACCAGGGTTCCTTTTTGGGCCACATGACCAACCCACTGTTTCATACGGCCAGATCTCTTGGGGCGTTCCGCCGGGCGGATGAAAGAACGGAGCTGGCGAGGACGTTCTGGACGCTGCCTTCTTTCTGCTGGCAGTACGGAGCATTGGCAAGTACAGGCACGCCGACCGCAATTCGATTCCATCGGCGGTTCGGAGTTGTGTCTATCAACAGTAGGCGCCAACTATTTATTTGGGTTGCTGCATTTGTTGTCTGCAAACTATGTCAATTCGACTGTAGTGATGACTGACGTGTGACAAGAGGATTGGCCTGTTTGTTACCTTGTAAAGTTTGTTTGTGGCGTGTGTTTCTTGCATCACGCTTCAGCGCCCCAGCCACAGGACATGGAGCATAGGCTCAGTTGCTGTATGGTCACATTGCCAATCTCGGCTTGCTCTTTAGTCAAGGTGTCCTCAAATTGCGACCGTTGAGAACCTGCTTTTGGAGGTTCCCATGCACGCACAATGGGTGGTTTTCTCGTAGCCCGGCTTTCGAAACACTAAAGCGGGTCCGCGATTTGGATGACACCCTGTGCGGCCCTGACTTGAACTCCTCGGAAATGATTTCGCGGTAGCCTTGTTCGGTGGCAGTTCTATTCGTCGCCCTTGTTAAGCTTCAGTCGCTTGGGCGCTTAATTGGCTTGGAAGTCTTGCAGGGAAGAAGCCATGTGTTTGTTTGTTTTTGCTTTCTTGGCTGCTGCGCAGAATGGCACGGAAGAGAAGCTTTGTGCATAGGCATTGACATTTGAATGCTGCCTGCTACATAGCAGGAGTCGCACCGTTTTTGAAGATGCGTTTAGCTCGTGTGCACGTGTGCATATCAATGCATATCTATCATGATTATTGTGCAGATAGTTGCAATTAGTACATGCGATCATCCACAATGCCCCTTGGCAGGACCATCAGGCGGCAGCTGGGCCCGAACCTGCAACGTCCAGAGACGGTGCTGATGCACATTATAGACGCTCGAGTGAAGTGATAGTTGTGGAACATGTGGAAACTTGTGGATTTATATAGGTTGCCACTTTCCACATCACCAAGGAATTCACCCCAAGCGTTCACCATGCAAGCCACCGGCCTTGTTAGTTTGCCTTTACGAGCCTTGCTACTGTATCATGCTAGCATCCAGGTTTGACCTGGAAGCATTGCACATTAAATCTGGCCTCCAATATGGAAAGGACCACAGCTTGTGCAAAGCAAGTCGGTTTAGTCAGAACACACTGCACGAAGCCGTTGCGTGGAAGCGATCGTTGTGGAGCCATCCTTGCAGTACAGCCAAGGAGTTTTACCCGAACGTGGTGCCAACTTCGCGGGGCGGCTTGGCTGAAGCCGCATGTTGGGCAAACGGGGAAGGCGGTGTCTACCTTAGAGGCCAAATCGTGTAACCCCGAACCCTGGCGTGTTGTCAACAGGCTATATACAAGAGAGTTGGCCCGAGACGTCCCAAGCAGCGAAGCCATGATCCCAACTAGTTGGTTGGACTGGCTCTGATGATTCTCCCTTTGCGTGTTTGTTGTGTATTTGCTGCCATTTGGCTGTTTTGGTTTGCAAGCCGCCCCCTAGGTCTCTGTGCTGGGCCTCTTTCGGTTGCCTTGAGTGAGTCCGAGCACAGGTCTCAGCGACTCCGCCCACGATCTTCTGAAGCTTGGCGCGACTGGCTGAGTTTCTTTCTGGCGCCAGAGGGAGTGCGTCGTGCCGTGAGGCTGGAGAGAGGGACAGAGAAAAATGAGACAGAGAGAGAGGGAGAAACACGCAGCAGAGAGATCTGATATTTGATATACATCTAGTTCGAGAGCCAGCGAGAGAAGACAGAGAGAGAGGGAGACAGAAATAGACGGAGAGAGATAGAAGAGCGAAACAAAGGGAGGGAGGGACGGAGGGAGGGAGGGAGGGAGGGAGGGAGGGACGGAGGGAGGGAGGGAGGGAGGGAGAGAGAGAGAGAGAGAGAGAGAGAGAGAGAGAGAGAGAGAGAGAGAGAGGGAGATCAAGACAGAGAGAGAAAGAGAGCAAGACACAAAAGAGGCCAAGAGCAAGACACCAAGAGAGAAGCGCAGACGCTGTGCATAAGACAGTCAACCAAGGGCAGTTGAGGGCGCCAGAACGGCATGTTCCCTAGGATGGAGACGGCCCGCAGGGGTGCCAGGTGAACCGACTTGCTTTAGATCGAGATGTTTCGATTGTATCAGGGAATCCTGAGAAGGCTACTCTTAGACACGGCCAACAAAATCAAATTCATTCTCCAAGGAGTTGGATGACAGTTCAGCTTGGAAAGGTGGGCCATGGGAAGATTTGAATACTACTGTGGATGGAGGAAATCCTGGGAAAATACCGTTCAGCTGGGAGGGGCACCTGAAAGATCAGGGTCCTAGTCACCCCCCCCCCCCCCCCCTCAAAAGTGGAATTGGGTGGGGTGACTCCTGGAGATCTCCATTTCTGGTAACCCTTTTTCCCATGGACTTGGGGACCCCCATCACGTCCCCCCACCCCCGTTCCCCGAAACCGGGTGATTCCAGGTCCAGGTCTTTCACGCCCCGACGTCCATTTGCTTCAGCATTTGTTTTTCATTTTTTCCCTGGTTGGTTTTAAAGGGGATCGATTTCACTACTGGACATGTCTTTTTTGTTTTAATTATTTTTTCCCGGGGTCTTAACCAAATGGAAGTAGCCGCTTGTGTGGTGTGTGTGTGTGTGTTTGCGTGAATCAAGTGGAACCTCGTTTCATTTTCAGCCCGGGACCTGAAGAAGACAAGTAGCCGAGGATCAAGTCCCTGGAGCTGCAGCTGGCCTTCCAGTTCCCCCAGATGCTGCAGGGCGAGAATGTGCCGGCGAACCTCAGCCAGCTGCCGCTCAGCCCGAGAAGCCGAGGTAGCGAGTCCACCGGATCTGAGCCGTTTTGATTTTTTTGTTACCCTCTTGGACCATTTTTAGAGGACCCCAAAGGTGAAGCTTTGAGTTCCTGGTCCTTTGGGCAAGTGAGGAAGAGGTCTTCCAAAGTGTGTTTTTGTAGATGTGTTAAATGATGTGCTTTTCGAGGGATTTATGTTTCGTCAAAGGGGCTCGGTTTGCAAAGTTAGTTTCATAACCGCTTTCAGGGTGGCTACTTTTTGCAAAACCACATTGCCAGTTTGTTTGTAGATGTGTCATGATATTTTGGTTTGTGTTGTTTGTTTTCTTCCAAAAGTCGATTTGCACAACTTTGAGGGTGGCTGTTTTTTGCAAGACCACCTTGCTCAGGCATTTGTTCTCATTCTGGCGAGGTTGCTTTCTGAGAAAGCTGCCTCATACCAGCCAATGGCGGCAAATGGTACCTGATCAAGCAGAGAGGCAGAACAACAACCACACATTTGCAAGATGAACACATCACACCGGCACGCAAACAAGCTCACTTGCACAGAGGCAACCGGCACATTCGACACGCAGCACACACACAAAAAAAATGTTTCAGCGCAAACTCGAACAACACAAACAAACACACACACACACAACACATAGACGGACGGACGGAGAGACAGACACATAGAGAGACAGAGAGACAGAGAGAGAGAGAGAGAGAGAGAGAGAGAGAGAGACAGGCAGGCAGGCAGGCAGGCAGGCAGGCAGGCAGACAAGACAGACAGACAGACAGACAGACAGACAGCAGGGCAGTGATTCAGCCTTTTGCAGCATCCCAGGCAGCTCTTCCTGCGAGAGAAGGGGGGCGAACAGACACTGAAGTTCTATGTGGTCTTTTTGCTCGGCTTCTTGAGCAGCTTGGTTTGCAGGTTAGGCCAAAATGCAGTGCTTGCCTCCAAGAGGCTCCTTTTCACACCTTTTTCCACTGGAAAGGCCTCCTAGTTTGGAGCTGTGGGGGGGGGGGGGGGGGCTACTGGCGTTCCTGCCAAACTGGTCGGTCTAGGTTCTGATGTGTTTTTTTTTCCAGGGCATTCTCACCGTTGATGGGCTACCAAAAGCACAAAGCAGGAAGACAATGCCATGCTGTCATGTGGTACCCACACTCCCACCAACATGGCACCTGGCAGGGGGTGTTTGTTTGCTCTGGCTTTTAGAACTTAGTCCCTGTTTAAGGCGACCGTTGGACCTTAGGATAGATAGGTAGGCACATCTCAACATGGGGGACTTCTGAATTATGTGTTTTCCTTTGGCTCGCTTCAGGCAAGTCTCGAGCAACAACAAAAAAGCCCTGCCTTTCCTTCGGCTACACCTCAAAAGACCCCCAGTTTGCAATGGTAACTCAGGATCAGTGGAACTACCCTTAAAAACTAAGCCAAACATGGCTCCCTTCGCAGAAAGGAAGGGTCTTGCCTTGCAGTGTCGCATCCGTGAGGCGGTTTGCAGGGCGGCCGGGGCTCTGCCTTTATGACTGCATCCAATGCGAAGAACATCCTCCTGGGTCTGCACACGGTCCCTTGGGGGCGTGCGTGTCAGTGTTTGGCAGCCACGGATGACATGCAATCATGTGAGCATGGGACTGGAATCCAACAGCTAGTGTTCCTTTCCCTTCCGCCCAACTCTTGGTCGAGTCGCCGAAGTGCCTTCCCATCCCGGAATGGGACCTACTGGAACCTACACGCAACCAAGATACCAA
>CAUJNA010002458.1:628930-733930 GCA_963377175.1 Effrenium voratum | reverse complement strand
TTTTGCCGTTTCAGCTGTGCTTCCTTTTCTTTGTAAGGTGTGTCAAAGCCCAGCAACGCATAAGGTCTCGGCTTCGCTGAGGTTTCTGCCTCTCTGCTTGGAGCGCGCAAAGGGCAACCCCCAAGTAGGCGTCCCTTGGCGGCAGGATGTTTACGCAGGTACCCGGGTGTGGGGTGTTTTGAGGATTCCATTTTTTTTCCCCCTGGGTTGTTGGTTTGGATTTGGATTTGAACCGCCTTCTTGTGGGCAAATGGGAAACCCCGGTTTCTCCTCCAAACCCGGCGCCAAACCAGTTGTAGGGGAAAGCTGTCACTGCTTTTTCCTGTTGCGGAACGTCATTCAACGACCTCCTCCTTGAGGTGCACGCATCGTGATAGCGCTTTGGGACGTGTTCTGTCGCACCAGCTCATGGAGAGTCAGTGGATATGCATTGTGGTTTCTTCTGGGTTACTAGTTGTGTTTGTGGTTTTATAGGCAACCTGCGTATCAAGCAGCATACCGTGGGCTGTCCAAATCCTTGCTCGTGTCGAGGCTGGAATAGTTCTAAAGTGCGGCTGGATTTTGGTCGGACAGAAAATCACCTGAACATCGCTGTTGCTGGACAATTTGGGTGTTCTGAATCAAGTATTGGGGGCTTTGGGTCTTTCGGGAAAAAACTTGCTCCACTATTAGGGTGGCATTTGCCATTTCGGGGCATGGGAAAACTTGACAAGAGAGGAGTGAGGCGTCCATTGCGGATCTTGGGCCGGCAGCTCGGGGTAGGACAAACATCTTGCAGGAGTGCTTACCTTGGCCAGAGCCATATTGACATAGTGTTGTGGTCGAAAGCTTTCGGCCGCCCATGATGACCTGGAAACTTTGCCTTGGATTCAAAAAGGGGAGGCTGATTCTGAGCCACGGGCCTTCACCCGGCGGAGGTCCCATGTCTGCTGGAGATCTTGGTTGGCCTTGTTGAGGCTGTGCTGGCCGGATCAGAGCGAGGCGGGCGTTTTTGTCACGAAACCAACCACCAACACGAAGCCACGCACTATCCGCCTGTTTCGCTTATATGGACCGTGGCAACGCACCTGCACAATCCACCCGACCATGCGCTATAACGCTCAGCAGACGCCACAAACCCGTCCTGAAGGATTGTGCCCAGTCTTGTTACTCGCAAGCAGTGAGCTAACCTTTGATTGATCGTGTCTTTGTCTTTGCGTGCACATTTTTTGCTGCCTGCCTGCCTGCCTGTCTGTCTGTCTTTCTTTTCTGTTTGTCTGTCTGTCTTTGCTTGCTTGCTTGCTTGCTTGCTTGCTTGCTTGCTTGCTTGCTTGCTTGCTTGCTTGCTTGCTTGCTTGCTTGCTGGCTGGCTGGCTGGCTGGCTGGCTGGCTTGCTTGCTTGCTTGTTTTTGTGATTGTGTGATTGTGTGAGTACGTTTGTTTAATTTGTGCTGCCTGACTGTCTTTAGGGCTGAGTGTGCACATGTCCTTCTACCAAAATGTGTGTTTGCGTTGATTCGTTGTGCAATTCAATGTGTGTAAGTTTTCATGCCTTAGTTCAAAAAGGTCATAACTTTGTGTTTTCCCGTTTGGCCAGTGCAGTCGCTTACTTAGCTCTAGATGGGCACTGTTGAAGTAGCCAGAGGGCTGGTGCAGCAACATTCCGTCAAGCTTTCAGGCTTGCCTGGCGTCAGGTCAGAAGCAAAATATCATGACGGTCGATCTCTCCAACTTGGGCGCCTTCATTTTGCTCGTGTAGCTTGGCAGCAGTTCAACTGGCTGGGCTTCGACGGGTGAAGCGGCCAAAGAAGAACAAGTTTGACCGGATGACCCTGACATGCTCAGCAGCGCAGCGAGCTTCCATCAAGGCACCGAGCTTCAATGGCGCCAGAATATGCACAGACGGATTTGGGTGCTTTTCGGCAAGGTGAACACTTGGTTGCTTCCTGTGGGTCAGAGTTTTTGGGTTGGAGCTGTCTTGCAGCCTCTCAAGGAGAGGCTTTTGAGGCTGGCAGTAGGTGGCAAGGTGCTTTGGCAATTGCTTCGTCACCCTTTGATTGGACTGCGTGAGGTTTCTTTTGGCTTGCATTATCATAGGTGCGCCTTCGTGGGCAAGCTCCGATTTTCCCCACTGGTAAAGATTTTAAGCGAGCCAGGCGGATTCTGGTCGCCATTGGTTTGCCATCATTTTGCTTGATTTACGTTTGGGTCTTTGTCAACGTGGCCTGAAATATGCCAAGGTCATCAAGGGCCCCTCGTTTCGGCACACACATCCATTTGTCCCACCACCCCCAACCCCACCCTTTGACTTTGGCGCCACACTTGGCCGCGTCAGCCTCAAAACTCAATGTGCCAAACGAATTCTCAATTCACTGTGCGCTGGGTTGGCAACTGCTCTTCGTGGCCCTCGTCAAACGCGGTGGCCAAGCGTAACTCGATCTCGCGCTACAGGCGCCCAAATCTATGCAGGCCACGTGTTTTTGCCAAAGCTCAACCACTGGCTTGCGGCATTGCATAACAATTACTCAGCACATCTGAGCACATCTCGGCACTGCAAGCTGAAAGTTCCCAGGCCGCAGCTCAACGTGCGCCTATCAGCCATGGTTGTTTGGCAGTTCTTGTGCGATGGCGCTGCGGCCCAAGCACCACTCACTTTGTATTGGGGCCCACTCCTTGCTTTGTTTTGTCTGCGCGAGTTGCATGCCTTTTAACTAGACCCATTGGACAACAGTTGGGGCCCTCCAGAAGAGTAGATTTCGTGCTAAGCGTGTCCCCAAAATAGGATGCGAAGCGACTGCATGGCGACTCGCCAAGGCAGAACCGCTTTGTGTTCCAGACATGCCTGGCGCGATCGAAGTTGAGGAAGCGGAATAATCCCCACGCGCCTCGGAAAAAAGCTGAATTTGTGTTTTGTCTGGCTTTTGGTTCTATATCTTAGCCGTCTTGGCCCTTTAGTCATTAGCAAGATTCTGGTGGCAGAAAAGCACTTAGACCTTTAGCGTGACCTGTGCTAAATCCGTCAAGGAGCCTTCCATGGCCTCTTACTTGGCGTTTGATTTGGTATGATTGTTTTGTTGCTTTGATCGCAGGCGCCGTACTGTGGATGGACAAAATCCTGCACCACCGAAGAAACCCTGGAATGATGATTCCCCTGCACATGCCAACAAACAACAGTTTTCCATGGTTTCCAAGTGGTGCAGGATTTCGTCCACCCACAGTATCAAACACAACCAGTATGTTTTTTTGTTTTTTGTTTTCCGCCACGTCCAGATGGCCAATGCCTGATTCGTCCCGCCCGAACAAAACCCTTTTTCTGGCATGGTCGGCCTTTTTTCCATTGGATACATCAGCACCCCTGGTAGTGTAGAAGCCCTTTTCAAGGGAGGCTGTTCATTTTGGCGGAAAAGGCAAACCCGGGGTTGACGTTGGACATTGACTGCTACTTGAAGCCGACCCTTCAAACGGCCCTTGGGCACGGCTTTTCATGCGGTGTTAGATGGCTACGGTTGGCGCCGCTTGAAGTTGAACGTGCAACTACGTTGTTTGTCCCGCTGGAAGCTCCATTGGCTCCAAGCATTGCGTCTACACTAAGAGATTCTTGCGGGAAGTGTAAGGCAGAGGATCATTTGGAGGGTTGTTTTCGCGTGAGCCGTCGCCCAAACCATGTCAGTGCATTTCGATGCGCAGGCTCGTGAAAAGCGACTTTTGTACACAGATCCTCATTAGATATCCTCCAAGAGCACTTGCAAAGTGCTTCATGGGCACCTCCAAAGATATCTTCTCAATACGAGTCAAGAGGCCTTCCTCAATATGTTCATACAGAACCCCTCTAAAAGCTGTTGTGCATGAGCCTTCAGCAGGAGATGGCGTACACGACTTACCATGGACCTGGTGCTCGTCTATCGGTTTGCAAGCGGACCTTGTTGACTTGTCCGTCGAGATCCTGTCTAAACGACCTTGTACGTAGATTCTTGCTAGAGATCCTGCAAGGGGATGTTGTGCACGTCGAGTACCTTCTAAAGATATTTTCTATCAAGGTTTTGTGATCCCACGACGCCTTGTACGAAGGTCTTTTGGCTATGTGGTCCTTGTTTCCTCTTCACACTGTTTCGGGTCCCTTGTGGGTTTTCCTTTTGTGAGGCACCCTTAGGCTGGCTTCTTCAAGAAGGCTGCCCGCGTGCTTATTGGTGGGATGTGAATTCGAGAAGATAAAGCTGGCCGTGGCGCTTAATACATATTTTTCACTCCAATACTTTTCCTATGGTCCAGCCGCAAGTGCTATTCTATGGACACAAGCGCAACTTGCCGAAGAGATGATTCTGGGAAGGTAGGTTCCAAGGTAACCAGAAGTTTCCACTCTTGAATCCTCATCGATTCATCGATGGCTTTTGGAAAGCGTGAGGGGCCGTTCCCCGTGCCTGAACTCGTTTGTCAATGCGAATGATGACTGCTTAGTTCAAAAGGCGCTTGCAAATTCGAGGCTATAGGAACCCCACCACAATGGGTTCTTGGCTCCAATTCTTGGAGCTGAGCCACAAAGCGTCAGGGGCCCCTGTACTCTTCCCAGGAGTTTCACCTGGACCTCACCGAGGCTATGCGGGCGTCCGTGGGCCCACATGTTACCGGTCTGAACCCACCCTTGCCCTTTCATGGTCTTGTTCCCTGTTTGTGGGAGGGCATTCCGCAAAATCAGCCAACAACAGGGCGCCCTTTTTGCCCGGCGATTGGTCAACCGCCTCATCCTTTTGTGCACGCAGTTGAGCGAGCCGCAGGAGCGCGGAGCTTACCTAGTGGGTGAGGAGTCATGAGATCTGCAAGATGAGCAATACAAATAAAGCTCTATGCCTGGTCAGCGTTGGACCGGGTGTCTACAAGATGATCACTACCCGGTCACTACCCAAGGGAAGAAAATGGGTTTGGTTTTCTTTTGTTTCCCTGTACAGTCTTTGGGCTATAGCGAGGAAATTCCCGGCATCCAGCACCTGGCCTCCCCGAGGGGCCAACAGCGTGGCCAGGACAACTGGAGCCGCGTCAACGAGCGGCAGACAGATCTGGTGGCGGTGTCTGACACCGCAGGGGCCACAGATCGGACGGACGGGTGAGCGCAAATCCAAGATCAGGCTCAGAAGCAGGCCTGCCCAAGTAGCCTAGTATTTAGGGAATGGCTTGGTCGTTTGGAATGCAGCCATGGGGTGCCAGCTGTTTTCGTTCCCTTTTTTCAATATTGATCGTTCTCTATCAGCGGCTTGCTGATAGGCTGCGCCACCCCCCGTGAACATGTGTTTGGGTGGCTCTTTGTGAATATTACGTTCACTGGTTGGCTGTTTGGGCCTCCGTTCAGTTTTTCTGGCTTGGTCTAGTGTTGGTAGCAATTCTTGCTTTATCAGGTCTTGCTTTAGCAATTCTTGCTTTAGCACTACTTAGTCATGTAGAAATTTCAAACTTCGTATGTCTCCACTATTGCCACGGCTGGCGGGTGTTTTTTGCACCTATGTGTTCAGAGTTTGTCTGTTCCGTAGCTCCTACATGTTTCTTTGCAGGTCGAGGGACGGTCGAGGAATCGTGTTTGTGACATGTCTCTGATTCCCTGTGCGCTTATAGATTAGTCATCCACGGCTGCTTTGCAATCGAACCTTTTCCCAGAAACAGCGGGCAACGGGCCTGGAAATTTATCCGGGTGAAAGAACGGAGCGCGCAGAAATTGTTGTTTTTGTTGTTGTGTGCTTCCGACGCCAAAGTCGGTGGAAGCCAGTGGAAGGAATGTCAAGCCACGCTGGCCCGGCTTTGGAAGCCGAGAGGTCGACATGGGCCACATCCCGAGTGGGTTGCAATCACTCCTCCCGAAAGCTGCATGAGCTTTGTACCTGGGAGGGAGCGGGGGACGGCGCAGGGGGCCTGACCTATGAGAATCCGGAAACATGGGGTAGTTCAGCAGGTCCACAGGTGCATTTTGCCAATTCCGGGCTAGGCTGTTTTGCCACCTGCTGCCGTTGCGCATTGCCAGGACGCATGGTTTGCTGTTTATTTAGGCTTGCGTCTTGCTATTTCGATATTCCTGATTTGGTTGTGCTGGACTGGTTTCCCACCTGCTGCCGTTACATCTTGCTGATGCTTTTTGGTCTGCTTGCATTGCCATTTCGATCCTAGTGGGGGGGAAACCTGCTGGAGAGGCCTCATTTGCTTCAAAGGCAGCGAAAGCCATGGCCAACGGCGCCCATGTAGTGTTTTCTTTGACAATAGTTAGCACATTGGCATGAACCTCCAATTGTGGCCTACCCCTTTCCGGAGTAATCCCCGAACGTGCTCATTTGCTTAAGTATATGTTTTTCCCTGTTGGTTTTAAAGTTAATTTATCACTGCTGGATGTTTTTTCTTACTTTTTTGCCAGGGGTGTTAGCCAAATGGAAGAACCCATTGGTTAGGTATGACTGGTAGCTACTCATGGGGCCGTTTGGGAGCCCTGCGCGCAGGTCCGTGAGATCCTGCACGCCCAGCGGAACAAGCCCATGCCGTTGCTGTGCGTTTGAAGCGGCAGGAGGATGAGGTCTCTACTTGCGAACATAAGAACTCGGCCAGGCGTCAGCTTATGGTACAAGAACTGGCCAACCTCAAGCTGGTTGGGTCCCAAAGGGATCCTAACATCCAGCTGTATGTTTGCGTTGCCTTGTCGCAGTGTGCTGGTTTCAATTTGAAAAGCGTGACTCGTAGAGTCCCCAACTTACCAACAGACCAAGAAGGCATTCGTCAGGGCAATTCAGGGCGTAATTCGTGGAAGAACGACGTCATATGAGGATTGCGAAGGCTGGTCATGTTCGGCCCTCACGAACTGGTGAGGCAACAGCGACAAGACAAAGGAAAGACAGATTTTCCGTGGCATGTGATTCAGCCACCCCGACTATGTAATTGAAGGATCTCAGCATTGTGTTGCAAGTTGTTGTTTTTGCATCTACAAGTTATGTGCAGAGCAGCACGAGGTTTCCCTTTCTACGTCTTTGTCCTTGATATGTGTTGATCTATGAGCAGGGCTACCTGAGATTTCCTGTTCTGCATTTTTCTTGATGATTGTAGGCAGTGAACCGCTTCGAGAACGGGCTGCCAAAGTGGCATTCCGCTTCGGCCCGGTGTTGTCGTGCCTTTGGACTGTGGTTCGCGTGTTTGCGTTCCTCCTTTGGCGCCCTAAGCGGTCCATTTCTTAGACTTAGGGTTTTCTTTGGTAAGGATGACGGGATCGTAGCTGCACACGCCGTCACTTTCTTGGATTGCCATGTCACAGTCGGCTTAGTTCGCCACGGTGTTTGTTACCCAAGTCTGCTGTGTGGCTGCGAGCCATTGGGCCAAGTCGGGGAGTCCAGGGCTCCAAACTACGTGTAATTGTTGGAGTGCGCAGGGTGTGTTTGATTGCGTATGTCTTGCTTTCACGGGCTGGGCAGATCTCCCTCTGACCTCCTACCCCACTGTATTTATGCGGATTTATGCTGAGTTGCAAAGCGGCGCAAGGCTGGACAAACGCGACACACCAATCAAACCAAGTTTGCGCAACTGGAATAAGATGCCGAGGCATCCATTCTAGCCTCTCGATTTCAGCATTGAAAACATGGCCCGTTGGTACGGAGCCTGGGCGTTGGTCTGTTTGCAAGGTTTGATGCTGCCTCGCCCTCATGCGCGTTTTGCTTTTTTGTTGGTTGGACTGGCAGATTTGGATGCTTTTGGCAATGTGTGTGTCACATATAGTGTCCGCTTTGCGAAGGCAAGGCATTCGCAAGGCCACGCAGTGGCGTAAGCGCGGATGGACAGCTTCCCTCCAATGGGCCTTTTCGGCCGGCGTCGAATGAAAAGGCGCTCTCCGCACTTGCGGAGCCAGGTTTATAGGGGCGTGGGTTGTCTTCTGGGCTTACTTCTGTTTTGCTCTTCTTCCTTTTTTTTCTGGCGGATACCTGTTGTTTGTTTGCTTGTCTGTTTGCTTTTTTGCAGGGAACCCAAAGGGAGTGGCGTTTCTGTGACCTGACAGAAACGCCCAGTTCTTTCAATGCCTTGGCCTTGGGAAGTGGAGTGCTCGAGCCCTGCGAGGGCCCCCCTTCCCGGAGGTATCCTCGGAACCTGGAGGCCTGGGAGAGAGGAGGCGGCAGGGCAAGGGCGTAGGAGCGCAACGCGGGCCGTGTCTGGCACCGCAACCTCTGGGGGCAATGTGCCGGTGAAGAAGTTTGGCTGAAACCTCATGAGATGGCATTTCATGAGGTGGGAAAGTCACAAGCATTGGTGTTGTTCAGCATCCCCGCGAGGGGATTGCGCATTGAGAAGTTGAAAAGTTTCGGTTTGTGGTGGGCGGGGGGGGAGAAATTGTCCCGTCTGCTTGCACTCCAATCATTTGACCAACTGTTGACCTTGGGGCTGATGCCACATTATCTCTTGGCAGTACAAGACCAACCTAATTACATTCAGTCGCTAGTTCCGGCGACCGTGCTGCTTCACAACGGGTAGCCCCTGACCAGCTCGATTTGATGAACTTTCGGTTGGCAGATCCAAGAAAGGCACATGATGCAATCGAAAAGGCACCACCGGGCCGCTCGCAGGTTGTTGCCGACACCTTGTTTGTGGCCTCATGTTGTTTCCAGTAAATACGCAACGTACATGATTCCTTGTGGGATTGCTGGACGAATGCGGGAGAAGGCGCGAGCTCAGTGCTTTCGTCCCTGGCTATTTTGGCGGCGCTGCAAGTATGTGCAGCTCTCTCTTGTAGACTGCCTCTCTTGTGCGCTCGATTGAACCTGAGAGAGAGTTTCATGCTTACAAGCCCTGCTTCAATCAGTGCACGCCTTCGCCAGCGTTTGTCCGGTTAGTGTGTGTATGTGGAACAATGTGCCCCTATTCACGCTCCTATTCGTGCTTCTTTGGACTCTTGTTTATGGCTAAACCTGTTGAGGCAAATTGTTTGCTGCTGAAGTTTGGCTTTGTGCAGAAGCAGGCTGAGTCATTTCGTCATCCCATGCAGTTCATGGTGTACAGATGGTCCTCGGTCTTTTCTGGCGTGGTTGCAGTCAACCGACCCCTTTCGGTGCTTCAGACGATGCTTCCCAGGGCATCAATTAGGGGGTAGTCCTTGGGGCCGGTTTTACATGGCGCACGCCTCATGAGAGCGAGTTTTTGCCGGCCCGGGCTTGGAACAGGTCAGAGAGAAAGCTTAGCCCGGGAGCCAGGAGGGCTTGCACATTCATTTAATTTGGTGTTTGCGTCGCCTATGTCTTTGTGATTCCGACTTTGCTTTGTGGAGATGTTTGTTCAAAGTTCGAGCCAGGTGCTTGATTACATTTCACCTATAGCCATTTGCTTCTCTGAACTGATTATTCTATTGTTGGACATCCTGAGGGAGACTTCCGCAAGCCTATATGCAACTGTGCGCGCAAGTCGGGGTTGGCACGCCATGTTTTGAGTTCAGCTCCTAGCTGGCCGTTTTCCCACCAGACGTCATTTCATTGCAACGAGATGCCGACAAGATGGTGTGGCTCCAAGAGTTAAGATGTATACACGTATCCTCACTGCCCTTCAGTATACACGGAGCTGCCGCTCCGTGTTCTTAGCGTTTGTGTTTGTGTGCAAGTGTGTAATGTTTGCTGTGTGTGGGTGGGTGTGTGGTTTGCGGGTTCAAGGTGTGTATGTCTATGCTTATGTGTGGGTTTAGACCTGTGTGCGAGCAAACAACACGTAGATGTCAATGCTTGCGTGTGCATCTATATCTCCATGCCTCTGCATCCACAGTTGCACCTCAAACAACAAAGATAGATATAGATATAGAGATACATACTTTCTCATACTCGTATACACATACTTTCTCATACTCGTATACACATACTTAGTTACACACATATATATATGTATATATTATAGTTTATTTGTTGGTCTGTCTACTTTGATTTGTGTGGCATATGCACATATGTACCCTGATGTAAGACACATGCATACACATGCAGACACACACACACAATATGTATATGTATAATATATATATATATATGTATGTATGTATATTTGCCTGCATATACATGCATGGCTGCGCATTGCGTGGGTCTGGGGCCCGGACATTTGCTGCTTGAGGCTCTAAGCAGATTTAGCCACATGCATGGACACAGCCGCCCGCTGGCACATGCCGTACGAGCAGTCTTGCAGCAAAGCTCACTGTGTCAAGGCTTCAGTGAACCAACCAGACAACCGGCAGTGTATAGCACATTTGTTCATGCATCGCCTGATGTTTCGACCGGCTCCCGACCTTTTCCACGCAATGCACCACCTGCTCTCACCGTCGGAATTAATTTTGCCAGCTGAGAATAGGAGATCGTTCCTGAGTAATCTGTTAAAAGCCCAATTTCGGAATGTTCTCACGCCAGAGAGCCACTTGCAAAAGAGCAGTTCCACTGGATGGCGCTGTAGTTCTCTACCATCGCCTGCGACCAGATGCTTGCCTGCAGTGTCTGGATGTTTCAGTTTTCCGCTTCTGTTCCAATTGGCTTCGAGTTGTGAACAGGCGTTTGCTTGCCCCATGCCGCCCCAGCCGCGAGCAGCACGGATCACAGCAGTTTGTTTCCAGGAACAGTTGAGAGTGCCATCGCCTTGAAACTAGGCTCACGCGCGGCTTCCAGTCTTTGGCTTTGGTTGAAATGTGGTGACAGCGGTTTTGCTTGACTGCCCTTGACAAGCTAAAGTTAAAGTTGTTTGCTCGCATGACGCAGAGGGCAGCAAGCATGTGCAGGCATCGTTGTTCAACATGGCAGATTGATGCTTCAAGCTGCTCAACAAGGGCATCATCACACCGGACGAAGCTGCCATTGTACTCAGGGGAGGGGGTGCGAGATGCCAGTCAGCTGAGGATTTGTACTCGCTGCCGCGATGAATCGCAGCTTTGGCTGGCATACCAAACAGTCCTCACAACCTGTTGTAAGCCAAATTCACCCTGAGAGGTAGCGTGCCCTGGCGCGAGCCTTGAGAGACCCGCTTGCTTCTGCAAGGGTTCCACACCCCCCAGGCTTGGCAAGATATTGCAGCAGCAACCCTTCATGAAAAGAAGATACCCTTCACATGCCTGAGGGCCTGCGTAGGCCTGCTTTCGTGACAATCCAAGTCATGTGATTCATGCCCAGCATTTGTTGAAGGCACACGTGGCAGGTGTGGGCAACCCCTGTTTTAACATGTTGAAGCAACTACTGTTCACACACACACACATGCCTGCTTGCTTTTCCCTCGAAAGGGATCAGGACCTTGGTAAGCTGAGGTGACGACCGGGAACAACAGCGCTTCAATTACTACGGCCGCATCTTCCGGCCGTTCCTTGTCATGTCCGCACTTGAATCAAGCCGTCGAAATGCGGCGCCAACACGTTGAGCTTTCCTTGGCGCGAGCTTTAAACTCTCATGAGTAAAGACGGGTAAGTGCTAGCAGCTTTGATCGAGTTGGATCAGCGCGTATCCCCATTTGGCCATACGATCTTCAATCATAATTATGCTGGTGTTTCAATTGTAAATAGGGTTGAGGTGGGTGCGTCATGGCCCGAGAACGCTCCAACATAAAAAGGTACAAATACGATGTGCGTTCAAGCGGGGGGTCACGTTGAATGTTAGTTGGCTCAAGGCCAGGATGTCCACATCATTAGGTTGCGACCTTTTTGCAAGAGCAGGCCGAAAGCGCATTTCAGAAGCCCTGCAAGTCTTCAGCGCCAACGTTTTTTTTTGGTGAGAGATGCCAAAAGGGGCGCCATCCAAACACCCGCATGCCGGGTGCCAGCAATCTGCCCGGCCCAGGGGGATCCACAAGGCGTCCGGACGGAAGGGCCACGGCTGGGCGGAAAGGCTTCGTGTCTAGGTCCCCCAGCGATCGGTACCCTTTTACCGTTTCTTTTTTGGGGGGAGGGTTCCGCTACCAAAATAGACGCCCAAAACAAAAAACAACGGGTACCCTTGTTCTGACCTCTCTACTGGAGGACCTATTTTTGTTTGTGTGTATGTGTCCAACTGGTAGCAGCGACTCGACATGTTGTCAAGTGGCACATGCTGCTCAGATTTTTCCCTCGGTGCACTTCGCAATGGCAATGATCAAGGCATCCTGATCCATGGCATGCCAGGCACTGCGAAGCCTGAAAGGTTGCAACTCATTGTACTTAAAGCAAGGGTTGCTTGTGACAACTTCACACTTAGCGTAGGGTTGTTGTTTGATTTGTGTGTTTCTCTCATGTGGGCAACCGATTTTTCTGGTGCCGGTGTCAGCCTCATGAAGCCTGCAAAGGCAAAGAGCAAGTTCTGTGAGGCAGAGACCGCACGCTGTGTAAAGCATCTGTGAACAAATACTGAAGCAAACTTGTGAATACTGGATACACATGTTTCCATTGCTCACAGGCCTCACCATTCGTTTTGCATGGCCAAGCAGTCCGAGAAAGGTACCATGAGCACATCCGCCCGCGGTCGTGGTGCTCCTTGCAGTTCCATGGTAGGCCTGTTCAATTTGCGCAAAAGCTGCGCCACAGGGAACTAATTACTGCAGTGCCACATCTTCCAAGCTAGCAGAATCAGCTCATTGGGTTTCCTGAATGAGTTTCCCCGTTATGGCAAGTCCGGTTGTCCTGGGCTGATCGCTTTCCAGAGGCGCCTCCAAGAGGGCCTACCGATGCCTTCGTGCGGCCAGCAGGGGAGCCAATCGGTCCTCCTATGCCTGCGATTTGGTCAGACCCTTTATTATATATATATATTTACATATATATATATATATATCACAAGTATATCTATCTACTTGTAGAGCGTGATTGACCCTCTTTAGCCAGAAAGCAGGAGCAGGTTTCTGTCAAGAGCAAAATCCAGCAACAAGAT
Source organism: Effrenium voratum (assembly GCA_963377175.1). Lineage (NCBI taxonomy): Eukaryota > Dinophyceae > Suessiales > Symbiodiniaceae > Effrenium > Effrenium voratum. The sequence goes on along the minus strand of CAUJNA010002458.1, from coordinate 721,106 downwards.
GGCAATGCTGGATGCCTCCCAAAACGGCCAACCATCAACTTGCGGGACTAGTGAGGTGATTTGCCGGTTTACTATAATTTCCCTCCCACAAATTCAGACAGGAGGGTCGCTTTAAGAGAAACATAGTCCTGAGACCCCCCTGTCAGGTTCCGTGTTAATTAAGCAGACAGGAAGTTTGCTTGGACGTTGTGTGTTCTTAGCAACTTGCCATAGGTTGGCTCGACGAGCTAGGTTTTTGCCTTGCGGCCTGAGGTCACCAAGTTCGCCAACTGCCGGATACCTGGTGAGAGGCCGCCGTGCAACCTTCCGGGATGCCAAAAGACAAGGGCCCAGGTTTTGCTTGAGTGGGGAAAAGTCGTCCAGCAGCTGGGCCCACTCAGCATGTCCAATGATGAAGGCCAGTCTTAGGCCGACGAGTCGTTGTTGGTAGGTGTCTCTAGGTTTCTTGGCCACCGCCTAAGAAGCGCTTAGCTGGCGGTCCGTCCAGCAAAAGTTCACGCTCCCGAAGCTGGCAGTATGTTTGACCTATTCGGGGGCCTAAGGTGCTTTGGTGTCGCAAGGGTTTGTCTCAAAATAGGGCAACGTGGGGGTGGGTCAAACTTAAACCAGCCGGGGACTCCAGGTTTTAGTTCTTGTTTCCATTTACCAGGATTCGATTTTGGGCGCCCTTTTTTTGACCTACACCCACATAGGGCAGCCGAAGGTGTTGTTTAAGCAGTTTCTGATTTGGCAGAGGCTCAAAATTAAAGAGCTAGGGTTACGCAGGTTTCGGTCATTTTTGGTCTATGTTTCCACTAGGGTTCCATTTTGGGCCCGGCTTTTGAGCCATACCCATTTGTCCTTTTAGATCCCTCGGGATCTTCTCCCACGCGCCAGGCCCGCCACCTCCCCGCAGCCGGCGCCGGCGCTTCCGCCGACGCGGGCGCCACCTTCGCCGCGCTGGGGGAGCACCGAAGTGAGCGACGCGCCTCGGCTGGGACGGGCGGGGTTAGGGCCTAAGGTCCTGATGGAACCAACAGATGCATCAACAGAGAACTATGAGAGAGAGAGAGAAAGAGAGATATTATAGAAATATATATATATATATATGTGGGTCCCCCAGTAGTGCCCGTTTGCCCATCTTTTTTTTGGGGGGGAGGGTTCCCTCTTCTAAAATAGACTACAGAAAAAAGGGTACCCTTATTCTAGCCTCTCTACTGGAGGGCCTAGATATTCATTTTCTTACGTATATCTTTGTATGAATCACTTGCTAAGTAGCAAGTAGAAGTGGCACCTGTTCGCTATGGAGATCACTTGCTGCTTCCGCCATGCTATGTGTGTGTGTGAGGACTCTGGGGAAGAAAGGATGAATGGGGATATGGACGGATCACAAATGCAGTTTCAGTGCACAACATCTTGCGGCCTGCAGAGAAGAGCAACGCTCTGGGTGTCCTTGGGGCAAATGATCCACATTCATGATTTCATCTTGAAGATCAGCCAGCAAGAAGGTCTTGTTTTCGTACTGCCACTGAACCAGTCATTCTTGACCTCTTCGCGAAGTGCCAATTGGGCCAGATGCGGGCATTTGGGAGATGTGCGTGTGCGATTCCTTCTTTGCATGTGTACTCATATTGACCCAGGATCTGTAAGCTCTGGTTGGTTTATTGCGGGTGCCTCCATGTTGCCGTCGCTTTTGGAGATGAGAAACACCCCTCCATCAAATCGCAGCAGTGATCAATTCGCGAGCCGGGCTGCCATGTTCTATCATTGAGCAGTCTGGTGTTTTTCCGCGACATCCAGTGGTACCCCGCTGCCTTTTGTTAAGTTGTGTTTGTTCAAATGAAATGCCAAGCAAGCTTGGTTCATTTCTGGGTGTCAAAGACCAACCCAGACAAAATCTAGGGGTGCCTTCTCCATTCTTTCCAGGGATCCTTCTTTTCAGGAAACCATCAAAAACCCACAAAAAAAACAGCCGGTTTTTGAAAAGAACGATGGTTGAAAAGAATGGGGAATCAACCCCTATATAGAGAAAAGGGTGGCCTTTCCCCCATGGCCACTGGAGGTCTGGCGAAGGGCCCCGGATCCCTCGGCATTCGCAAGGCGTGTGATGAGGCTGAGCGCACCCCGACCTTTTCGGGTGAGACTGACATGCCGGAGGTCGCCGAAGGGGGGGAGGAGGGGTATGTTATGTCGCGAAACTTGTCTGGATGGTTTGCTTTGTAGTCTACTGTGCGTGTTGTGTGTTCTTCAACATTCTAGTCTAGTCTTTGTGAATCTTGGTTATTTCTTCTGAAGACATGTGGGGTACTACTTCTCGTCTTGACGCGAATTCAGATTTGCCGGCCTGCGTCAAGTCTACTTCTGGAGTACATGAAGCTGCACTACAAACCAACATGCACACCCTCCTTCGCCTAGTCGAGCACATGGACCAACACGCTGATCCCAGAGGTTATCCCTTAAGTGGTTGCGTTGACATCACTTTGGTCTGTGCGAGTGGCTAGCCGAAGCATTGGACACGGGCTTCAGCATTCCTCCAGATGCCACGCCATGACGTGTGCTTGACATTCCATAGATGTTTGCTGTGAACCCAATGTCGTCAGATTGTTGCCTGTATTGCTACAGGGCAAGCGAGGAAGCCACAATTGGCCGTTCGAAATCTTTGCCACATCCTTGCGCCAACGGCAGGTGTTTGCAGGTTATTTTTCAAGAACAAGTTGTTGGAGCAGGGCAGGGAACAATTACGACCAGCAGTGGCGGGTTTGTTTGTTTCAGTCCGGCAAGCCCGAAAGCCTTGCAGACTTTACTTGAGCATGCAGAAACTCATAGCAGCTTTTGAGGCAGAGCAAAACACATGCAAGAGAGTTTTGTGCTACCAGGGGCTGTACTGCCATGCGGTCAAGCCAATGCTGGAAGTTGCATTGACCAATGCAATCTCTACATCAAAGCGTTTCGGGAGCTTGGTACCTATGCAAATACTGCCCAGGTCGCAACTCTGCGCGTTGAACTGCTGTTTTAGAATGGCTGCCTGCTTAGCTGCTGCATGCTGCACCGAAGTAGACGTCCAAGGTTGCAGAGCATGCATTGGCATGTTCAGGGCACACATAACGTGCACGAGGCCGAAGGTGCACATTTTGTTTTTGGGTTGTAAAGCTGCAATCAAACTGACATCCGAGACAGCAAATTGTAGCGGCTTCAGAACAGCGAAAGTACAACTATCCGAACGCCCAGGCTAAATTGGATAAGATTTATGTGTGTTTGTTTGCTTGTTTGTATGGTTGTGTTTGCTTGTTTGATTGTTTGTTTCTTTGTCTCCAGCTTGGGCAATTGTAGACCTTTTGAAAGACCTTCCACACCCTTTTGGTGAACATGGAGCACAAACGGGACGAATATTCTTCCCCTTTGGAGAGCAACGATCTACGTACTCCTAAATTGGGATGGGTTCCCTGAGTGGCTCAAAATTGAACAGGGGCAAACCGCTGGTTTTGGTCTGCTCTTCCACTTGCCGGGGTTTTGTTTTGGACTCCCAAACGTTGGTTGCCACACCCTTCTAGCAAGAGGTGCCGCCCCCGCCGCCGCTGCCGGCGGGGTGGCAGCTGCGGGTGCCGCTGTCGGACCGGAAGCGGAAGACCTCCAGGTGGGGACGTCGATCGGATCGGCGGCTGGGGAAGCGCCACGTGTTTCCAAGCGGCTGGTGGCTTGACCTCCGTAGGAGCCGACAAAAACAACTGGGGGCGTGAGGAAAAATAGGGTTCCGAATGGAATGGTGTGTTGCCAGAAGAATAGTTTGAAGTGGGGGGACTAAGTGCGATGCACAACACGACGGGGGGCGTGAACAAAGGCACGGGCCAACAGATCCTTCTCCATAGGTGGGGGCACTTGCTCGATGTTCTGGACGAAGCATGGCAACCTTAGGCTGGAAAGGACCTCAGCACTGATGAATGCTGCTTTGCCAGGCACGCAGTGTGTGAAAAGCAGGTTTGACTCAGTCGTCATGTCGTTTGTTTCTCATGTTGCTAGCAGGGACTGCAACGCAGTTGCTTGCAGAGGTTTGCGAGACATTTAGCAATGGCCGCCGGCAGTCAGGGGAGCAAAAGGCAGACCTCTCAATCAAATGATGTTTGGCCAACATATGCAATACTCTATGGTACATGCTTAAGGACACAGAGGGGCTCACAAAAATGTCCCGCAATCCAGCGGGACGCAACCATATCTTTCCCCATATCCGCCAGGGTAAGGGCACAGCTCGACCGAGGCTAAGACAACTACAAGGGTGATTGGCCAGCACTTTTGCACGCCCTGTGCCAAGACGGCAGGCTAAATAGAGAGCCCACTTGGACTAGTTAGCACTTCCCTGCTTGAACACTGGCAACCCCAACCGCTAGACAGGAGGCAAGAAAACTACTCGACATCAGCTTGCTCAAATTGGCAGTGGCCCTTCTTCGGGGAAGAAGGGCGCTTTGCATTGAATGATTATGATGTCCCCCCCAAAAAAGAAACAAAAGAAGAACAAATCAAACACAAGCAAAGCAAAATCACGACCCACCCACCCACCTACCCACCCCTCCCCCCAAAAAAAACAAAACATAAAGAAGCTACAAATCTGGCGCGCAGTTTTTTCCACCCAGACGCAATACATGTTCTGATTGCAGCCGCCCCGCCGGCCTAGGGCGGGCTCTGCCTCCTCGTGGAGCACCAGAGCGCCGCCGGGGGCGCCCGGATTCCGATTGTCCCGAGGGTTCTGGGCGATTTGGGAAAATTCCGTTTCTTTTGTTTCTTCTTTTTTTTGGGGGGGATCCCCCCCCTGAAATTGCTGTTTTCCTTTTGGTTTCCCTTTAAACCCACCCAACAAGGGGTACCAAAAAAAGAAGGACACACCCATATGGTTTAATGCTTCTTGTCGCTTTTCAAGAGAATCTGTCACTACTGGAAATATGTCGTATTTGTTTCAGGGGGCTTCAGCAAATGGAAGTTTGGAAGGATACATCTTGGCCAAATAAAAATCCACCTTCGACGGTGACAGGTGCCAGGTCATATTTTGGTGTGTGTTTTGGGGTACCCTGCTCAAAAAAACACAACAATCTGGGATCTCTTTTGAATCCATACAGGGTCAGAATCACATCTTGTGTGTGTTGTTTTGCGAGCCAACTGAGGTGGCACAGGGGGCTTGCAGCAGGGAATCAGGAAACTCTTCTTGCATGTCGGTGGGGCTTATTTTTCACCTGGGTTGTATTTGTCTTGCACGCTGTCTGTGGACCGCCAAATCCTCGAAGGTTGGATGTTTGCGTAAAAGAATGGAGCTGAACTGGGTTCTTTGGCAGCATGCCAGGAACGTCCCAGGCAGATCCCCATAGCACATGTGTCTGAAAGAAATCAACCTGGGTTTTTACTGGAAATGATCATTCCCCGTGAGAAAGACATGTGGCGTGGGCTTCATGTCGAGCTTCGTGCTGGTGACCATGGTCAAGCAGAGTGTCCCGGCTAGATCCGGCCGTTGGAGGGCTAGTCAAGCCGCAATATGACCCTGCATTCACCTGGCCGGACCTAAACATGAGGCAGTTCTACTGCAAGGCAAATGCTGTCATGCTTCCCTGGGTAGGAGGAACAAACCTTGCGTTTGAGGCGCTGGGGTTGATGAGCCTGCTACACCCCACATGCTGGGCTGGCACAGGATTCCTCGAACTTATTTCACTTTAATGACTACTTGACAGTCTTCACTGAGCACCGCACCTCAAGGTTCGTTTCGAGCTCCAAGAAAGCACCGACAGGAGCAGCAGCCGTCCATCTTCCGCCATCTCCTGCCGCCCATCCTCGGCATCAGCGGCATCAGCGGCGTCCTCGCCCTCGGCGCGGCTCATGCTGAGGCTGGCGGGCTGGCGCCAATCGGACGGAGGACGCAGGATCTGCATAAGTTGTAAGGAGTTTTCACTTATCAGCACTGCCTGTTAGGGATGTGGGCTGTTTTTTTTTTCTCCCTCCCCCCCCATACTTACCATATACTTACTACTACCTTAGCGGGGGTTCCCGCTTATCACAGCTCCCACACCCGAACGTGGATTAAGGAGCTGGCACCATGCTAGCATGCCGGCAAAAGGCGCGGGCTCCAAAACAAAAGTGCACAGGAGGAATGATGCAACCGCAACTCGCCGCTCCACTGGCTACGAAGAAGAAAGGCACAGCTTGCTCCTGGCATTTAGGTGGGATGCCATCTCCAACACGGTGATGAATCATGCCATCCCAGAAGCTCAAGAAAATGCCACCGGACGTCCGCAAGCTCAATTCAGGCTGCCCAAACCGGCGAAGGCCTAAGGTGTGACACGTGCCCAAGCCAGCCTGAAAGTAAGGGATGCTTTCAGTAATTGGCCATGGGTGAGCTCTTCAAGCGCTAGGTTTGAGAAAGATATCAGGCATGCGAGGGAACCCTGAAAGTGCCTTGCAAATTTTGATGTTTGCTTATTTTCTGTCCCACCACCCCCAGCTTTGCCACACTACGCCGTCATGAACCGCAGGGTCCAAGATGACCTGGACATCGCCAGCAGCAACTGGCAGAGGCGCGCGCATGGGGTCCAGAGGGCATGGTGGCCAGCTCGGTTGCTTAGCTGGTCGATTTCTAAGCCCCAGGCATGCAAAGGCAACAATCGCAATTGGACCTGCGAGACATCAACAGACAGTCAGACAGTCACTTTTGTTTCTCACCTTAAGATGTCATTGCTATACTTGGCATGCACTGTTTGCGGTGTTTCTGGTGCTTTTGAATGCTTGCCCTCTGCGCCTTGCGTGCTGCATTTTCCAGCAGCTGCATGACCTCTTGGCTATCAGCTCCAAGGCCTAGTGCAAGGGTCCAGAGGCTTTCGCCGCAACACTTAGTGAGGGCATGGTACCGGTGTCAATAAGTGGGCAACAGGGTCAACAAAACGATCTTCGGAATGTGGCGTTATGTGTTTTGTTTTGAGAAGTGACCCCTGTGACAAAGGGTTGCCAAGCGACTGACTCTGTGATTAACAAATTGTTACAAGTGACCGTAAGTCATGCGGCCGCACACATTGCCTAACCCAACAAGCTACTAGGTTTTTTGTGCCAATAAATAGATGCCATCTCAACTTTGTTATTTGTTGGTTTTCCCTTAAGCCTTGAAGCATCCGGATTCAAGTATCTTGCATTCAGTTTCCCTGCCTCCTCGCTCAGGGGCGTCACGGATGAGACGACGGCGACGCAAGATACCAGCTTGACGCACGAGATGGCAGTGGCCTCTTCAAGGAGACCATTTGTCCAATGGAAGTGGACGGGGTAAGAGGGAATGGTCCCCTGCCAGCTTCAATTTGCTCTATTTTGTTTTTCTGGTTGGTTTTGAAGGGAATCTATCACTACTGGATATACGTTATTTTTTTTCTCTTCCAGGGGGCTGAAGCAAATGGAAGGTCAGCTTCCGTTAGGAGGGTGGAGGAGTAACGGCCCCTTCAATTTTGATTCGAGGGGGTGTCCCCGTTTACCGCGGGGTCATCACTTTTGGAGGGGAAACCCCGTCTATCACCAGGAACCCAACATATTATTCCGGATTCAACATAACTGGCATACTGGATTTTTCTGGATTTGATGGTGACCTCGGTTCCTTCCCCTTGCCCTCAGTCATGAATTTGGCGAAGCTAGTGCAAAGGACTGGGGTGTGTATTGCTCAAGATCCCGGTCTTTCTTGACACGCCATGACCCTCGAAGAAAACCGCCGCGAGTCTGCAGGTCCTAGGGCCGTAGCGCCCTGCTTTCCAGACATCTTCCAGGGCCAGGTGGCGTGAGGTCGCAGAGGTTGAGGATGGCCTTCCCAAAGATATCTTGGCGTCGAGTCGTGATTTGGGAAGACAGACAGCTGATGCTGCCATGGCGCAAGATGACCTCACCGGGTCCTACATTTTTTTATTTTTTTTGCTGCCAACGAGTCAATGTGAGGTGAGGAATTCTAGGTTATACCCTTGCTTTGTTCAGTGTCGACCGTTCCGAGGCTGCCAAATGAAGAATTCACGGCTGCTTGTCAACAGTTTTGGCCAAAATGAGCTGAGAAACCAACGCCTCAAACCTGGCAGTCACGCACAAGGATTGTTTGCAACGTGCTAATGCTCTGGGATGTCCACTGCAAATTCTTGTTGAACATCGCTCATTTGGTAGCGGTCCATAGATACTTTGTCACTGTACCTTGCCTCTGCTTCTGAAAACGAAAGAAACAACATCTGGAAGACCGCCTTCTTTGTGACTCCTCATTGATCTCCACAACTTATTCCACGACTCTGCGGAGGAACCGACTCTGCGCATTGCCAAGGTTCCTCTCTGGCGGGTCATCTGTTTGAGGCCAGCGGTTCTCGTTTTCCGCGCAATTCCACGGGGCCAGTGGCCCCTTGGCACCTTCTTTCCCGACATTTGGCAGGTTCTCCTTGAAATTGACAGCGATCAAGGATGTCTATGTTGTGTGGCCACTGTGCATGAAGGAATTTAGGAACCACATGGTTTAAAGTGAGGGGAAATGAAGGTCTCAAGAATCGCCCTGGCGATAGCAACCACCTCACTGCGTCACAACCTGTGGTTGCCGGCCACGCAGGAGCGCCCTTCCTGACGAGGAGCAATCCGTGAGGCGGGCAGCGGGACGAGGGCTTCCTTCAGCGCTAATTAGGCTTCAACCAAGCACCGGGGAGTTCATGACCTTGGCATTTGGCTGGCTTCAAACCTCAGTGTTGGGACTCTCCAGCATCTGTGGGCTAACACATTACTCGGATTCACGCTGCGGGGCAATGATCATCATTGATGGTCAACAGTGCGACACTGAGACAGGCTGGCCCCAGCTCTTTACCAGGGAACGAAGCGCTGCTTGTTACCCTCGGTTAGAACAACTTATTTAAGATGTGGTTCCCACAGGCAACAGAGCGCTGCTTGCCCGCGGCCTTTGTTTTTTGCACAGAGCATAGTTGAGCAGTGCAACTGGGCTATGTTGCTCTACGCACGCATGATGGCATTTGTAAACAAAAACGCAAGTAACCAACAAACAGAAATCCATACATCCAAGATTCCATGTGCCCCACCGCTGACTTCATCCAGCTGGTCCAGCGGGTCCTGCGGGTCCCACGCACCACGTTGCAGGCAGCGGCCAATGTCGGCTCCGCCAGGGCGAAGGGCCCGTGGCCTCAGAATTCCGTCGCTTCACCTTGCGGGGGAGTGGCGCTAGAAGTGGCACTGGTTCTGCCGTGGGCCTGCTATGTGGTTGGATCTTCAAGCTTTTAGTCGGCGTTTTTTGGTCAGGGGGCAATAGCCACGCAATGTATTCAAGCCGTTTTTGCTTTTCACACTTTCAGGCTCTTACCTTGCAGTGTGATTCAGGGCTGTGAATGAGAGGGCTCTGCGCGTACGCCCCTATAGATGTAGTATACACATATATATGTATATATATATATGTACACATAGAAGCATACGCGCAGAGCTGATTCCGGGGCTAGTTTAAACCAGCATTTCTACGTGAATGGCAAGGATCTTTATAAAAGATCCATGCCCATACTTGCCGACCTTACTCATTACCTGGACTACCCTCCCACCCAGTAACATGGAACCTGAGGTGAGGTGGCCCTGGAAGATCATTTCTCCAGTGTATCCTAGGTGGAAGACACCCAGCCCCTCCTTTCTTTTTTGGAGGAGGTTTTCCTTTAAACGCAAGTAAACCATCCAGAAGAGGGTGCCCTCTTCTCCCCATGGACAAGCGCTGCATGTAGACGGCGACGTTTCTTTTTTGGCGTCGCGCTAGGTCGATGAGGCGCGGCAGAGGCACGGAAAGCGAGCGTGCCAGCCTGCGTGTGATGAACTTCTCCAGATTTGTTGGCAGCCCAAGAAATGTTGCCGTGGTTGTCAAAAACAAGGTAACCCCAAAATGGGTCAAGCCCTGGTAAATGGAAACAATGACTAAAACCTGTGGTCCCTTGGTGGTTTAATTTCGACCCATACCCAAATGTTGTTGTTCCCGCTCGTTTCCGGTGAAACCAACCTCAACCCCAGGGTGGGTCCACAGATAAAAAGAGAGCGCAAACAAAAACAAGTTGGGTTCATGGTTGTGGAAAATTGAACATTGGGGTTGAGGTTGCAATGTTCTGCGATGCCAAGTGGACCCCCTTAAAAGTGATGAAGTATTTATGGAAACCAACTATAGCATTTTGGTATCACAGAAAGGGTTGTTTTCCACGACCTTTGACGAACCCATGGGGCTTGATTCCAATCTTTGGAACAATTGGGGATGGCTGGGCAGAGGCTTTTGACATTTGGGCCCACTATGTTTGCCATTATTTCTGCGATTTGAGGGGACAGTTGGAGGTGATGGCGGTTGCTGCCACCTTTGCTGCCACGTGAAGAAGCTCACGTCAAGGTAAAACGAGCTCAGCAATGTAGGTCCACTATACTGATTAGTACATCAGCACAAGTTGCGGCAATTATGTTTTTATGGAAGCCCGTTTGACATGCCAAAAGGAAGCAAATGAGCCGGGGTTCGGGTGGGCGGTCCTTTCACCTTGCTTGTCGTGAGTGACCTCAAGGGCTTCCTCTTTTAATTTGCATTTCAAGACTAGGCCACGGTCGGAAAGGACGCAATGTCCCTGATGCTCAACTGCTGACCGCTGAGTGGGAAAGTGTCAGTACTGGATCAGTGTTCCAGTTGTTTGATTTCAGTTGAGCGGTGGGACACCTTCCCAAGTTTCAGAAGGACGGATGGCTTTAGCTTTAGCCATGGGTTTTTTCTGGGGCAGGGGAGTCCCACAGAGGACCCTGTACTGTTTAAGATATGCCACGATTCCATGCCTAAGAGGCTCCCCTTGAACTCTTACGGGTCTCTCGCTCCATCGGCCGGCAGGGGGCCAGCCTTCGGCTCCATCTACTACACGCCAGGAACCTCAGGCTGAAAGCTGAAACGCGGTGTCCTGCGCTTTGATGTGACGGTACGTGATCGTGACCGGCGTATGATATTGGCCGGCCTATGGGTTTTTCATTGGGCGGGTTGAGCTAAATTTGCACGGTGGCGGTCGATGCAGGCAACTTCAGGCTTTCATACATGGCCCCCTTCACCCAGGCCAGAAACAAGCAAGAAGGGCCAGCATGCCACAAACATAACGGCAGTCATTTGGAGGACTGTCACGAATGAACCCTTTCAACTTGAAGCGCCGGTCCATTCCTAAGTATTAAGTATCTCATGAAGGAATGGGGGACCTTTCCCCATACACTTCCCCTTTGCGGCTGGGTCCCCACGTTTTTCCCAGGGCTGGGGAGCCCAGCATCCACTCCATTCAAACCGAGCGCAAGCGCGGTTCCTCGTTAGATTCGCCCAGAAGTGGCACACACACCTACAAGTCCATGGTCTAAAGCTTGCGATGCGTTTGGGCTAAGTGTGGTACAAGTCTGGTATTGAGGACAGCCGCAGGCTAACAATCAGTCTTACGATGTACACAACAACATAGCGCTATCTCTAGCCTACTACTAGTGCTAGCACTACGAGCAACATACTGTAGCACTTCACGGCAACGCTAGTAACACCATCGCTGGCACCAACGACCACTGAAACAGATGTGAGCACCAAGTGCAACAAAATGGTGGAACCGGTGTTTTTTTTTTGGATTCACGCCAGCCGTGTTTATTTTGGATTTCCTCATTTTGGATTCTCATTTGGTGTTTTTTTAGACAGAAGAAGCGAGCAAGCAAGTGAGTGAGCGACTGGTGATTCCAAAGAAAAAAACACCCTTTGACGGCGTGATTTCAAAAAAAAACACCACGGCGTGAATTCAAAACAAAACGGGACCTTTTCACAGACGAAGCGAGCAAGCGAGTGAGTGAGCGACTGGTGATTCCAAAGAAAAAAACACCCTTTGACGGCGTGATTTCAAAAAAACACCACGGGTGGGCTGGAGATTAAGCAAGAAAACAGGGCACCACGGCGTGAAGTCAAAACAAAACGGGACCTTTTCACAGACGAAGCGAGCAAGCAAGTGAGTGAGCGACTGGTGATTCCAAAGAAAAAAACACCCTTTGACGGCGGGATTCAAAACAAAAAACACCACGGATGGGCTGGAGATCCGTGAACAGGCGCGACCTTGACTACGCTGGAACAAGCTCCAGAACCCAGATACAATCTACACCTGGTTTTAGACGTTTGGGTGACTTCCAGCAACTTCGTTTTTCTCAGACAGTGTGCTAACACTAAGAGGTGATTTCGGCAAGTGTAAAGGGCCGGTGCTAGATTGAGGTCCTCGCTCTACCGGGACCGTTTTTCGTGGTAGTTACGTACAACCGTGACATGACACAAAATCTTGAAGTGCATTTCGACTGCGCAGGCTCGCGCGAAAGTTCCCGTGTGAGATGCTCCTGCGCATTTCGACTGCGCAGGCTCGCACTAAGTGGTGGGACGAAGTGGGTGTCTTTCGAGGGTGTGATACGCAAGAAAGCAAAAACGAGAGCGACAAAGCAAGAAAGCAAGAAAGAAGGAAAGAAAGAATGAAAGGATGGAAGGAAGGAAGGAATGGGAGAAAGGGAGAGAGGGAAGAAGGGAGGGACAAGAGAAAAAGAGAGATGTCAAACTACGTGAGTGTTGAGTTATGTATAGTCACGGCTTGACTCCACTGCTTCTTTCCCTTCAAGGCCTTGAGCCTAGCCTGAGACTACAAGTTGTCATCACAAGGAAAAGGCTGCGTGACAACATACTACAGCACTTGCACTAGCCGTAAGTGTCAGTCAGATTTAAAAAGAAAGAGAGGGAGAGCGAAACCACTTAAGCGCCCACACAGGATTGAAAGCAGCGGCACGGGCAAGTCCTTTAAGTCGCGGGTTCAGCTAGCATTCCACCTCCAAACGCCACGCGGTTGCCACCGCGGACGCTGGCCAGGAGGAAGTGCTAGGCGCGCGGCCTGACGCGCCAGAGCTCCCGCAGGCGCGGCGTGGCACTCGTCACCCAGAGTGTGTTGCTCACGGAAACGCAAGCAGAGCAGTGAGCTGTGCCGACCTGCATGCTGCAATAGTCTTGGCTCCACGCTTGTTCCGCGAAGTTGCGCGTCACAGCTCGCGGCAGCCTTACGCAACCGCTACGGAGCTGAGCGGGGCGGAGCTGCTTTGCAAGCCACGTGCTCAGGCCCTCCAGCATGGCACGCTGGTTCCGGGCAGACTTTTTGGAGGCGGACTGTGGACTAGGTACTTGAGCCCCCGAAGTTAACATTTTGCGAGGTTTACCGGGATGTGACACAGACCGGACAGTGGCCAATGTGAACATTGCGTGTGAGGCTGCGCAGGCTTTGGCGGAGCACGCGGTGATCGGCGTGCGAGACTCAGCGCAAAAGCGAATTGCTTCGCGCGCCAAGTCGCTAGGGTGTCGGCCAGGTTGAAAAGACGGGGATGCCCGTGATGGAGTGCGCGAGGCTAAGGGCGAGGCTAGGGCCAGTTGAATGTAGCCCGTGTAGCAGTTTTTGTTTCGGTTGCGACATGTCGCCGGTGCATGGCTGAGGTGGCGTACTGCCTGTCGAGCCAGGTGGAGTATCCTGGGCCGACATGGCCGAGGAGGACTAGTGTGTTTGCTTTGTTCGTGCTGCTGTCTGTGTGTCTGTGTGTCTGTGTGTCTGTGTGTCTGTGTCTGTGTCTGTGTCTGTGTCTGTGTGTCTGTGTGTCTGTGTGTCTGTGTGTCTGTGTGTCTGTGTGTCTGTGTGTCTGTGTGTCTGTGTGTCTGTGTGTCTGTGTCCGTGTTTGTGTCTGTGTCTGTGTCTGTGTCTGTGTCTGTGTTGTGTCTGTGTCTGTGTCTGTGTCTGTGTCTGTGTCTGTGTCTGTGTCTGTGTCTGTGTCTGTGTCTGTGTTGTGGCTGTGTGTTTGTCTCCCTGAAAGGGGGTGTGTCTGTGTTGTGAGTGTGTGTCTCCCCAACCCCCCCGTTTTTTTTTGTTTTCTCTGTGTGTGTGTGTGTCTCTCTGGGGGGGGCTGCCGCCCCCCCCAACCCCCCCGCTGGCAAACAGGACTGAGAGTGAAGACAAGGTGTATCGTATCCTTTCGTATCCTCAAAGGGAACCGATGCCTTGTGGTAGGATCTACTGAGGAGAGAGTCCAATATGTCAATATGGATGAATGGAACATGACTCGTCCCGGGTTTCAGTGACGTACTATGTACACATGATGTAACACAAGGGCCTAGAGGCAAATGGTTGCATGGAGATCAAGCATTGTTGAAAACAAGAACAAAAAGTGAGTCCCAAACTTACGGTGCTCAATGCCTGAGGAGGGGGCGCCAAGCGTGGTTACGGTCTCGTGCTGCCGCCCCCCCCCCCCCCCACCCCCCAACCCCCCGGCTTTTTTGTTTGTGCGTGTCTGGGTTGCGTGGACATTTTTTGGGTCTCGGTTGCGGGGGTGCTTTCTGTGCGTGTGTGCTTTCTGTGTGTCTCTGGGGCGGGTGGGGGCTGCCTGTGTTTTGGTCTCTCGGTTGCCGGGTACTGTCTCTCTGTGTGCGCGTCTCTCCCCGTTGGTTTGTCTCGGTTGCGGGGGTGCTTTCTCTGTGTGTGTGTGTCTCTCCCCGCTGTTTTTTTTTGGGGGGTCTCGTTGCGGGCACGCTTTCTCTCTGTGTGTGTGTGTGCTGCGGGGGCTGCGGGGTTGCTTTCTCTTTGTGTGTGTGTCTCTCCCCCCGCGGTGTTTTGTCTCTTTCTCTGTGTCCCCTTTGTGTTTTTGTCTTGTTGCGGGCGTGCTTTCTGTTTGTGTGTGTGTCTCCCCAACCCCCCCCCCGGCTTTTTTTTTGCTTTCTCGGTGTGTGTGTCTCTCTGGGGAGGCTGCCGCCCCCCCCCCCCAACCCCCCCGCTCTGTTTTTGTCTCGCTTGCGGGGGTGCTTTCTCTCTGTGTCCCGGGTGTGTGTGTCTGTGGTGTGTGTGTGTGTCTCTCTGGGGGGGGCTGCCGCCCCCCGCAACCCCCCCGCTGCTTTTCTTTTTTGGCTCGCTTGCGGGGGTGCTTTCTCGTGTGTGTGTGTGTGTCTGTGTTATGTGTGTGTGTGTCTCTCTGGGGGGGGGCGGCAGCCCCCCCCAACCCCCCCGCAGTTTTTTTGTATCGGTCGCGGGGGTGCTTTCTCTGTGTCTGTGTGCTGCGGGAGCCGCAGGGTGCTTGCTCTTTGTGTGTGTGTGTGTCCCCTGCGGTTTGTGGTCTCGGTTGCGGGGGTGCTCTCTGTGTCCCCGCTGTGTTTTTGTCTCGGTTGCGGGCGTGCTTTCTGTGTGGCTGTGTGTGTGGCTCCCCTCGCTGTTTTTTTTGTCCCCGCTGTGTTTTTGTCTCGGTCTCCCCTCGCTGTTTTTTTTTGTCTCGCTTGCGGGGGTGCTTTCTCTCTGCGCGCGCATGTGTGTCTGTGTTGCGGCTGTGTGTGTGTGTGTCTCTCTTGGGGGGTGTGTGTCTGTGTTGTGTGTGTGTGTGTCTCGGTTGCGGAGGGCCGCCCCCCCCAACCCCCCCGCTGCTTTTCTTTTTTGGCTCGCTTGCGGGGGTGCTTTCTCGTGTGTGTGTGTGTGTGTCTGTGTTGTGTGTGTGTGTCTCTCTGGGGGGGGGCTGCCGCCCCCCCCAACCCCCCCGCTGTGTTTTTGTATCGGTCGCGGGGGTGCTTTCTCTGTGTGTGTGTGCTGCGGGAGCCGCAGGGTGCTTTCTCTTGTGTGTGTGTGTGTGTGTCCCCCCCCTGCGGTTTGTGGTCTCGGTTGCGGGGGTGCTTTCTCTCTGTGTCCCCGCTGTGTTTTTGTCTCGGTTGCGGGCGTGCTTTCTGTGTGTCTGTGTGTGTGTGTGTGTGTCTCCCCTCGCTTTTGTTTTTGTCCCCGCTTTGTTTTTGTCTCGGTTGCGGGCGTGCTTTCTGTGTGTCTGTGTGTGTGTGTCTCCCCTCGCTGTTTTTTTTGTCTCGCTTGCGGGGGTGCTTTCTCTCTGTGCGCGCATGTGTGTCTGTGTTGCGGCTGTGTGTGTGTGTCTCTCTGGGGGGGGGTGTGTCTGTATTGTGTGTGTGTGTGTCTCTCTGGGGGGGTCAAAAAAACACAGGGACCCCAGAGGTGATTTCAAAAAATAAAACACCAGGGACCCCCAGATGTGTTTAAAACAAAAACCACCCGGCCACCCCGGCGTGGATTCAAAAAAAAAACACTTGGCCACCCCGGCGTGGATTCAAAAAAAAAACACCTGGCCACTCCGGCGAGGATTCAAAAAAAAACACCTGGCCACCCCGGCGAGGATTCAAAAAAAAAAACACCTGGCCACCCCCGGCGAGGATTCAAAAAAAAAACACCTGGACCCCCAGAAGTGATTTCAAAATACGTGAATCCAAAAAAAAACACTGGAGCCCAAAATGGTTACCACTAGTTTACCCCTGTGATTGGGTTTCCTCCATTTCCGTTTGTTGGAACCTCCAAAAGTGGCAGTTTCAAGTGACACCAGTAAATTGATCACCTTTAGGGGAAATCCAGCGCCCCCTGAATCATTTGTTTTCTTTTACCCCTCATTGCTTTTGAAAAAGGGCGTTTCTATTTTTCCTTCTAGCCCCAAGTTTGCTTTACTCAGGGTGTCTCAGCTCCTCGGCTGTACCTGCTTCTAACACAAATGGGACCTCCCCCATTTTTGTTTCGAAAGGGCATTTAACTGTAGTTGTTTTCTTGCGCCCCTCTTTTTTTTGCAGAGGACATGTTCTTGTCATTTCTTGTTTTACTTGCACCCCTCATTTCATTTTCACCCCTCATTTTTTGAAGTGGACATGTAGTTGTCTTGAAGGGGACATTCAAAACTCAAGTCGTGTCTTTCTTGCGCCCCAAGTCTCCGTTCAAATGTCTCTTTGGGGCAATCGCTTCGATTTCGGCGATGTCCGAGGCTGAAGGAGGCCGCCAGCACCCCGAGCCCCGCGCACTACCTGGCCCGGGGGCTTGGGCCGAAAAGCGGCGGGCGACTCGCGACGCCGTGCGGAGCGGAGGTCAACGTTCCATCGGAAGTTAAAAGCCGACAAAAGCCGCGGGTGGCGCTTTGATGATGATTATCATTGTTTTTTCCCTGCATGCTTGGTTGCATGCAAAAATGCAAAGTAGGTTTGACAAAAGGAAGACAACTGGTGTTGCTGTTCCTTCTTCTCTTTTTTTTTGGGGGGGGTATCATTTTATGATGTTATCCTGTATGTTTGTTTAAACAATGCAACGTATAATGAACGTAAAGTAAGAAATAGAAGATCCCTGTTGGTTTTAAAGCGCATCTATCACTACTGGATGTTGTTTTGTTGTTAGCAGGCGGCCTAAACAAATGAAAGTGAGAAACCAGGAAGTGCCTCGAGAGAGAGAGAAACACAACTAGGCACTTCTCCTGCAGGTCTTGGGATTGGTTTCTGGATTTCACTGCTGTGGTGGGTTTCCACTGAAGCACTGGATTTCACCGGAGCACTTACAGATGTTTCGGTGTTTCTGAAAATGGACCCCTTTTGGTTCGTATTTCTGGGCTGTGCCATTTTGAAACCATGAACCAAATTCTTTGGTACTTGCAAGCGAATCACTGATCATGGTTCCAGGGGTTCTTAAGCGCGAAATGGACACACATCTGGAATGCTGGAGTCAAGCGCCAGGTTGGCATTTGCCGGGCGCAGGTAGGCATGCTGGCTGGCAATGCAGCCGACTACGTAGCCCCTTCCGTCGCGCAGTGCCTGTGCTTTCCGATCGGCTCCAAGAGACAAATGGGAGAATGAGAGGCCAAAGGCCACATTGCAGGGATGAGGCAACCAGCTGCCAATTGGGGTCCGAATCCCCCAAGAATGGTTGGCTTCCTTGCGCTTCCCTATGCCAAAAAAGGGATCCATTTTCACAAAAACCTACGCAATTAAACGTAGTGGCAGTTATCGCTGCGAGCGGAGGTCTCGGAGCCCAGTGGGCCGCAGCTGCCCACCTCCTGGGCCCAGTTCGGGTCCATGCGCAAGGAACAGGACCTCACCCGCCCGGCCGCCCGGCCGCCCGCGCCCGGAGAGCGAAACGGGAGGACGAACCGGGAGGAGGAAACGGGAGGGGGGGGATTTGGACGGAAGGAAAAACCCAAGGGAAAGTTTTGGTCATTTGCTGAAGTGAAGATCTGTTATTCTTCTTTGTGTACCTATCACTACCAGATTTTGCATTGTTGTTAGCTCACTTGGGAGAAGCGTCTTGGTAGCAGGTAAGAGCTACACCGGGAACTTCCAAACTGCTGACAGTAGAGTTTTACCCCAGGCAAGCGTCAGTGACACATGAAACGGCAGTTGTTTCGGTACAACTCTGCATATCAACACGGCCATGCATTGTGGACGGTCTAAGGTTCTAAGCATGAGCGGAGGCGCGGTATTTGCGAAGTATAGGGGCCGATGACGTTCTAAACAGTGTAAAGTATGGTCGGCGCATGCTGTGCAATGTTTCACCTTAGTAGGGGTGAAGCTTTACAGGATATGCCATGTGCATGCACGTGTTTTTTTTGTGCCTAACATTTGTGCAGCACATGTTGAATGGATTCATGCAGCCTCACAATCTGCCGGCAAAGTTCCAAGGCTGCGAGATGTACAACTGCACCGGGCCGTCGATGACCCGCCTCCCGGCTTTGGGATTTGGATGGCCAGAGGTGGGCTGGATGTTGTTGACGACGTGTTCTCCACAAGGGCGTTGCTAGTTGCACACGGTTGGCACCAAACCCGCCCGAAGGCTATTGCTGCCGCAGTTCTGCAAGCCGTCGAGGCTTTGCACAAAGGGACTCTGTTCAATCAGGGTTGGGCAAAATTGCTTTGCTCAAAGCCTCGAAGCCAGATTGGGTGCATGGACTGCCGCTCCATTGCTGGCCCGCTTTCGGCTTGCTCAGGCTACAGAGTGGACTTCTCTGCCGTGAGAGCGAGGCAAAGTGGGCTGCTTACTCGGTGTTGTCTTGGTTCGAAGAGTCGGTTCTTTTCAAGTTCTTCGTCCTTCAGGTGCCTTCAAACGGCCAGGCCGTTTTTAATGTGTTTTTTTGCTGCAAGAACTAGGCTGCCCCCCTTACCAAGAGTGATGCATGGTGGCGTGAATGTTTGGCTCCCAATAGGTAGCTGTCCATCGCCGCACCAGGCGCACCGAACGAAGATCGCCGCGCCGCGTGCGGGGATGGATTTTTGCGCACGACAGGGCCCCCAGCTTCAGCTTCCCGGACTCCACAGCACGCCCGGCCGCCAGGCGCGCTGCATCCGCTGGCAAGTGCTTCCGACTTATGGCTCAAACGGCCAGCCAAAAACGGGGCTCCTGAAAAGATATATATGTTGCAACCATTTGGAAACATGGCTTTTTCCACCCAAATAAAGGGAAACCACCATTTGCAAGGCAATGTTCAGGTGTATAATGTAAGGATCCCTGAAAAAGTCCAGCTTTTCACAGACCATCCAGGATGCTGCGTTTGTCTCCTTTGCAGGCCTCCTTTTTGCGTGTGCACTGCGCCTTTTTGGTTTGTTCCAATGTCGCCAGGGATTGCGGGAAACCTGAGCATGCAGTCAGGCCGGGTGCTCCCGGAGATGGCTTTGCAGCCTTTGACCAAGCGCTGAAGATGCTTGGAGCATTTAGGCCAATGGCGCACGGGCAGATTGGACACCCGATCAAGCATTGTAGATCGCATAGATCGCAGTGTACTTTGGCGATGTATGGAACTTGCACAGATGTCGGTATGCCTCCGTTTGTGTGTGTGTGTGGGTGTGTGTGTGTGTGTGTGTGCGGAGTGGCAGAATACCCTGCCACCAAAACCTTTTTCCGTTGCAGCAGGGGGGCAGTGGATCGCCATCACTCACTGCCCAACGAAGACAGTGATGGTTTGATCGTGAAATCCGGAAGGGACGCCTTCTGGACGTACCTGCAATTTGAGAAAGTCGTGATGCTCCGAACGTCCTTTTGGTCCCCCCCCTGAACCGCTGTTGCTTCCCTGTTTCCCTGTTGAAGTAACTACAGGGAAGCCAAGTGACCAGCAAGCCGATGGGGTTTGTTCCCAATGGTACTCGAGACTCATCAGTTGTACTCGAGACTCATCAGTTGTACTCGAAAGATTAGCACTCTCCATCTGGAGTTCAAGTGTGTACACCCCATTCGTGGGGAATCCTCGGGTGTACCCATTGTGTGACCCCGGGCCGGCTCTGTCGGAAAATTTGACCTCAACGTGCTTATCATAGAACAGCGGAATTTCACATTTAACCAGGAACGAGGTTTCACTAAAGGGAGGACAGCCGTCAGATCATAGAGACGTCTCACTCGGTTTGCCGCTGGCTGCTGGCTTGAACTTGCATGGACTTGCATTTATCGGACTTGTTCCTCTCAAGAGTGTTGAGTTGCGGTTTTGCATTTGTTGTGCCATCATGTCTCGACGTGAAGATCGAGATAGATCTAGGACTCGGCGCAGACGTGATCGGAGTCCTTCCCCTCAAGCTCGCAAAGCACGCCGACGTGAACACAATGACAGCCAGGTCTCGGAGAACATGGATTGGAACAACCTGGTTTCATGGCAACACAATTCCGGCTACAACTCTGCCAACAACTTTCCGATGATACCTACCAACTTTCAATCGACTCACAATCCCACACAGCAATTCCAACACCCAGCGATCAACTACATGATGCCGATCCCTCCAGACCCCACGCCAACCAAGTTCATGCCACCCGTGAGGCCACCACCGGTCACTACTTCCCAACCTACACCGCCACCTGGACCTCCTGCGGCTCTACCGGTTCGTCCTCAGAAAGCCTGGCTTACACCCTCGCCTGACTGGACACCTGGAGATGGCATGTTTGATGTCAATCAGCTCTACAACTTCAGCCTGCCCATGACCGTTGCCAACACTCCGCATGGCAACCTTCGCGACATGTCAGGCATGGATATTAGGGACGTACGCCTGGTTCAGGTTATCCACGGGGGCCTCACCAACTGGCTGCTCAGGCCGTTTGCTCACGGCAGATTCGTGACGTGGGAAGGCTTTCGCACTCGCACCGAGGCCTTACTTTGGAGTACCTGTTCCAAACTACTACGAAGATCGCAGTCACTCAACCTGCTCACCCTGGAAAAGGACCTTGCCAACTCGCTGGGTCTCAACATCGATGACTTCAATCAGCGCATCAAGGTTCATGACCATTTGGCCAGCTTGGTACTTCAATTTCTTCAGCAACATCACACCTCTCTCGCACCTGCCACCCAGACAGATGACATGGTCAAAAAGTACAATGATCTAAATCGTGCGCACGAACTGCTCCAAGCTCAGTATTCCGCATCGCTTCGCGCTTCGACCTCTCCCACGATGACAAGCCAGAAGGATGATGCAGAGTTGGTTACACCGCCACCGGTCAACCACACACCATCCTCGTCACCTACCAACTCCCTTCCTACAGCCAGCGCAGCGGCCCTGGATGGCAAGTCGTTTGATAGCGCGGTGCAACCTCGGATCATTCAGTCTCTTCACGGAGTGTCGTCACCGCCGCCGGCGGCGTCACAATTGCTCACCATGCACAGCACGCCGGATGAAGTTGTCAAGTACTACACATGGACCAGTGACCAACCTCGCCTTTATCTCAAGCAATCGCCCACAACTACCACTTTGGCATCGCTGGTTAAGTGGGCCAATCACCCGTCCCGGCTCAACGGCAACAAGTCATTAGATTCCATGGCGACGCAGCTCCTTCAGGCGCGGCAACGCATGCCGAAAGGCGACGCACCCACTCTCGGGGCGATGGCGGCTTCGTGGGGACTGGAGCCCGGCTATCTTACCAAACTCACTGAGAAGGCATTGAGTCACCTCATCGTGACCGCTCGCCTACTCTGTGGATGAGAAGGCATCATAATGACCTTCGTTCTCTTATGAGCCCGGGGCGGCAACAATGTCACGGATGAGTCCAGGTGAAAACTCGTCCGTCAATTTTCTGCATTGCACCAGTTTGATCCTTTACTTGCTCGTTCTTGCATTGCCTGTTGTGTGATTGTCTGTGATGCTTGTATTCATGTCGCCGCCTTGTGGTAGATTTCATTGGTTGTATCTCACCATGTTGGATGAACTTCGCCGCTGCGGAATCTATGATGATGTTGCACAATGGCAGTCGCTGGACGACCTTCTTCACTCGTTGACCATGTTCTCTACGTGCTGGCAATACTGTTTTCCTGGACTACCACCACCGTCGATTCCAACTGAGGAGTACGAATCAATCACACAATTGCCGTGGCTGGGTCTCATCCTCGAAGTCTTAGTTGTGGTCCGGATAGCCCTTCAGATTCCGAATCACGCTATGTCACACTCTCAGCACACCGTGGCCAACAGGTATGAGCTTCACAGATGTCGGTGCACTGCCTATTTATTGATTAGTTTCTTACAACGTCTCATTTCACAAGATCATGGCTACTTTCCGCCGTTCTTTGAAGTCCTTCACTTCTACAAGACTTCTCTCTTGTGTGAAATCATGCACTCCACTTTTGCTGACACGCGACATCTACGCTCATTGCGGGCGCGATTTCCTGACCTCTATGACTTCATACACGATCCAGGTCATCATCAACAACCGTGCGTCTACATTCGACTTTCCCCATGGCACACACCCTACTATGTTGGGGCGACTGATCAGGATGTTCTACGTCGTGAACACTCACGCAGTCGCAAATTTCTACAACTACTTCGTGGACGGCATGCCTTCTTCGAACCAGCGCTTCACTACTGGAAGAGATCCAATACTTACTGGCTCTTCTGTAATGTTCCGGTGGAAATCAAACTTCCTGTTTCCTCGGTTTGGGTTCAAGAAAGTAAATGGCAATACTTGCTACGCCCGCATTTGAATGCGCCCTGGGTACACAGAATCTTGCGCAAGGTGGGCTTCCGGGAACATCTCGTGGATTTTCGACGTCACTCGTTGTCGTCTCCCACTTCCCTCAGCTTGCACAAGCGCTTTCGACGACGACTACATCCGGATCTCCAACGGCAACTACGACCTGACATCCTGGATGACATTCAGGCCCATTACTCTATTCTCTATCAGCTGGGATCCAATACAGGAGCATCGTTCCAAGTCATGCGTGACCTACTGTCGGCGGCTTTCCCTCCCACTCAGCTGTACTACTTATTGCGGCTCGCAGTCTTTGTCAACGAGCCCTTCCGCTCCAAGGCGCAGAAACTCCTCGCCCAGGTGTTGCGCAAACGACGGCTACAACCACCCACCACTTTGACACAGCTACTCTTACCGCCGCTGCATGTCCGGAATTGGAAAGCTCCACTTGGCACATGGCTACAAAGCTGGATTGCTTCTCATCGGGATCTGTTCCCTTCTCTTTTCATTCCAAAGATCCGGGTGGTGGAAACTCGCAGTGCCACATTGGGCGACAAGATATACAACTACCGCACATGGCAGCGCAGATGGACTCCTGAAACATCCTTTCCGTGTCGCTGTTTGGACATCGATGATCACCATATACACCGAGCACATGGTCATGCTGTAATGGTGGATGAGTTTTCTCGCATCAATGCGGACATTGACATTGAAATCATGGCCGCCTCAATGAAGGATCAGTATTTCGGTGATGTCTACTTATTACATCAACGTTTCACCACGCAACTTCGCAAACTTGCTCGTCGTTGGCATGTACATGGTTCCAGTCTCCTTTCAGATCTGCAGCCGGTTTTGACTCAGTTAATGGACACTCATCGAACTAACCTCCAAGATCGGGCTTATTGGTCATCGACATCGTTGCAGCGCACTGTGGCTTCTATGTCTTCGTGGGTTGTTATCCCAGCAGATCATTTTCCCTCCCGCGCACATGTGATTTGTCCGTCCCTGTTTGCCATACTGATGCGGAAGACATTTTGCTCGGGGGATGTCTTCTCGCTTTGCCGTGAATCCGCAGCATCCTTTCGCTCTGAAGTAGTAACCACGGTACCTTCTCTCCTACGTCAACGATATGCATGGGGACTTCGACTTCAAGCACCGTTGCCCACAGCGCGCATCCTCCCAAAGCCGACCAAGGACTGGCAGAAAGCTCGACCCATCATTTCATTCTTTCGCACATGGGCAGCTCCCTTCCTCACGGTCTTCGGCGCACTCATATTTGAACTTACCAAAGCTGCCTTTCCCGACATTGCAGGTCAACTTCCAGTACAAGAACTTGTCCAGCAGCTGTGGGAAGCGCTGTCAAAAGCAGATCCCGAGGAGTACATCCACCTAGTGTCGCAAGACCTGTCAGGCTTCTTCACGTCCATTCCTACGGAACGATTCCACCAGGCGCTGCAAGTGCTTCTCCATCGATACGATCAAGTTGTAGGCCTTCGCAGTTCCTCTCAATGGTCAGTGTACGAAGTAAAGTCAGATCATCGACGCCGTATGTTCAAAGGAAAGTGGCGCCGTCAAACCAAGATCCCTCGAATTTTTCGTGAACAAGATCTCCGGCACCTTCTGGACTTTGTCATTGACAACAGTCACTTCGAGATCAACGGATACTTGTTCCGCCAAGAACGAGGAGTCGCTATGGGATCACCAGCCGCGCCACCGTTGTGCAATTTGGTTGCTACGGTTGAGGATTTCTTCTGGCACCAAACCATGAGTTCTCTGCGGTTTTGCATGCCCGACATTGGTGTGATCTGGCATGAGCGCTACGTCGACAATCGTTTCATTCTCCTTCGAGATTCAGCCCCACACTCACCCGTGCTCATGAATTTTCTTTCCCTGGAATTTTATCGCCCACCAGTGATGCTTGAGGTTCAACATGATGACAAAGTGCTGGGTTATCGATGTGATTCTTCTTCCAGAACTATTACACCACAGCTACCTGATCATCCCTCCCAAATCAAAGGAATTCGGAGTGCCAATGATCAGATGTTTACTTATTCTTCTTGGTCTTCTCGCTCGTGGCTCATCATACGCGGTGCACAACCGGCGGTTCAGCAGCAGCATGGGCTCGACGCTCTCAAACGCCTTTATGAGGCCAAAGGTTTTGAACCCCACCTTCTGCGTGACGTTCGGCGTCGACTCGGGACAAAATCTGCATGTGAGCTTGTCATGCTGTCTCTTCTTGTGCATGCTTGGGACAGTTGTTGATGCATTGCGCCGTGTTTGCATGTAGCTGGCTCAGAACCATGGCGGAATACACGGTCACCAGTCTCTTGCGCTCTGACGGATCAGTGCAAACCACGAGCCGCGTGACGCTGGAGCACCTTCCCAACTTCATCAACGGCAATGAGATGCAAATGTTCATTCGGACTCACGGATTAGCACACCAGCAAAGTGTGCAATCCCACGGCCCGTCCCGTGACGCACCAGCACTCACTGGACAGCCCCGATCGCGTTCCCCCCGGTCCCGAATTTCGCGGATCCAGCTCACACCGGGCCCGCAAGGGAATTCAGATGAGGAGGAGGACTGGGGTGAATGGAGGAGTGATGGGAGACGCGCCCATAGCGATCAAAGGAGGCCCCGCTCGCCTCCGTTTCCTCCTGCTCATGGCAGTCCTTCTGAGAACCGCATCGCGCTGGTGCCTCTCTCAGTTCGTCGGCAGGTGCCTGATTTGGGCAGTCATCGCTTCAAGCTGCGCACTGGGTGCCGGATCGAGGAGATTGCCATCGTAGTGAATGGTGTCCTCTACTACACCTTGCCCTCGATTGCCGCCTTGGTATTTCCTGAACCTGAGCTGTTGAAGAAATCATGGGAGTCGGTCTACAGGAGCCTCATGCCGCATCGCCGCAGCATCATCGAAGATGAACAGCGGGTCAAGTCCATTTCGGAGTTTCCGTTTGCTCAGCCACCACATGGGGTCCGGGACGCTGGACGGATCAAGTGGTCAGAGACATTTCTGACTACTTTCAGATCTCCCCGAGGTCACTACCGCAGCAACTCATCGTACAGCTCGGCATTTGCGAGGAAAAGTGGCCATATATCAGCAGGACCACACGGACGTTTCACCACTTCTCCGCGGACAAAAAGAACTCGCAGAAGAACCTCTTTGGGATCATCTTCTCATTTGAGCCACGCCGATTGTTGCCGGACAAGCATCGCACCCAATCGCAGTCGACATTTTTCTGGTCCCACAACACCAATATGCAGGCGGCCATGCAAATCCTGCGTGATGAGGAGCTGATCAGACCCTCAAAGTGGCAAGAACATCCTTCCCCCAATCGTGAATGCTCCAACTGGAACGAAGTCTGGTTGCCTCCGATGGGATTTTACTGCAGGGGCAGCCTCCATTCTCAGGAAGCGGCAATCCAATCTGCAGCGCAGTTCGGGGGAATCCGGACGGACCGCCCGGTGTGCATTGGTGGCTCTGCTCGTCTCCGGCAACAGCATTGCACTATACCCCGTGGCGGAGTGTACGCGGACATAGCTGCTTCCCATTACTATGACTGCATTCACGCCAAAGATGGCAGGTGGAAACTCCGATCTTCGATTGCGGTGCCCAGCTACATGGGCATGTTCTGGTGAACAAATATGACAAGACGGTATAACAACTTTTTCACACACCCGCCGTGGTGTGTGTCCTGATTTTCATGGTGTACATCATGACGCTCCTCTTCCGGAAAAAGCGCATAGGGTTGTCTGAGGCTCATGGTTGGACTACGATGTTGCTTTTTACGGTGTTGCTTGCTTGATTGGTTGTATGACTTGTGTTGCTTGCCGTCGCCGCTTTTTAGTGATCACCGGTTGATTTGGCCCCGACTGTCGCATCTTTACCTGGATTGTGATGGATCATGGGGATCTGCTACGCGATTGCCGGCACATGCTACTCGCCATGTCATCGCAGATCAGTCTACTTCTGGCCGGACTGCAACGTCTTGAAGGCCAACAGCGGCACCCACAGCCGCCCCCACCGCCACCGATTCCTGACGGCCATCCTCCGCCGCTACCTCCGCCGTCCACGACGCCACCGCACTTGCCGGCAACATCAGTCAGACCCGACTACATGGCAGCACCGGTCACTCTCGTGGCCACCTCGGACAACCGTGCGGAGCACCCTGCTCACGTACGCACGGTGAGTGTCAGCACCTCCTGGGAACACAGACGAAGGCGAAGATCTAGGCATCGAGAGCCGCACCGGAGACGATCCCGCAGCCATCACCGACGGCTCCCAGACCGTCCAGATGATGCGGTTCCCACGTCCCGCCGCCATGCTTACACTCCGAAGTATCCGCCGGCGGTCAAGGCCATGCCAGCTTGCCGACCATCAGGTCTGTCGTATGAACGGTGACGGAGCACCAGCGATAAAAGTACCTCAGCATTTGCTACATTCATGTTTGCATGCACCATATCTTGGCATGCCGCAGCTTTACAGCTTTGCAACCTTGCTTGAGTTGACCTTGCGGTTTGATCGGTTGCCATGCAGTTGTCAGCCGAGTTTGTGAATAACCTGGTGGCGGTACTCAATGTCCTTGCATCCCAAGTTGCGACAGCTCTGGACACCTTGAACTTTGCCCTGATGACTGAGCGTAGCCATCCGTCAGACACTATGGTGACTCCGAGAGCACCAAGAAACTCCAGACATGGGTTGCGGCCCCGCATCATCACGGAGCGCGCTTTGTCTGACAGATCCCGTTCTCCCACACGAATTCGGGCTCGACCTGTGGACACGTCATCTGCCTGGTACATACCGGCCTTCTCCCCGCCTCGAGCGGCACATCGGGATGCTAGTGACCACAATCCTGGTACTCGGCCCGAATCGATGTTGGATCGACTGCCACCACCTCGTCCACTTGCTCCCTTCGCCACACACGGTGGCCGAGAGCCAGGACAGACGTCGCCTACGACACCTGACTCGGATTCTGATGGCTCGGTGCGTCCGCATCCAGGTGCTTCGTCGTTCAGGCCGTCGCCTACGGTGGTTCATGGTCCTCGGGAACTTCTACAAGAATTCACCATTGCACTTCGCAACGCATACCGTGAACCTTTCACGGCATGGACACAGGGTGACCTGGATGAGATGGTGCGACGGAAGAAAGACAAGGATTCCAGGCCCACCTATAAGACCATTGCTCGGTTTCTTCAGAAGCCAATTGAGGAAGTCAAGCAGGCATGGAAGGTCTATCAACAACTTGAGGCTCGCGGCTAGAAACGCGGTCGTCAAATGCAGCAGCGACCATCGGAGGACTAAATGTTAGGCCGTGGCGGCGTGTTCGGCTCCTGTTGTTGATCACATGAGAGTTGCTTGCTTGCACGTGACTTACTTTTTGCTTGCCGTTTTGGGTGCTGCCGTTGACGTGACGTGAATTCATGACTGAGTTGCTCAAATCATGTCGGAACAAGTTGTACAGACGTACATTACCTGGACCCATGGAGCACAGCCGACGTGGTTACAATTTCACGGACCCGGGGCTTTACTCGACAGACCCATTCGGCAGACTACGTCACCTCCGCCCCCGCCAAGTTTCCCATTGCTTCTTCCACCTCCTCCTCCGCCACCACCACCGCCACCGGTGATTCTACACCCACAGTTTATGCCCTCGGTACGCAGCCCCTCGATCTCAGCCCCTCGCGGACAATCCTGCCCTACCTCTTCGAAATCGCAGCGCACACGCCGCTCGATCTACAGCACTGACCATTCCCGCGATGAAGCACCACGCAGTCCAGGGCGCTCGTCCAAACGATCTCGGACAGCATCCGCTTCGGCACCGCGGCGATCTCGACGGCCCTTACAGTGTTCCCCTCCAAACGTGCTGGCCGTCCATCGCTGTCCCCATCGGCAACTTGCAAGCACTACTGTCATGCCATCCTGCGCCATGGGCGGAAATGTCTTTCCCCTTGTGATCGTAGACGACCAGGACACTATCATTGCCGGTGTGCGCGACATCAACGACAGTGAAACCTAGGAGTCGGATATTACAAACCTCGTTGCTGTGTTTCACCTTGAGTTTGAAAAATTGCCTCACTCTCCAGCTGATGTGCGCGGTTGTCCATGCATGTGTGTCTTTGCCGCAGACTTTCGACTGTTTTTAGCTGTCGCGCGAGAGCCTGTCTTGCCGCTATGAACCCCCAGTATTTCGAGTACCAGATCGATGGAATGGATTCGAATTTACTCTCCGGGCATTTGGAGACCCGTTCCCGATGATGCTCCAGTTCTTGACCCACTCCACGCTTCCACGTATCGGGAGTGGCGCAGATCATATCACTTCCAAGTGTACTGGTCCGAAGACAGCACCGGAGGCACAACAACGGATCCCATAGTCACGCCCAGTTCCTATGTGTCTTACCATGTGTGGGAGTACCGAGACTGGCAAACACGAGGGTATCAACGACTTGGAGCTCCTGTACAATCCATCGGATTCGCGATGCTCGTGAATGCAGACGTCAATTCCTCGGCGGGCTCATCGGTACCGGATGGGGCGTGGCGGGAGCCGTCGCCGCCACCATTCCATGATCCTTGGAATGATTCGGAGTGACACTTGAGTAGCATGTCGGATAAATGATGCGGTTGTGCTTGCTTTGTATGAGAGTCCATGTTGGGTTGTCTTGCTTGGTGGTGTACGTTCCGTCTCTATTTGTTCGCCGCTTTCCTTGATGACTTTGAGCGGCTTGCCGGGTTGAAATGTTCAATTGTACAGTGTATGGTGCAGCACGATGGGTCCTGCCTCGCTACTTTGACTACGACATCGTCAATGGGCCAGCAAATACGAGTGTGGAATGGATTCGGATCTATGTACCGGGTCCGTGGCATCCAGTCGCCGCGAACACCCTGGGACCGGCCCCGGATGACTCAACCACCTATCGGGAATGGTGCAAGGTCCACCAGGCGCTGTTTCGCAACCGGTATCCTATGCAACCTTCTATACTTGGTATTACAGGGCCTGGGTCACCAGGGGATACCAACGTCTGGGTCGTCCACGCCCCAGCATCGCGAGGCCAGTTTTCGCTTCGGGCGCACCGGACCTCATGTATGCTGGACTGACCTCTTCCTCGGCATCATCCAATTCACATGATGGCTGATGCCCGTCCTCGCCTTCCTGGGGAGTCTGTTCAGTTCAATTCGATTCGGGAGATTGTCTTCGATGCTGGAGCCGTGCAGTGCTGCAAAAGTGGTCTTTTGCATTGTGATAGTTGTTTCGCTTTCACTCATTGTTGTCTGCAGCCGTACACCTATCAATTTGTCTTTCCGTGGTTGCGTTGTCATGGCGTGGCTGGAATGGTGTCCGGACCCTCAACAACCAGATGCCCAGTGGGTCAAGATCTTTCATCCGGGATCATGGACACCACATGAAGAACATGATGCTCCACCTCCTCCGCATACTTTCAGAGAATGGAGGGAGTTCTATGCTCCCAACCAGGACTCAGTCGGTGGGCAGGTCCAAGTCACCATGTGGCACAAACGAGACTGGACCACGGAGGGCTATCGGAGAGTCGCTGCCCCTCACGCTGGTCATGAATTTGATTCCATGTATTTTCCTGATCATCACAGCGTGGCCACGCAGTCTGCGGCATTGAGTATGTCACCGGAGCTGTTAGACGCGATTCTCAGGCCCTCGGATGCGGCTGATTTCTCTACCGAAGAACTGACTCGTCTCCAGGAGGGGATTTCTCAACAACTGACAGCTCGCGCACGTCACGCTTCCCAACCTCATCAACCAGTACGTGCATCGCGTGGAAACACACCATCAGAGACGGTTGGGGTCTCCGAGCCCTACCGGCCCGTGAATCCTTCCGACAGCGGCAGGGACAAGGCGAGTCCCATCTTCGAGCTGACTGAGGACTAGACTCGCATGAGTGGCGCAGCGTACAAAATAAGGGTGGTCTCTACACTTGCATGATCTTGCTTGGTTGTTGTTTGAACATGGTTGTGCATGGTGCCTGTTCCTCTATCAGCTGGATCGGAGCCCGCGACAATCCTTGCCTCTCACTTCGACATGGACATCGATGATTCGAAGCAGCACCCATGGCTCGAATATTCGGTCTGGCAGGAACAGGAGTGGGTGCGGATATACACTCCAGGACAGCCTCAACGATGGCACCGCGGTGACGCCGTACCTGATCTACCTGAAAATTCTTTTCGGGAATGGCAGCGGGTGACTGATCCCAATGAGCCTGTCCAGGCGTGGGACATCCGCGACTGGCAGCATCAAGGATACCAGCGTATTCTGTCTCGGATGGAATCCTTCGCAACTCATTATCCGCATGATCAATCTCTTGGTCAAGTCCGGAACTCCGATGCCGTTCCAGTTGAGGAGACGTTCACCTACGCCACCCCGTTTTCTCATGGTGATCGCCAGGCTGCTTCGCAAATCGCTTCAGTCCTCTATGGCGACACTCGCAACGCTCAACGTGGTGATCTCTCGTTCCCGTCTTCTGAGCGGTTTAGGGCTGTGTCTCGCTCCCCTCGCCGTGGTGGATATTTTGGTCAACGATAGAGACTCGGGTTGGAGCATGTGATCTTCCTGCAGGAAAAGAGAAACCTCGCCCCTCATTGAGGGGCGTGTGTGTGCGGAGTGGCAGAATACCCTGCCACCAAAACCTTTTTCCGTTGCAGCAGGGGGGCAGTGGATCGCCATCACTCACTGCCCAACGAAGACAGTGATGGTTTGATCGTGAAATCCGGAAGGGACGCCTTCTGGACGTACCTGCAATTTGAGAAAGTCGTGATGCTCCGAACGTCCTTTTGGTCCCCCCCTGAACCGCTGTTGCTTCCCTGTTTCCCTGTTGAAGTAACTACAGGGAAGCCAAGTGACCAGCAAGCCGATGGGGTTTGTTCCCAATTGTACTCGAGACTCATCAGTTGTACTCGAGACTCATCAGTTGTACTCGAAAGATTAGCACTCTCCATCTGGAGTTCAAGTGTGTGTGTGTGGGGTCTATGGTTTATTATGGTCTATGGTCAGCGGTATGTGGTGTGCGTGTGTAGGGTTTGTGTTGGTGCCGTTGAAATGAGCTTCCTTGTCGTGGGATTGTGCTTTTCAGCCTAGCAGTTTCTGGAATCCTCTTTGACTGTCTCTTTTGAGGGTACCGTTTAGAGTTTGTTTCAAAGGGTCAACATGCAACAGTCACCATGCCCCGTCATCTTCTGTATAGGCAGGGAAATCGCATAGGGTACACCCCCAATCGCCACTGTAAAAGATTGAGGCTCACCAAACTCCAATGTCAATGGGATCCAAAATGCTGTGGACAACACCTGCGCTGGTTGCTGGCTTCCATTAGTATTCAGAAGGGTTTATCCATCCCAAGGGGTTCATTTGTCAATCCACAGCATTGACTCTGACTGAGCCCTGTTTCATCTGAGGACGGCTGGACCACGGCCGCACTCGGCCAAGCTTCCCGAGGCTTTTTTGCGCCGCTGTGTTCACCTTTCCAGGGCTCCTTAACAGCACAAGGCTCCTTGCGAGCCTCCTTATAAACATCATTTTAAGTTACTTTACAAGCATCCTTGCAAGGCTCCTTAGAAGCCTCCTTGTTACAAAGCTCCTTGCAAGCCCGCTTGTCACCAAGTTGAAGCGCATGTTTTACTCCCAGCCCAGCTGCAGGGGACTGCAGGGGTGTCACACACACACACACACACATTTGCAGCTGGAAACTGCGAGTCCCCAAAATATCGGTTTTGTACCTGCAAACAGGCTCCACTGCTTGCCTGCCAGCAGCACGATCGTGCCCACAACATATACACATATGTCAAAGTCATTTCCAGCTGAGAACTGCGGACCTGCAGCAAATGACTCCCATGGCTGTCAAATGCCCAACCTGACACCACCTTCGCACGAACATCTGGCAAGCACTGTTGGGCGCGTTAAAATAAGGGGACCAAACAACTGGTTGGCTTGTGTGCTTTCCTTTTGGCTCTCCTCTGAACCAAGGAACAAATGGTGCCTACAAAAACACGCACGGCCAGTTCACAACCTAATCCAAAGCGGCTGCTGCTGGCGCACCAAATGGTCATCCTCCTCCAAAGCCATCCCTTGATGTTGCGAAGAGATCATGGCATTCTAGCAGCGTATATATTTTCCAAGTTGCTCAAAAAGAGAGGATCGACAACGGTGGCAGGCAACGAGCAACTTTCTAAATGAAGACCCTCAGCCAGTTTACGAGGACAACCGGCCTGTATGTGTGTAGGGGTTTTGCGCGCTGCAAACCATTGCTCAAGCCCAGGCATGGGACCCCGAACAAACAACTTCGCTAATAACGTATTAGGCCTGCATACGTCCGCAAGATGCCGTTAATATCCTGGAAAAGACGGGCCTGCGTGTGAGCCCTCAAAAATGCCTAGAGCGATCTTTGAACAACCTCAGCCCCGTCCCGTAGCCATTTTGGCTCAAGAGAGCCGGTGTTCAGGACATCATGTCCCGTACTCTCCCAATGAAAGCGCATGAAGGCGGTTCGATCCCGCCTTTGTACGCATGAGGTAGCCTCAGGGCCCCTCAGTATTCTCAAAGGTGACAATCACCATTTTCTTTCAGCCGATTCCCGGCTGGATTCACTCGAGGACGACTTATACAATTTCTCCATCGAGATTGATGAGTCTGCAATTCTGCATGACATGGTGGTCGAGGACTCGTTCAACAGGAATTATCCTGAAGAAGAAGGAGACATGACTGTCTCCTTACCAACTTGGGATGATTTTGGACAGTATCTCCCAAAGCGATACGTGGCCGCGGTGAAAGGCGACGATTTTGGGTTCATTTCGAACCTTGATCGTAAGTGCGGGCGAGTTCTCGCTTGCATTGGTGACACACTGGGCCCAGAGCTCAGCTTGAAGGACACGAACGATTCAAATTGTTTCGTGAATTATGCTGAGCGATATGAATTTTTCGCTCCAACTGCCAAGTCGACCTACATTGCAACCTCGGCGGCTAAAGGCAAATTCATGCCATACGCAGCAGACATTCCACAATTGCGGAATGCATCTCCGGTGAGGAAGCAAAGCCTCCTGGAACTGGATCTTCCATCCAAATACGGTTCAGCTTCAGTTGCAGCTGAATGGGTTCATAAAGAGTGGCCAACATGGTCACTTCACCAACATTTGCTCATATGGGCAACTACCACTCTCGACTTGAATGGTACAAGTATGTTCCCGTTCCTTTTTGGAGCTGACGGCGGTGTGGGTGGACTTCCACCTTTCGGAAACCTGATGACAGGATTTTGTTATGCAGCGACTTTTGATCGAGGCAGAGCTTTTCCCGCAATCATGGGAATTATGTCAGAGGTCGTTCAATTGACCCTTGGGCTTTCTCAAAGAGAACAGTTATTTTGGTTGACTGCAGCACGGTCAGCCATTATTGGAGGCTCCACATGGGAGACTTTTGCTGCTTCTCATCTCGAAGCCATGGCACAAGGGATGTCAACCCTTGACATTAGCGACTTGATCAGGAAACATCAAGGTGTAGAGTTGCCAGCTGAACTGCTGGATACAGCTATCGTCTTTTACCCCGACGATTATTCTATGGCATCAGCACTCCAATGGCTGAGGAAAGAAAGGTTAATCGAGACTGAGATTGAGGCTCGATTACGCCTTGCTGGTCAGGAGAAGGTAAATACCATCTTGTCCAAAGACAAGACGGTTCGTGAGGGGATCGATGAAGCTGATCTCAAAACAGCCCAATTCAAAAAGAGGGGCTTGAAAATCATCATGGAGCTCTTCCGAGCACTTCCAGCTACACTTGATTACGTGCAGCAAGCATCTCAGAACCGACATCAGTGGTTCCAGCAAGTTTCTGATCTCATGATCAAGTTCTTGCACTCTATTTCAATGGAGGCAGTCAGGATTTCCTCAGAGCCCAGGTCTTTGAGGTGAAGGAGAACTACACAACAGTTCCTGCAGAGTTCATGGCTGATGCCACGGACAGGCGAAAACTCCAACGTCAAGAAATTTGGCGATGGTTTGAGAAGGCCCGGAGTCGGGAGTACTTCGTTCATCATCTCATTCCACCTGGAGTGGGAACAGCAGATGGCCTTATAATGGCCAGAATGATCACCCAGATTACTCTGGCAACCATTGCAGTCATTTTTATCATCGTGACTGACGATACAAAGCTTTTGTGGGCTTTAGCTGCGCGTGCTTTCTCCATGAACACGACGAAACGACCAGTCAAGCTGCTCGGCTTGTCTGCAAGCTCACTTCTGTATCTTCAGAAGAAATCTGGGACAAAAAACAAGTCTGATCCCGGAATTGGACCGATGGTACGATTCCCTCGGCTTGGAGGAGGATTCTTTGATCCTGGCATACAGTTCCAATGGGAGCTGAAGAAATTCCTTCACTCTGGTACAGATGGAAGGTTATTAGAACAACAATTTTGTGTTCATATCGATAAACCGAACATTGAAAAGCAAGTTCGGTGTTGCCAATGCATTTGGTGTCTTCCTTTTTGCCCGTAATTTATTTCAACATGCACTTCCGCGTGCTGGCGAAATCACTTTCTGTTCTCGGTTTGTGTCGTTTGTGGCGGTTCTTGGCTGTCTTTGGTTCGGCTGTGTCTGTTTGTTTTTTGGCTCCTGTGTGGCCTGTTGTGTTTTCGCCGGCTTTTTCAAGTGTCGTCTCACCATATGTTTCACCTCTCCTTCTTTGTGTATTTTAGCAGGTTTTTCGCGACCGATGGCAATTGCCTCAAGGCGTGCTGGTGACAAAAAAAGAACAACCTCAGCCCCGTAACTGACTGTTGAACACAAACAGGTGCTGTGCCCTTTGAACTTTGGATTCAATTGAACGAATTTAGGGGTGGGGGGGGTGGGGTTGTCTGACCCCCCAAAGTTGAGAGCTCATCAACTCGGCCAATAAAATCAGAGCTCTTGTTGTTGTTGTTGTTGGTTTTTGGGGGGGACGGCTGCAAGAGTCCAGCTAAGAGGAAACACCGTCGCCAGTTGCAAGGTTGGTGATTTCTGCCAATGCACTGCCAGGTCGGATCTGGACATGTTCGGTCAGTGTGGCAAAGGGTGATGGTATTTGGTAAGTACACGTGTGTTGGGAGCATGTGCCATCGCAACCGTGATTGTCTCTGCAAGCGGTCTGCAACAACCGCCTCTGAAACTCACGACATGAATATTTGCTTGGTGCATCATGCCTGTGGCACACATGTTTTTATCTCAGCCCGCAAATCAAGGTGCCCCCACAGAACAGGAATCAACTTGAACTGGCGTCAACTTTCCAAGAGGTTGCAAAATCGGTGCCAAACAGTTTCCAACAGCGCCGATGGGCCAACTTCAGGGCGAGACCGAGCGGGACGGCTGGCTACAACAAGTCGCTGGGCGCGACCGCGGACCCACACGGCCAGCCAAGGCAGGTCAGAGGGAAAGTGGACGGGAGAGACCTTTCACATCCAACCCTAGACAAGGTATATCATTCAAGACACCCCCATTGAAAATGGAATGGCGAGGCTGCTCGCTTGCTCGTAGCTTGTTCATGTTGCGTCGGTGGGGTGAGCGCGACTCACTGGATGCCGACAATGATGATGGTCGTGGTGATGGTGGTGGTGGTGATGGTGGTGGTGTCGCTGATGATGATGATGATGATGATGGTGGTGGTGGTGGTGATGATGATGATGATCATGATGATGATGATCATGATCATGATCATGACGATGATGATGCCGTGCATAGACCATCACGGACCCAGGAATGAGCAGGCTGCCTGGCATGTGAGTTCCGACTTACCTGACGCTCAGCATCGCATTTGCATTGCTCAAGTCAAGGATGGATAAAGGACTGGAAGACCAGCCAGCCATCCCAAGCAGCCCAGCGATGGAAGTTCGCCCTGTGGAGGTCGCAGAGTTTCGCCTGACAGAGGAGCTCATCCGAGAGGCCTTCTGGAATCATTTCGAGCCGGGTGCCGACGAGCACTTCATCGCCCACAGCCTGCGGAAGAGCGAGGACTACGTGCCTGAGCTGGACCTCGTGGCCGTGTCGGATGGAAAGCTGGTGGGCAGCATCGTGCATTCCAAATCGAAGATTGAGACCACAGATGGCCGCAGCTTGAGACTTGACTGCTACTGGGTTGGATCTTGAGACTAACTTTTTGGGGAAATGAAGGGGTTTCCACTAAACCCCAAAAGTTAAACTTGTTGCAGGGGGTCAACAGCAACCAAGGAGAGATGTGGTATCCTTTGGTCCCTTGGGCGTTTTGCCAGAGTATCGCAACCGCGGCATTGCTGCCAAGTTGGTGCGGGAATCCTTGCGCCTTGCGAAGGACATGGGTTTCCGGGCGGTGATCATCATGGGCGATCCACGGCTTTACGGGCGCCTGGGCTTCCGCTGTGGAGAGAAATATGACTTGACCAATGCGGAGGGCCAATTCCATGTGGGATTGATGGCATATCCGCTTTACGAAGGAGCCCTAGACGGAGCCGCAGGAGCTTTCTCTGAATCTGAAGCTTTTGGAGTTTCGGCAGATGCCTTGGCGGAGTTTGATGCATCCTTTCCAGCCAGGGAGAAAGGCGAATCCGCCTTCCAAAGCGAGTTTGCAGTGCTTGTGTCGCTCAGCTACGCGAAGGATCCCAAGTACACCAGCTAAGGGTTGTTTGCAGCTATGTGTTTTTCACTTGGCTTTTCTCACCAACCATGCAATTATTCAGCCATGTTGTGCTAGGCTGCAGGCCGCTACACTTGCTCTTTGGGCACGGTGTTGTACAGAGTCGCCAGTTTGACCAGTCTGACCCAGATAAAGCACAAGACAAGGACTGAAAAAGGACAGGGAGAAGGACTGGTTAAGCACGGGCATATGAACATCTTGAAATGATTGCTTGCTCCACCGCACTAGCCTCAGGGTGTAGTTTGCATGCACACTTCAACATCGCATGAGAGCACAAGTAAAGGCAACGCGCAAGGCAACACTAGGCAGGCATGTGATTTGCCAGGTAGCTGCACTTATGAGGTTTCTTTCTGCCTGACAAGTGCACTCAACCAAGCGTGCAATGCATACAGCGAAACCTATTCTTGCGCGTATGCACGACTGTCAAAATGATATATGACATGCCCGTCGGATCATGATTGCTCAGACCCCAAGCTTGTCAAATTCATTTGCAACAAAGTCACTTTGGCCAAATCCTGCGGGTGTTTTTTCAGCATTTTCTAGATTGAGAGCTTTGTCGTGCTGTGTTAATCGGCGAATGTTGGTTTGAACCTGAACACGGCGTAAGCGGCAGCTAACACGGGGTGCGTCGTGAGCTCATGTTCATCGCTTCCAGGCGTATGTGACGTCGTCGGCTCGGAAGCGCCGGGACCTCGTGCAGGGCATGGTCTTGAACTTCTTGCTCCATTGTCAGATCGCTTTGCACTATTGGGGCGACTGCAGCGGATTGGGTTCTGTCGGCGCGCAATGGACCCAAAGGCGAACTTTCATAAGTCCAATTTGGTTGTGGCGCGGGCTCTTTCGTCCAGCTCGATGTTGCCACAGCCAAGAGCTTGTTTGTGGTTCGTGACAGACTGGCTTGAGTGGTTCAGGGTGTCACTTTGTCAGCCTCTCGCTTTCTGTTCATGTGGGAGCCATAATGTTGTTCATGAACAGGGCGCGCACTTGCGCCCTTGCTCAAGTGGCAAAACTGGCAGGGGGCTGCTGAAGCTGGTTTCTTCCATGTGAGCTGGCAAACCCTGCCATGAGGTACCATCGAGCGTGTGGCACAGATCCATCAGATGCAGCTGGGCCGGTCCACAGGACAGTCGAGCGAACGCGTGCGTGCAGTATTTTGGTCTCTTCGAGTGTGTGTGTGTGTGTGTGATTGTATGTGTGTGTGTGTGTGGGTGTTTGTGTGAGTGTGTGCCTGTGGGCGCCTTTCTTTGTGTGTGTGTGGGTGTTTTTTGCCTTTTCTGGTGAGGTGGTTGGAACGTAGCGGTGGGCTGCACCCGCCCATTGTGGCCAG
Organism: Effrenium voratum; assembly: GCA_963377175.1. NCBI lineage: Eukaryota > Dinophyceae > Suessiales > Symbiodiniaceae > Effrenium > Effrenium voratum. Next base: position 682,398 of record CAUJNA010002458.1, on the reverse strand, counting down.
AACAGAAGGTCCCAGGGGCAGCGTCGGCGTTCATTGCTTAGTGACATCATGCTGCCTGATCTCCAAGCATACTTATCATTTTTGTCGGCTTGAGTTCAGGCAGAAAAGGGCATTGCAGAACTAGTTTGCCTGGCCTGGATCAAGGACAATGTTCGATCATATGAATTTCGAACGGAGACAGCACACTGGGTGAGAACAGAATAGACATCGCGACTATCACAGGTTAAAGTCTTGCTCACTACTTTTGGCATGATAATCCTTTGGTTGGTTTGGCTGGACGGCATGAGCTCAACCGACCTCATCCGTGGAAAGACTTTGTCTTTGCTAATTGTCAAAAGATTTCGACCGCTCCTTAACCCCCCGCCTCCGCGTCCCAAGGAAACATCCCATGAAGCGCTTTGAAGGCATTTTCAGGCTGCGTGTAAGAGTAATCTAGGTGAGGATCAGGGCGATAGCGCACGTGAAGGGGGGTCGTCGTTCCAATGGCATGTGCCCAAGGAGCCGCCTATCAAAAGTGGAAGATCGTGTTGTTGGACCCGTTAATTTTATTGTTTTTCTATTTTTTTGGGCTTTTCCTGCCCATATGGCCCTTTTCAGCAGCATAGTGTGATGTCATGCGGGCGGCAAGCCGGAAGTGTCAACCCCCTGATGAAAGGGGCACTGTCACGAACAAGCTTGTAGGTGGGAACGCTGCTTTCAGGCAAATAATTCCTTGGGCCTCTACCGGGTATTTTCCAACGTGCGTGAGAAAGCCAAAGCCAGCTTCACCGCTAGACGTGCACGAAGGCGTATACAACTCTAAACAGTCCACCGGCATCTATCACCCATGAGCAGTCCTTCAGCAAACATTCATCAGGACCCACCATCAGTCAGCTGCCCAGCCAGGAAAGCCGGCCTTTGCAACTGGCGCTCGGCGCTTCTGATGGTAGCTCCGCCCATGCATCCTTTGGAGCTATGGTGTGGGACTGAGTCTTAAGTGGCATCTTAAACTGCATGCCCCAATGTCACAGAAGAATAGGACGACTATATGCTCTTGGGACATTTGCCAGTGGCGGCCACGTTTACTGTGAGCTTTTAGCATGGACTTTGAAAGGGCACACGTTTCGGCAGCTCCTTCCACATCGTGTGACTCAAGAGGCGGGCGAGTGCCACGACAGTCTTCGTTTGACCAAGCCATGCTTTTGCTTCATGATGCAACGTGTGAGGGTGTAGAACTTGCGCAACTCAAGATTTCGGCCAAGATGATTCTTGCACCGCTTTGATTGCTTATTGTGTTAACCACAATTTGTCCTTCTGGAGGTGTATGCTGGCCTACGCGTAATGTCTCATCAAGGCATCAGGGTCTTTTGCAAGCGGTCAAAAGCCAACTTTCCTGTAGGCATGTCCTGCCTCTGTATCAAGAGCTTGTTAAAAGCATTCTATCAACGAAGGCCAATTGCCCAGGACTCAGATCGTGCTCTAAACAGATATCAACAGATGAAAGTTTCAATGCTGTTTTATGCTGTGCAGAGGATGCTGGGCAGTTCCCTGCGGTTTCAATCCGCACTTTGATGCGGATTATTTCAGAATCGAAGTGGGGTCCAATTGGCTTTTTCCAGCAGGGGCATCCAGAAGGTTTGGCGATATGATTTGATTTGCGCCGAATCCTTTCCCCAGCCCTAAAAATGCCCCTCGCGAATGCCATGGTCATTTGGGCCCCACTTTGCAAGCCGTCGCTGCCTTCGTCAGCTGACTTGCAAGCTGGAAGGAATGAAAGCCGTTTTTGCATCTAGCGGACCCGTTTCAGGGTCCACCATTGGGTTATTTTCTACATTGTGGGCCCTTTGGCCATTTTCTTACAATGCATTTGAGCCATTGTACAAATGGGTACCCAAATGGCACCCTGTCTGTCTGACATGACAAGGGGTTGCAACTTGTTTTTTGGAGCGCGATCTTAATCATGGGCAACTATTATACGGTTTTGTGTTTAAGCATCACCCACAGCTGGTAAAAGGTGAAGGCTTGACTTTTGATTCCTGCGTACGGCTTCCATGATCCGGCTGGCTGTGTTCGTGACTGCCCGCGGTCGTCTGCGGTTTTAGAGGTGAGCCACTGGTGGAAAGCATTTGCAAGCTCCGGAGGGGTGCACGGACGTGTACCGCATAATCATGTCCAGCACGGAGGCAGCGAAAAGTATTCAGGAACCTCACTAAGTGGCATCCACGAAAGGTTAGCTCTTCTTGCTCTTGCAATCGGTACTGGCAGATTGAAAGACCGACCCAAGCACATCCTCAGAGTTTCTACTACTCGCATCTGTTTTCCGCCGGTGGCTGGGTCACTGCGCCTTCAAACTCGACACCCGTCGGCGCAGGGGCCCTGGATCGCCGGTTTCGCAGTTCCTGGGTCCCAGTCCGAGGTTTGCGGAGGGTTGGCACATTCACCCAGTGGTTGGCACATAGAGTTCCGACGTTCGGGCCTTTGAGGGCCCAAAACCTGCACCCTAGTTGATGTGTTGCCGAAGGTAAGTTTCACGGCCTCGACGCCGCTTCCGGATTTCATGAAGCTCCACGCGAGTGCAGGGAGAACAAGAAAGCAGCGTGTCCATGTTTGTTCGGGGGTTCGCGGGGTACTTGGCTTCTCAAGCGCGTGCTGGACCTCTTTTGGAATTAATTATTGCCTCTCAAGGCTCCAAAGGAGAAACAAACAAGCTGATTGTGATCCTCTCCGGGAAGTGGTGCAAGGTGGGAGCTAGTTGGAGGCTACCCCTTGCGAGTTGGGAGTGACGCCTCGCGTTCATTTTTGTTGCTAGTCCTGCAGCCCTCGGATTGCTTTGAGACTCTGTAGTTGTACTGTTTTTGCTTTGAAGGTGCAAGGTTTAAGTTTGAAACACCCGGCCGTTGGACCAGCTGGTTCATGTGCCGGGCCATCTGATGATGAATTGGCAGATCGACTGACCTGGCTTTGGGCTGCCAGTGGGGCGTATAGAATACGATGAGGGGCATGTCCAGATGATGACGCCCAAGGTAGCAGTTGCTTTGCTTTTGCAGTAGGGTTGCTTTTTCATCGATCACTTGCAGAAGCCTCCCTAATTCACTGGCCAATATGTTCGACAGTGACAGATGAATGACATTTCGCCAGGGTCGCATGCGGAACTTTGGCTGATTTACAATGTTGTTGGTGCCTAGCCACCCCACCTTCACGAGACTTGGCTTGAGATTCAGAACTTCGTTTTTGTCCTCGACCACTTTTCTATATTCGGAAGGGATGTTTGCATGGGCTCAGAGGTTCTGAAACATGCATGGCTTAATTCTGGCTGTCCATTTGCTGCATTGGACTGAGCACGAAGCTTCGATTCAACGTCCATTTTCTTGAGATTGATCTGAGTCAGGTGATTGCTAGATAGCTTTACTCAGAGGAGCATGTTGAGTGTACCATGCCTTGGAAAATAGCAGCCAAGTTGTTTAGCATCCCTTCCTCCTTTCCCCGTTTCCTGAAGTCGTCAGCCCCAAGAGGAAATCCCTTTACCAGAGCCACTTTGCCACTGGAACAACGTAGCATCCTTCACTCATGCACGGCCCGGACTGTTTGCGTCAGCGTAGCCTTGAAGGGTTGGTTTGACTTATCCATATGGTGCTCACAGCGCGGCAAGATGATGAAGTCCGTGCCAATTTGTAGAATTTAGCCTTTCCTATAAGACAACAGGAGCCAATCCTGAGCATCTTGAAAGGACGCTAATCTCATCCTGCATTCATCCTTGGGTCAATTTTAGCAAATTCCCGAACTGGTCCCATTCAAAAACAACAACCTGCTGAGCAAACCAGCAGTGCTCAACATGGAAGCACTCCCAGCCCATTCCAAACCTACCTGAAAGCCCATCATTCTAAACCAAGTAAAGCAGGCCTAGCAGGCGCAAGACAGCCTTGACCCCCCCCGGCCCCCATTCGCCCAAGCCGATTCGAAGCGTGACACGTGGGTCAAGCAGACGACCAAACCCCAAGCCGACCCAGGCCAAACCTGATCATAGCCCTGCCCTCCAAAAAAACAACTTTTCGAGCCCTTCCATCAACCTATCCCAAACCTATGCGAAGCCACCGGCTTCAGCTTCTTCAGCTGGGCACATCCAAAATTTGCCGCTGTGTTGCTTGATATGCCACTTTACCCAGCTGCAGGATGACAAGAAAAAAACACAAAAAGCAAAAACGCATGGATTTGACAGGGCAGCCAAGTTCTATGTTCCCCGTTTTGGACGGGTTGGTCGTCAGGATAAAGCTGCAGAGGCTATTGCATTCCGTACATCAAGGGGCCCTTGCTGGTTCACCGCACCAACTGCGATTCCTGTTGATGACCCGATTTGCCATTGGCCTCATTCGTACCCTGAAAAGGCACTTGTCCTGGATACCCAAAACGGGTACCGCTAAGAGTGAGGTCCTAATCCTTGGATTAGGCTCGCGAGACACCCACGCCCCCTGACTCCAGCGTGGCAGACCTGGCCCAGTTGCCCGGCCTGAGCTGCCCGGCTGATTTGTGGCCCAGCCACTGTCAAGTCGGGGTGCGGCTGCCTGTTTGCGTGGCTCAAAAATCAAGAGCTAGGGCAAAGCGCAGGTTGTGGTCTCCTGTCTCATCCACGGTGCCATTTTGAGTACCATTTTTGAGCCACCGCCATGTCAACCGAAGCCAACTCGGACTGACACGCCATTGGGTTTTTCGGCTTTGGCGCACGGTCCTGGGCCACCTGATCTGATCAAGGGCTTGTAATCCTAAGACCAGCACGTGCTGCAACGTTGGAGTTCGCCCAGTGGCCGGAGCTCGGGGAGCTCTGGGAGCTCGGGCTCCAACCCTAGAACCAAACGGCTCATGGAAAAGCAAGTGAGTCATATCCTAGACACAGGGTACAGCGTAGCCAGCAGCTTCCCGCTTCTGAAACCTGAGTGCTAGCACACGTGAAATGAGAGCTCCCCATATTCGTGGACCTGACCGCATGCATTTTGAAGCTTAGGAGCTTTGACTCGGACAGACTTGGCCTTTGGATTGGCTTCTGAAATCGCAGAGTTGATGCGGGCAATGTGAAATAGTACGTATATTCAAGACCTATATAGCAGTTTGGGCATGCGTTAGTTTGTTTTCAGCTCACGGTCACTGGAGGTATTGTGCAATCGAGCAAAGGCCCTCTGAAGGAGGGCATCGCTTATTGTTTCATGCTGGTTTCTGGTTCGCCGGTCGCTTTTTGGCAGTCACGGGCTTGGAAGTTCAGGTTTCATTTGCGCTGTACCTTCAGCAGTTGGGTGAGGTCTCCTGTTGAGAGCTGTTCTCTTGACAGAAGGCCCACCCAGCACTAGACTGGTGCAGACTTGTCTAACATGTTGTCAAGAATCTTTGTTTGCTGTTGCACTTCACCCACTTAAGCCTTGTTCCCGAAGGTGAATGTGAATTTGAACAACAGGCCCGGGGCTCACGGCCGCGAGCCCGTAGTTCCGGAAAGAGGCAGGCATGCCATGTTCGCCGGTGAATCTAAGGGCCCTGAGTTGGGCAATTGCTTGGTTTCATACTGCTAAGCAGTGCAAGGTGTTGCTGATTGCTCAGGGTTAGCCAGTATGGAGCCAGTATGGAGCCAGTATGGACAAAAGTCTCCCTGAGTTGGTTTGGATACGTGCCGCAACAAAGGGGATTGCCTTTTTGGCCGGGTTGGCAAAGGATCCACCGGGGCCCTTTGAACACGCCGAATTGCCTACATGCCAGATAAGCCAGCCCCAGCTTGGCAAAAGGATGCGACTGCTGGCAATTGGCAAGCTTGCCGCGGCGGCAAGTCCCATCGAGTTGCTCAATGGCACCCATCCCTCTTCTTCCCTAAATTCAATCATATCCTTCATTTGTACGTGGGTCCTCCTCCCTGGTCGGCAGGGCGACTGTAGTAATAGGCAGGGCCCAACGTCAGCGGGTTTTGGGCGCGCTCTATACGCCAAATAGTAGCCTGTGTTTGCCTTTGGCCACCTGGCCAATTGTGGGAGGCTGCTGAAACAGAGCCATGGGTTGTTTCGGGAGTCTTAGGTTTTTTTTTTTTTTGGGTTCAATCGATCAAGCACGATGTTAGTATTTAAGATTAGTTATTTGAGGTGCAAGCAGGTATCCAGTGGGTGCAGGACCAGCATGGTAGTAGGTGCAGGACCTACATGAGAAGCAAAGGCCCAGCAAGATGGGCATGAATCACTAAGTGCAACAGTTGCTTCAGCGCAGCTTTTGTATTTGATTGATGCCAGAAGGGGTGCCGCAAGGGGAACTGCCGCAAAATCGGTACAACTTGGGGCTCACTCAAACCTTGCTGAAGTCGCTTGTCTAACGTACTGTTGCACATCCATCCTCGATAGATTATTCCAGCCTCAAACAAGAGATGTGGACCACATTTCGGAAGGAACATGCAATGTATGCATTATGCATTCAGACCAGTCTTCCTGTTTGGGCAAGCTGTTTCTGTTTTTGCTTTGAGGCCGGGGGTGACAAAGACTGAATAAGACATGGCCCCTAACACCCTTTTCAATTGTATGTCATGTGTGTGTGTGTCTATTGTGTGGGGCCTTTTTTTTGCCAAAAGGCCAGCATGCACACAGGAGGGGCAGTCGGCAGACCGCAAGCTGTCGCTTTGGATTGCTTGGAAGCACAAGCCTTTTCGCTTCCCGAGCACGGGCTTGCAGCCCCCTCAGCAGAACGCCTGCTTGGCTTCAGGCGTGACCTGAGGCAATCCTACTTTGTACCTGATTATTGCAACGAATGCGGGATGCGAAGCCCTCAAAACCCCAGACTGGAGGGGAGAGGCCGATCTGTTTCGGTGCAAGCGCAAGGCGATTGCGACGCCTGATGTGTCAACATGTTTGCAACACGAGTGGGTTGGGATGTTGCGGCGCACAAGTCCAACTTTTTTTTTGCCGTGGCAGGGAGCGACTACATTCGACTGTGCAGAGATGCATAGCACAACAACACAAGGGGAGCGGAGAACCGATCTGTTCATTTGTTTGCCCCAGGTTTGCCAAGCTGGTCTCAAAACGTTGAGTTTTGACTTCTAGGTCCTTTGGACAAAAATTCAAAGGGATGATCATTGGAGCTCTCAGGGTTTTCGGCCCTTGCCTTGATGCAACGCCCTGACCTGGGCCTATGGATCCCGTGCCGGAGCGTCTTGGCGCGGGTTGGGCTTCGCGGGGGCGCGGCTGGCGTGAGGGTCTCGACACCTGAGCTACTGGTTTTGGACTTGGCAAGGAAGCAACCGTGGACCAAGTTCAACCCGACCCGGCAGTTCGGCAGGCAGACAAGGTCCCATGGGCCATGCAGAAAGTTCCCAGACGCTAAGCAATGTGCGGAAACGGCTTTCCCATACACTTATCCGTTGTGGGTGCAAGGAAATTAAATACACGTGGGGGGGTGGGGGTGGAATCACAGAATGGTGGTGCTTGTTCTTGGCGGTCTCCCTGTCGTATAGCAGCGAACATTCTGTGAGCGAGACAGGGCTTCCCGTCGCACTCAAAGGCACACTCAACTACTGAGGAGCTTCTTCCAACGCAAGCAGGGGTTTAGTTAGTTATACTCAGGGTGGGATCAAGCGGTTATCCCCAGGCCCTGCCCTGGCTCAGGCTTTAGGGGGCCCACAAAAAACAGACCAGGTATCCATCCATCCGTGCCATCCCCTTTGTCCAACCAACCACTGGACTTGGACCATCGAAAAAAAAAAAAAAAAAAAAAAAAAAAAAAAAAAAAAAAAAAAAAAAAAAAAAAAAAAAAAAAAAAAAAAAAAAAAAAAAAAAAAAAAAAAAACCAAGGAAAAAAAAAAACCTGGTCAGCTGAGTCAGCCACGCGATTGGTTGGGTCCTTGTCAGAATTAGGGCTTTTTGGGATCCCCCTTTTTGCTCGCCGCAAACCAGGTACATGTTGACTGGGCTCTAAGTGGCCCACAATTGTTTACAATTGTCCCAAGAGGGAGCCAAAAGGGATGGGCTGTTAGCTTTTCCAGACCCCATAAAATGGTTGACTCGCCCCCCGAGTTCGTGGACTTGATGCTTACCGGGAAGACACTCGTTCGTGAGTCACTCCACGCATCTCAGGTTCCAAGCGGAGCTTTGCGCGGCTGCGGGCAACAAGCTGGGGGAGTGCCCCCTGTGGGACGACGCGCGCCGGGGGCCCGAAGGCCCGAAACGAAACGAGGCCCGAAGCCCAACGCGGCAGGGGAAAGCTCTGTGATTCCCCATGTGTTTGCCACGGCCGGCCTTCGTGGTTTCCCTGTTTGTCCACAAACCCCTAAAAGACGTGTCGTCCACTTCCCCTCAATGAGGAACACTTGCATCAACATCTTAGCCTCCTGATGCACCTCAAGTGCAAGCATTTTTCAGTTGCCATTCAAGCAGCATCAAGCAGCACAATCTCTGGCACGTGTTCTCCAATGTGCATATCGGCATATTGTTTAACCAACCGGCTTTGGCTGCCTGAAAAACTTGCTGCGTGTACTTGCGCTGGTGGCAATTGCTTGAGGCCAGTTGATTTGCTGGATCGACATCCAGGGCAAGCGCCTGTTGCAGCACGACCCCTTGGGGCCGCCGGGGAACAGCAGGCGATTCTGGGGCGTGTGATTTGGGTCTTTGGATGTTTCCGGCGGCTCTTCTTCAGCAAGTGGTGAGACAGTTGGTTGAGCTGGCCTGCGGCAAGCTTCTGGTCAGCCACCTTTAGACAACAATGTGAGATCAACACGTTCCAGATCGTGTTCGCCAACTTTGGGCTTTAGCGTGCCCGAGCACGGGTCATGCTTGTTTGAACCAAGTCGTCAGGGAACGAAGCAGCTTGATTTGTTCCCTTGCAGTTGATGCCAACAATAAGGTTTCCCCCCAAACCCGCATTTGTTTGCTCTTGCGCGGGGCGTCGGGCTCACACGTGGAAGTCTACCTTCAGTCAGACCGTTGCATTGAGAGGCGCGTTCGCCCTAGTTACTTGGGCTTTTGCCCCAGAAAGAGCCCAGCCATGAACACACAGCTTGGTTTGGCAGAAGTGCTGACAGGCGGTTGCCCCCCTTGACAGGAGGGCAACCACCTTTACCAGCACTGGCCCTGCTCCCGCTCCCACGCCAGGAGCTTCGATTTGCCAAAGCGGCCGGGCTCTTTTTGCCTCACCGAAGCAGGTGACTACCTTCTGGCCCTGGAGGCCAGAAGCCGTTGCTTGCCCCGCATAGGTCCCCGATGCATATTTGCAGGGGGCCCTGTGAGTTGCTTCTGGCAACTTCCATGTGGTTTTCAGGATGATTGAACAAACATTTCCGATGTGTATGCATGAATTGCACACAAGGGCCGGCTGCATGTGTAGCGCGGTCGGACAAAGTAAAAGGACTGTGCTCGCATAAAGGCATGATACCTACGGGCAAATGTGACAAACTCATTGTGTATCAAGTAGCCTCAGTATGCCAAACATGTTTGGGTGCAATTGCCATAGAAGGGACGTGGCACACGTACTTTCCAAACCTCTATGGCGAGCATGAGCTGCGCGGTTGAATCTCTGTGGGCATGGTAGAGGGCCAGAGGGTACAAAACAATTGTTTGGTTGCTGCGCATCCTGTGTCTTGCCAATGGTGAGTTGGCTAGCGACTCATTTGGGCTGCTTGAAGTGACATGACCTTGAGAGCGCGCACGCACACACACATCCCAGGTGTTTGGCCCTGCCACAGTCGCTCCCGGTCAGGCTTTCACAAGGGGTATGCTGTGAAGGGACTGTTGAAGAGATCTTCCTGTTTTGATTTCTGAAGGACGTCACGGGGGAATGGCGTTTTGCTCATTTTGGCCACTCCCTGTTCCCACCTTGGATGAATACATGCATGTGCTTTGGCTGATCGTGAATGTGGACTGACGTTCCGTGTCCGAAGCGCTGGAGAACATGCGGCCGTCGGAGCGAGAACTTGTCTTGCAAGCTTCTGCTCAGAGCCACGCTCCGTGGGTTGGGACACTTGAGTTGCCAAAGCCATGCATGCCAGGATGGATTTTGCTTCTTCGATCCATCTACTGGCGAGCTGCGGCCTATTTTGCCAGACCAGGAGGGAGCATTTGCGAGCTATGCCGATGCCAGCAGACACAAGACGGTCGGCACGGGGTCCGCCGTTGCAAGGTTTTGGCATTCGTTTGACCTGAGGCTTGCCTGCGTCTGGCTTCGGCAAGCATCGCACACTTTCGACGGAGGTGAGCATTGAAGCATTACCAATTTGCAGTCAGGAAGGAAGGTTGCCGTGTGTCGATATATGGGGCGAATCGAATCCCTCAAATAGTTGGCAAAGACTCGAAACATGGAATGTGCGCAGATCTCTTGGTTGGGTTCCTTGAAGGGGTGTGGTTGAATTTTTGAGGGTGCCCTGTTTGGTCCCTGTTTGGCAAAACCCAGGTTGTGTCTCCCCTTTAAGTATCACCCTACTCAAAGGAAACTGGTTCTAAATGGCCCACAAGGTGATTTACTGGGTCTTGCAACATCCTGGAGCCGCTCAAAATCCAAAACCCGTTTCCTGGATTTGGGCGTCCTTAAAATGTTATGGTGTTTGCCCGAGTCAAGTTGGTGCCTGATTTGAAAGACAACCACTTGGTCGAAGATCCAAGTTGCATTTTCTTAAGACTCTTTTGTTATTTCAAGTATTTCCCCTCGTTGGTTTCAAATGAAAAATCTATCACTGGACATATGTAGTTATCTTTGTCCACCACCAAAATCCAAATTCCACCAAAAACCGCAGGTTCTAGTCCTTCTTTCCATTTACACGGGTATTTACCAGGGCTTCTTTTCCGCGTTGTTCCCTATGTTTGACCCCCACCCCCCCCCCCCCGCCTCGTCTGAACGCCGCACCCGCCCGCAGGACTGGCGGGTGCCGCCGTCGACGCGGCTGAACGACGGCCGTGTGGACTGCGGGGGCCGCTTCGTGGCCGCGGGCTGCGTGGAGAAGGGCGAGGAGCCCAGGGCCCAGGTCTACCGCGCCTCCGCACGCATGCGACGGGTGCGGTTGGTTTGTGGTGGGTCCGGTAGGTCCGGCGGGGTGGGGGTGCGTCCGTGGTGGATCCTGTGGGGTGGGGTGAGCGTTCGTTTGCTTCTGCCAGTTGCGCTGAAATGAGTGTGTGGTTTTTAAAGGGAAGATGTGTTATTCACAGGGAATATGTTATTTAAAGGGAACATGTGGCGTTTAAAGGGAATATTTTGTGTTTAAGGGGGGGTATGTGGTTTCATTTTGTTGTTTTTTTTCCCTGTTGGTTTTAAAGTGGGAATCTATCACTACTGGAAAGAGTTGGATTTGTTTGAGGGGGTGAAAAAGCAAATATATTTTCCCACGACAATGCGCTCACTCCCACTGAGTTCCTGCAAACTTTATCCTTTTTGGGAAGAGCAAATTCGAGCGGAGAGCGACCAAAAGTTCTCTCTGCTTCAGGCCAATCCACTCAATTGAGTCCAGCTGCGGGAGGGAAGCCTGGCGAAGAGATTGGGATCCCTCGTTAGGGTTGAGCAATGGCCAAGGGCGGGTGGACCTTGTTCATGTCGTTGTCCGTTTCGGAAAGAAAATACAAGCTTGCCCTTGTACCACGTTGCAATTGGTCCACCTGGTTGATTGCAAAGTAAGTGGAAAGCACTGGCGTGGAAACTTTAAAGGGTAACAGCAGGGACGAGTTCTCAGCATCCTGTCAAGGCTGGCTTGAATCAAGGCTGATTTAAGCAAGGTTGAACCCTTGGTCAAAATCTAGCATTCCATTCCGGGTTGTTTTTCGTGAACAGCTCACACCTCTTATGGACCACATGTTCAACGTATGTCAACCCCAAGGGGGTTTCACCAAAAATTAGAAACCCAGATCTACGACGATCACCTTGCCTGTGCCATACCCGAGGCCTCAATAGCGACTTGTCTGTCGAGACACTTCTTGACAACGACCCTCGCCTTGATGAGCCCATGCAGCGGTGGTTGATCGCTGTGCCATTCAGTCATATATTGTGGTACAAGGGAACCTTTTTGTGGTGTCATACGTTTACGTGCTTACACTGACTGCATGTGTGCCTGCGCATATGTGTGCGTTTTGTGAGTTGGCCACGCCCGGCCCTCTGATCGTTTGATATCCATGTTGGCCAATGTGTTGTCATGTTTTGTCATTGTTAGCCTTTGGCTTTCAGGTCTTCTGGACACACACTGGTATGTGGGCCTGTTGTTTGGATCTGATGGTTTTGAAAGGACCCAGGGGCACCCGCTTGTCGGAACGCAGACGTGAGGGTCTCAGGGTCCTGTTTGCATGTTGCACTGTTGCCCCTGGCCAATCGCAAAGTTGTAGCCCCTGAAGTTGGGCATTCGTGAAGCACAACCTGATTTCGACCTTTCCAGTGGGGCACTTTTTGAAAACCCAGGTTCCCGGCGTGAATCCGAGGTGCGCTGCGGCAACTCGATTTGCTCCCTGGCCCAGTGGATTTTGGGATGGCCATGTCTCATTGCAAGACTGGAGTTTTGAACGAGGATCTTGCATGCCTCACATTTTTGGTACCTTCCACTACTCCATTGACACAGTTTTACGTGCAGACCCCATGTCCAGCCAGAAGCGAGGGCTCGTGCACTGACATTCCTATCTCACCAACCTCGGAGCAGTCTCCTGCCTGGAAGGGACACATGCTCAAACTTCCAATTGTTGCTAAAACTCCAATCGCTGTATTCCTTATCAGGAGGAGGTCTCAGACACACGGGACTGCATTCGACCGAGCCAGTATTCCATGCTTGTATTGCCTGGCACGAGCCCGTTTGCACGGAAACAGCCATATTCTCTCGCGAACAATATATACTTCAGGCGGCAAGGAACTTGACAAGTGGCTAGTAACTCTTGCTAGAAGCCACTTGCTGCCATTTTTAAGTCTCCTAAGTGGGTCATAGCCAATAGCCAGGGTGACTGATAACTTTCGAAGTGCCCTGCCTGTTTCCCCTATTTTTGTTTGTCGCCGCGGCTGAGGCTTCAGCGAAGAGCGCGGCATGTTCTTCGCGGATCCAGCCCTGCGCGTGGAGGATGCTGGCACAGCGCGGCACCTCAGCTCTTGCTTTGGATGGGGCCGCTTGCTGCTCCTTGCTTGGCGGACGCAAACATATATATATATATATATACACGAGCACACACCCACACACACATGTATATATATATATAGGAGCAACGTTTCGGGACCTCCAAAAATCGTGGCAGGGCCAGCATTTCAACATATTCGGGCAGCGGCAGGCCTCAACTCCTCGAGATCCGTTTTATGAAACGGAATGCAACAAGTTAAAATTCCCAATGTGTTCCTTGTTCCTGGGAACCCCGAAGTGGACACTTTGCAATGACCTCATTCAGAAAATGTAGCCCTCGCCAGCAAATGGAGCAGTTGCAAGCAGCCGCTGCCATTGTTTTTTTTATACACGCTTCAGGCAGGTCCAAAGAGCCACTGGCATTGGTTCACATCAAATGCAGCTGATCCAGCTGCAGGGCTGTTCGGTATGCAGCATGGCACTGGAGGACATGCGCCAAGCCTGCTATGCGGGCCAAGGAAGCTGCAGCCTGAGTCTGCCACGTTGTCACAATGTCAGTCATCTTCTGCCCAGATTCCTGAGCTTTTCTGCTGGTGGCCAAACTGTGATTCACAAGCTTGGTTGCCGCCTGCCAGTGTAAAATGTTCCTTATACTCTCTGGCAATGTTGCCCTTGCCAGCATTTTGCTCCAGAAACTTGCGCGTCCGAGCAGACAGCTTCTTCTTGTCCAGCTTGCTGCGGTGTTTATACTTTTTCCCATGTGATACGCCCTTCAGAAGCGCACAGCTTTTGGCAGCGTGCTTCCAGGCCGGGGCCCCATCAGCTGCAAGCACCGCGTCCTGCGGCACATGCTCCTCGACATGATGCGTGACCTCCTCCTTGGTCTCCGGCCGGCTCCCGCCACTGCTGGTGCTTGGCCGATGGGCGGCGGTCTTCCACAGCTTACCTTTGCGGCTCTTGAACAGCAGAGTCCGCCCCATGTGAACGCGCGTTCCGGGTGCCTTTCGAGAGCCAAAGCAGGAGCTGTCAACCTCATACTCCACGAAAGCCAGAGCAATCTTGTGATCGCGAAGCGCAAAAGAGTTTAATTTGTCCCCGCTCTTTCTGACCAAGTGACAAGCAGAACCGCTGGCCAATAGTGAAGGCAGTCTTCACAAAGAAACTGAAATCAGGCTGATCCATCCCGTGAGTGCGAAAGAGGTGTTCTGCAGGCGAGCCCTGGTCTTGCACGCGCGACCACTGCGGCACCGCCATCGGGAGCAAGGTGCTTGACAGCCCCAGCAATGGAAAGCGGTCTTGTCATCGGCTCGCCTCAACACACCATGCTCCAACAAGAAGTTGCATCAGCTTGAGGACATCTTCAAAGGCTGGCATTTCCACTCATTAGCTTTGGCCGCGGCAGCGTTGCCTTTTCCTCAACTTGTGCCTGACCCGAAATTGTCTACGTTGCACAAGCTTCTTGGCATACTGCCCCCTAGTGGTTTGAGCAGGCTTCTCGGCGATCTGGCCCTTGGTGTTCTTGGCGGTTCGAGGAGGCTTCTTGGAGAGCCGCCCCTTGCTGCCTGACCATGTGTTCGTAAAGGTCCAAGGGCGAAGGGGCTGTGGCTCTTGCGGGATGCGGAACGCGACCCACCGCATCCGCTGGGGCCTGAGTGCGTCGTAGATCCTGCCTAGACTCTGTTGACCCCAAACTCTGTTGACCCTAAATAAAACAAACCCTTAATCCCTAAACTCAGTTGACCCTAAGCCAAAACCTTAATCCCTAAACTCAGCTGGCCCTAACCCAAACCTGAATCCCTAAACTCAGCTGACCCTACACCAAAACCTCAATCCCTAAACTCAGTTGACCCTAAACCAAAACCTTAAACCCTAAACTCAGTTGACCCCCAACCAAAACCTTAAACCCTAAACTCAGTTGAACCAAAACCTTAAACCCAAAACTCAGTTGACCCTAACCGTGCCTATTGACACTTGCTGGGTGCTGCCACACGCTCGTTTGCTCCAGATGCCTCAAGGAGCGACCGAGGCGAGGCTCGCGCAAGTTGGCGGGCAGAAAGTGGTAGGTCGCTCCAGCCTAACATCCTGGAGCCTAGACAAAACCTGAAGCAATTGTCAACGTGGCTGACATGCAGGCTCCAAGATAGGTGTGGGCGAACGGCCCTAGATATACATATAACGGCCCTAGATATACATATATGTGTTTGCTTATGTTTTTTTAAAGAAGACCCCAAGCAAACCAGTTATCGATTTTTGTGTGATTCCCAGAACCTGAACCGGGTTTGTTTGTTTTGTTTGTGATTCAATCCCAGCTTTGTGCTTCCGAGCCCGAGCTGTTGTTTTGCGGTGGACACTTGGACTAAACAGGTGACCAAGGTGAAGATGTAGGCAAGTCTTGGAGCTCAACGGAGCTTGTGTTGAGTTGAAATAAGCCCGGGCTTACGGCTCCTTCTTCGCAAGAGCCAACGCCTGCGTTGAAGTTCCTGTAGAGCAAAGCATGAAGCCCCTTGCTCGCACTATTGATTCTGTGGGTCTACACAGCGTGACAGATGGTTGGCTGTAGGCTTCCCTAGAAACCAACCCCTGTTTCACTGGGACCTTGGTGCTTTTCTGGGGTGGGCGTTCTCTCAAAATTAGCATTTGGTTCCCTCCGTGTCCTGTTTGTCATGAACGCTGGGCCGAGTCCTACAAGCAAACATGGGAGTCTCTCAGGAGGAAAGTACTCTTCCAAGGGACGCCTTTTCGCTTTCTTGCTTGTGGATGGGACAGCAATAGGAGGAACCGGCGTCCTTTAAATCAGGTGCCCTTACTGCTGGTTTGTTGAACAAGTTGTTGTCGTTTGCGCACTCTCCATTTTGCACTTGGTTGGTGGCCTGGGAATGCTTGCTCCTGCTTTTTATGTAGTAAGGTCGGGAGTTAGGGGCCAACTGGAAGGGGGGAAGGGGGGTGACCCCGGGAATGGTCATTTATGGAGCCTAGGGGGACACCCCCTCCCCCTTGAGGAGGATCCCCCAAACAAGATTGCAGGGTCTTCAACAAACGTTTTTTCCGCGTGCGAGGGAAGGCCCAAACATTTTGCTCACCCATCCGGCAAAACATTTTAGGTTGGCGAGGCAGGTGGAATTCGCAGGTTGCTCGCGCTTCGGCCCACTTGAATTCACTGGAGGCCAGCAGCATTTGGCAGTTTCCGGACTATGCCACCACAGGACACGGCCCTATCGGCATGCTGGTTTGTATGAAGGCTTTTGCAGAAGCCAGAGTCCGAGAGAGCGGCCCCAAAACCGAAGACGAACCGCAGACTCTAATTCATTGGGCATTGTTGAAACTAAAAGGTGGACATCGACGGCATTCTAATGACTGTGAGAAAGAAATAGCATTCTCACTGGGTTCCGTTTATTTCTACCAGCGCTGTTTTCCGAGTGAGCGTGTGTGTTACCCGCAAAGCGCTTTAATGGTACACGAGTTATACGAGGGTTGCCGGCCTGGACGCTTGCGGAAAATCCCCAGGACGTTGCGCGTGTCCGCAGCTCTTCGTGGATGCTGAGAACCGGCCCGACGGCTCGGTGCTGGATGCGGAGGGCTGCCTCTGGAACGCGGAGTTTGGGGCTGGCAGACGCTGAAAGCCGCAAAGAAGTTGCCGCGTTTCAAGCGTTTCAAGCGCTTTCCGTGCTAGAAGGCATTGCAACGACCAAGGCTTTGCCAATCCTTGCCCTTGAATCTTAGGAACCGCTTCATGACCTCTTCATTTGGTCTCTTTGAGTTCCGGCATCTCTATGTTTGTTTAGGTGTGTTTTAGATTCTTTTGGCTGCTGTTCAGATATGTTTGGTCTTGTTTAGAGTTTTCTACATCCCCAAGGGTTGCTAGGATTGTTTCTGAGAGGATAAGAGTCTTCAAGGCCTCTCGTAACTGTCACTGCCCAAATCCGCGGATTTGTTTGGGCCATTGGTCAGTCTAATAGTTAGTTGCATCTTGAGAAGCCTTTGGTGCAACAATATGATGCCCATGAAGGGAATCACATGAGAATCAAGGGAGGTGCTATATTGTTGTTTTTTGTTTTTAAGTTGCAACTTTTGAGCTGTAGATGGCGTTTCCGGCAACAAGGAATATCAGACAACCGCCAAATGTCTAGCACGCTTGTTTTAGGCAGCAAAGATTTATCAACCAACGAGGGTACTACATTGGTCCTATGATAGACGAGGGTTGGTTGCTGCATCTTTGGTCGTGCCAACCGTGACCGATGTTTGGTTGCCATGTTCAGGATGTAAGCATTATTACCTCCAGCAAACATAGCACGTCGTCAGAAAAACTAATTTCTATGCTCGTTTTGGTGTGGGTGAGAGAGCTTCTTTTTCTCCCGGCCTTTCAAGGAGTCGTCCGCTACCGACCGGATGGCTCGGTGAGCATGGTGGTGCGAGTCCCAGTACGCTTCACCACGTGTGCCGCTTTTGGCGGCAAGGACCGGCGCTTGTGCCATTGATTCGGAGAAAAAAGGAAAAAACACGGATTTGTATGGTTGCACTTTGTTCCAGCATGCCTCCAATTCTTCCAGGTTTGTCAGGCGAGCTAGATATCCTTTCGGGCTTGAAATTGAGCTGAGACGCAAGCGACAGCGACAGTTTGTCGAATGAGCATAGCAAATCTGACAGACGCCACAAGCAACTTCAACAACAAGCAGCAACAAGGGCTGCCGACAAACTACCTCAGAAAAGGTTGGCCCCAGCGCCTTGAAGGACATGCAGACCATGTACATCACTGACGCCTCAGTGCCGACCTTGGACGATCAAAGGGCCAGCAGCTAGAAATGGCACGCCGATTGGAGCACGTGCTTTCATGCATGAAACTCTATTCTTACCTTTTGCTGGGTCGCTGTTGGACGTCCACTGCACGCACGCCTTGCGAATGCAAGGCCAAAGGGAGTGGTTGACTGGATCCAAATTTCTGCCGTGGCCAATCAAACACATGTTCGCATTTGTTTTCGCTTCGGTATTCCGTTGTGACCAAAACTCAGGCAGGAAACTTGAGCACAGGTGGCTGCGTCTACGTGGCCAGGTTGACCAATGCACTGGTAGCGCTTATTGCCGTTTTTGGGGTTAGAGTCCCCCAAATGGCAAGTTTCCCTTCATGGTTGCAGATAGATGGGAGGACTGTGCCCCCCTCAGCTAGGTACACTGCGTGAGCCCTTGAATCTTATGAAGAATAATGACCAGCCGGAACTGAGGGGAAACTGTGGTTCGCCGTGAAAGTTGAAAGCAATCATTGGCGGTTTAGCACGGCCTGCCTGAAAAGGGCCTCCATCACGGGCATGGACCTCGCTCTTCAGTTGATTTCTCAGCGCGGGAGGTTCCGAAACAACACCTAGTTCGTACCGGGCCCAAAAGCTGAGGTTTTTGCTTACCAGCGCACCTCGGACGCAGGTCTGTGGTTGTGCAAGGGGGGGGTTACCGGGTTGGTGCGCCCAAAAAAATCATTTGATTGTGAGATGAGGTGCAGGATTTATTGTGGGAGCAGAATGCGTGCCATGCATGGCCGGCTTTGTCCTCACGGACCTGTCTGCTCCATTGAGGGGTTTCTGATTACAAGCAAATGATGATCGTGTCAGGATTCCTCAGCTTTTGGATGACCCCCCAAAAGCTATCCTTCAAGGCTCTTGCATTCGGTGCTTTTGTTCTTATGATGGGCGTGCCTTTTTGCCTCCACGGTTGACCGTGCAGACATGGCAAAGAACAGCCAGTTCCCTAGAAAGAGACCGACATGCAACCAATTCCTTGCTGGCTGCAACATGGTTCCACGTTTCCACGGCTTGCTTTTTTGCCCTCACGGCAGCATCTACCAAAGTGCAAGTCCCGACTTTCACGTCGTGTCGCGCCATGGCACTCATGTTCGTGTAGCAAGTTGCCCAGACGTCCACATTTAGAGCTTGCGCTTTCTCAGCGTGTCCACTTCCGTTGTGATCTCAAAAAGGTACATGCCTGAAATCCCGCATGGCCCGAAGTCACCGTCTTTTTGTAGAAGCGTCGGACAAGGGGCCCCTTCCTGGGTCACACGCTTGCGTCGAGGTATGTCCAAGAAGCGCCGCGAGGAGCTTCCGGAAGGCACAGGGAAGGAGAGCCACCGAGAGATGTGGATCAAGTCCTAGTCATGAGTCATGGCAGCCCTTTTTTTTTTGGCCTTAGCCAAATTTTCGAAGCAAATGTTGTTTCCAGATTCAAAAGGTCAGATGACAGATGGTAAGACCGTTTGCTCAGGGGGAAAGAGCAACCCAGATGGATAGGGAGGGGGTCCGGATCCATTTAGGGGGGCCGTTTTCATTCAATTCCCAGTGGGTGAAGGAGACAAACGAGCCAAGTAACCCTTTGATAATGTTGAGGGGTCTAGCAATGCTCCTGGCTTTGCGACATGTGCTTAGGCATCTCTGCAGTAATTTTGTTGAAGCAAGCCTTTGAAGCTTGTGCCGTGTATATCCTTGTGCGCGCCGCCTTCTTGGGTCGCTTATCACGCTTGTTTCTTCTTGAAATTTCAGCCATTCGCTCCAAGCCAGTTTGGGAGTGCTGGGTTGTCTGGGATTGTCTGGGTCTCGGTTGTGGCATGTCTCTGCGGATAACCTACCGTATTTTACTTCGCGTCGGTAGCAAGGCGGTTGGGCCCTGCCTGAGACTGGACAGGCTCCAAGCCAGTTGTTTACTTTGGCTGGGTCACAGCAGGTTGCATGCAGCACTCGGGAACCCAGGGTTGATTTCAAAGTCATCGCAGCTAAGAATGCACAGATTCATGGCTGCCCGGCACTTCCCGGCCAAAGGTTGCACCGTTCATCGCCCCCTCACGTTTCGCTCGCACTCGCTGCTTTTTCTCACTGGTGATCAAGAGTTTAGCGTGCCAACGTTCCTGCGTTCACTCAAGAGCTGTTGTAACATACTGACCTTTCCAGATTCTTTAGCCCTCCCCCTTGTCCCACGCGGTCACTTTTGCTGAGCGATGGGACTTCGGTAAGTTGTCGCCGGCTTGCGGCTTAAACCCAACCCATACGTCTCCTTTGTAGGTTAGTTTGATTAGAAAAAATGGCACTGGCTATCAGATGGGCTTTATTTCATTTGCCAGGGCCATCCATTTTACCCCCAGGACCCTTATGCTTATATAACCCCTTGCTTGTTCAGAATGCAACCCGACGGTCCTTTTTCTGCCGAGGCTATGCAGGTGGTCTTTTCAGCGTGCGTCTGCCAGTGCGCGGCTTGCCTGACGCACAGATGCAATCAGGTGGAAACCCCTGGGGCAAGATAGGATATATGTTTTTCATCTATAGTGACTGGTTGGAGTTTGGAGTTTGCTGCTTGTTTTCTTCACTTCGTCAAAGCCCGCCACACTGGTGGATCTATGCAGCTGACTGTCTCTAAATCCGCACACGGTCGAACTAGCCACTAGCCTACACTTGCACGGCATTCTGTAGCACCCCTCCTCTTCAACTACCGCACGTGGGGAGTGCTGGGAGTGCATGCAGGATGACAATCATTTCAGCTGATCTTTCGCAGGCTCGTTTGGTTCGCGCCTGTGATCGTACACAAGCACTTGCCAAGTCACCAACCAGGGCCTGGTGGAGAGTGGGAATGTAGTCCTAAGGTCCCAGGCCATTTGAGACTTGAGGCTGACATTTTTTGTGGTTTTGGCTATCCTGGCATTGGGCTGAATGTTAGTGCTTGGGGTGGGGGCTTGTTTGGAAGTCTGGAGTTGCAGCAATCTCACCGTTAAGGTGAAGGTGCGAGCTTGAGTTCCTTCAACCCCATCCAATGAACACAATATTTTCTCCGACGTGTCCAGATTTCGACCCCATCCGACGTGTCCTTCAACACTACAAGTATCTACAAGTGCTCTTTCCACCATTGGGCACATTAGTTCAGCTTTTAGCCTTTGTAGCCTTGCTCTGTATTGGAAGGTTCTTCGCACAAGCTGCCCTGACCCAATACTGATTCAGAGCCACAGCAAGGGGAGACATGGGAGGATCTTGGTCCTCAATGGTCCTTACTGGGCCCCAATAGTCACGAATAGTCACTGGCGATGGCTCTGAATCAGTATATGACTTGAGTCCTTCAGCCAAGGAGCGGAAGTTTGCCGGCAGTGCCCGCCCTCCCCTTTGGAGCCAGCCATCGGAAAAGGATGTGGTGCCGCGTGCGTGGGGCGGAGCTGTTCGAGCAGCAAGCCGAAAGATCCCCCACTGAGGAAATGCGCACGGCATAGTAGTCCCATTGGTTGCCCTGTTGCAGTTTTGCCTTTGGCACTCGTATCAATGTAAGATCCTGTGACTGACATTGACGCATCTACCATAAAAGGTCGATCAAGATGTCGTTCGAGTGTTCATGGGTCATGGTCCTAAAATCGTCCACCCATAGACTGCGTTGCATCTGAACATGATTGAACACATGTTCGAATCCTAGCCAAACATCAGAGTACCGCTGCGTTTTCAAGTCGAGCCATGGCATTTTGCAATGGGTCGGTTGCCTCCGAGCTGAGGCAGAGCTCCAGACGCAACTGGCAACGAGCGCCTGGCAAGCCTTGAGGCACGGGTGCCAGGGAAGCCGTCGCGTCAGTGGCTAGCAGTGACCTTGCTGAACCCCGCCCTTTGAAGATCGGCCTGGCAAACCTTGTGACACGTTGCCGCTGAGCCAAGAAGAAAATCCGTGGGTCGAACACACCTGGATTGCAAGAGAATGGATTTGAGGCCTGAGCCAAATACCGTAAGTTTCAAAGTTATTGCGGCCGATCGGGGAGCAACAGCCGAGTCAATGTGAGTGTACTGCCAGTAACGAACTCAGCCATGGGGCACCTCCTAAGTAGCTACCCACAAAACCCAGGCTGGGACGCCCGCAAAGTTCCCGACTTGTGGTGCAGCCAACTCTGTAGATAGGGCTCACCAGGTTGCCTGAGCCTTTCACTTGAAACCCTTAGGCTGAGGGTTTCACAGAGGCTCCCGGAAAAGCACTCAGGCCTGGCGGCGTGCCCGGCACCCAGACTCGGGCCAAGATGTCCCGCCCAACATGGCAGTAAAGCGGGCGAAGCTGGGGAGAAGTTTCAGCCCAAAAGCCCCAAAAGGGGACCCCTTCTGCAGATTGCATCAATGGGGCAGCTAGGGCGCTGGTTTCCCAGGACGGGTTGGAGAATGACATTGCATGCAATAGCGTGTGCTACCGCCCCAAACATCTTGGGGGGGGGGCAGATGTGTCGTCATGCTGTTTAGATGGCCGGGTGAATGAAGATTCACCGAGAATAGGGTTATGAGTATTTCAGGCAACCCCTCCCGCTTCAAGAGAGCACAGTGCAAAAGGTGCACTCTCTATGCGCTGCCACTGTCCTTCTTCTGCACTGTTGTTTGCATGCTCGATTCAGCGGTGCAGGAGGTGCTCAGTTGTCCGCACCCGACATTTGGACGTCTTGGTGTCCAATTGCAGGCCACGTTTTTTGCCATAGCCATGTTGTTCATAGCGACATCAGGGCCTGTGAGCAGCACCTGTTTACAGGCATGAAGGAATGTGAGCGCATGGGCCTTGCAGATTTCTGTGTTTGAGCTGGCGTGAGTGGTCTCGTTCGTCAGCAAGATTGAACTATGCCGATCCCAAGTGAGCGTTTGATACAATGTCCAGGTTCGGGCAGTTTCAGAGGCGTTTCATTGAAGGCTGGTCTATTCTACTTGCACCCTGAACCACATCGAGAACGAGTCAGCGCACAGCCCCAGTCTCGCTTGACACGGTCGACAAGCCTGGAAAGCTTGCGGTGTGGTTTTTTGGTTCGGCGATTTGCACATGCTAGCGCAATGGTTGCCCAATAGTTCCTCATGTCTGCTTTTGATCTATGATGCAGTGTGCCATCGATGCGCAGTCCGTGTACAAACACTTTTGAACAAGGCGATCGAATCACTAATTGTATGCAGGTGTGTTTGCTCCTCCGCACTTGTTGCAGCAGATCATTGAAACACACCCCATCCACAGCTATAGCAGCAGGCTGCAACATTTAATCCAGAGTGACCGGGTCTAGCTGCACCCCCCTTCCCCAAGTTGACACGTTAAACAAAACTACGGCGTGTCTCAGCCATGCCTATTGAGCATCCATGGGAACTGGGATGTGTATATTCCAGTGTCTTTTGTCTAACAAAGATTCACAGACTCAGGTGTTGTCCAAACAGGTACACTAGTTGCCAGAACCTAAGCAAGATGGAGCATACGCTGTTGCAAGTAATCTTA
The DNA here is from genome assembly GCA_963377175.1 of Effrenium voratum. NCBI lineage: Eukaryota > Dinophyceae > Suessiales > Symbiodiniaceae > Effrenium > Effrenium voratum. The sequence goes on along the minus strand of CAUJNA010002458.1, from coordinate 659,186 downwards.
ACGGGATGAAGGCATCCAAAGGATTGAGACTGGAGGCCTAGCATGCTGGAGCTTTAAGGAACACGCCCGATGTGTTGAAGCAGGTGGTTGACTCGGATGGGTAGACCGCCGGCCGCCGGGCTTTTGTGCCTAATCGGGGGAAAAGCGAGCTTTAGGACCCCCCGATGAAGGTCCTTTACCAGCGGAGATCAGAGGTTCGTCATTCCGGTTGGGGAATTAGACATCGGCCCATATTCTTTCATGGCATGGCGAAACCTTGGACTCGCTGCCTGATGCTTTGCCTGCTCCTAGTGCCTGGCCGAGGTGTGCGAGCATCTGATCCGGAAGGGTGCCGAGCAGCTCGTCTCAATAGGAAGCATCGCCTCTTGCAGGAATGTTTGATAGCTTCCGTTACTTATTAGTCCGGACTTCGAAGCCAACAACTACATGGACAAGCAACGGTGAGATTTTGTGATCTGCACTAAATCAAGTGTGTTCGCTGCCGGTCCATGGCGCGCCTTTAGTCGCGGACACGGCGAAAAACGCCGTTGGCATGGGGCCTTTCTTGGCATAGGGGCTTGGGCATAGGGGGCACGGGATTTCAGATGTGTCCTTCTGGTTTCTCACAGACATAGAAGGATTCTTGGTTCCTTATATTTCAAGATGCCGACTTCAGGAAAATTCAGACTGGGCGGCGTGAGTGGCCATGACTATTTGGTTTCGGTAAATTTCAGCGACCTCACGAACATTGGTACGCGACTTCGCGCATGAAAGTCGCTTTCTCGGAGGTCCCTTCTTGCAGCTGGACGTAGATTTTCGCCGCATCCTCCGGCGTGTGGGCCCCTTGCTAGGCCCATGCAGCTGAGCCTTCTGCCAGGCACAGTTGAAAGGGGCTTCCGGCTGGGAGCCATGGGGAGTGGATCGGGTTTCGGGGTGCCCTACCTAGAGTCATGGATGCTGGCAGGGTTTTGGAAGACCGATTTCCCACCTGTCCAGGGGTAAAGACCTGCCCATTGCCAACAAATCAATCTGGCAGAGTTCGATCGTACTGCTTACGGCCTCTTGTGGTGAGCGACTTCTGTTGACAGGGCTTTGGGCTAAAGTGAACGTTGCCAAGCCGACGAACCACCGATTCTCTCACAAGATAGTGGTTTAATCCTGACGGAGGATGTAGAATCCAACATGCTCCAACTGTGTCATGCACAGAATCCTTTTTGGACCGCACGCCAGGCCCGGGCATCGGACGACGTGCCGGGAACTTGTGGGTTTCGCAAGGGAGGGAATTTTGTATAGACTTTGCTATCGTCCTCTTGGTCAGCAACACCCTTGTTCTGCAGGGGTCGCTGGCTTCGTAGTGAGCCTCTTTGAGTGGGTAGCATGCCCAAATAGCACACAAGTCTACGCCACGAGGCCGGCGGCTCAAACTGGGGGATCAAACCCCAGACCCAGGCAGGGCGAACCAAGACACACGCCAGTGAAAAGCACAACGCGATCTCTGACGGCTCGGCCGGCAGTCCAGAAGTTGAGCAAATCCACCTGGGTATGGGTCAAAATTAAACCACCAGGGAATTACAGGTTTTATTCACTGTTTCCATTTACCAGGGTGCCATTTTGGGTACCTATTTTTGACCCACATTCACCTGGAGGATGAAGGCAACACCGCGACTCACCGCTGTTTGGCTCAAGGCTTTGTACAGTGCTCCAGGCGTCGCCGAGATCTCACGCTTCGGAAGTTCTTGCCACATGTTGGAAAGGGCCCTTGCGACTCGGCCGGCACGCCCGTTTGGGCCCTCTGGTTGGGGGGGGGGGAGGGATGGAGGCAGCCGCCCCTGCACCTCATGAACGTGTTTGAGAGGTTTACTCTTCCGCCCCCAAACATGGCGTGCCTGGAAGTCCATTTTCCCCTAAAAAGAACGCTTTTTTTTTTTCTGAGTGGCAAGCTCTGACCCGCACCATGAGTCATGAGCCGAAAATCGTATAGAGCTAGCTATGTTTGAGGGCTTGGAACCCGTCTAGTTGAGGCCAATTGAGCGGGCCAAAACCCCAATCGGTAATGTTCCAGTAGGTGTTTCATAAGCAGGGAAATAAATTAGCCTCCGGAGTCAAAAAGGGAAACCACATTAAAGAGTCAAGGGAATTTGGCGCCGCGAGGGAGTTCTTGCAGCTGGTCGTGGCCGTGTTTGTTTCTTTGTGGAGAGGCCGGTTTGCAGAAATCAACTTGGCCGTGTTGAGGAGTGTGAGAGCCTTGGATCAGCTTTGTTGGCTTAGGTATGTTGCTCTTATGACTGTTCGTATGCGTGTTGCAAGCATGAACGCGGGTCACCGTTGAACTTTGATGGGCCGAGCGTGCCCGAAGTGTTAGATGTTGAGTTTGCTAGTATGTCATAGCCCTGTGAAGCACGATTTGGACTAGGCCTGGCAGGCTTACTCGCCAGAGAAATGACATGTCGATAGCCAATGTACAAAAAATACATGTTTCCTGCAGGCAACTCCATTCCATTGAACATGCACCTGTAGGCCCTCAAGTTTTTGCAGGGTCTTGTGTGTCTAGTGTTTTGATTTTCACGTTTTCTGTGCAAGGATATAGCTGCCACCTTGCTTGAACAGCTGCGGGTGCCATCAGAGGTGAATAGGCGGGGCAGGGGGGACGGTGTGCACCACCAATTAGAGCCTGAACAGTTTGAGAGTGTTTTTTGGGGTTCATGTTTGCTGCTCAACGTTCAAGGCTTGTTGTCGATCTGCGGTTGTCATGGGGTCGAGCATTCTTGCATAAAGCTACGAAAGAGGCCGTTTGATCGCCAGGCCACTTGTTTTTAAGAAGCTTCAAATTATTGGTTGCACGTCGTGCTGAGTTTGTTTGACCTGGGCCAAGGAGCTTGCACGCATTTGCCCGGCGTTGCCAATTGCCAGCCAGTCGTGCCAACAAAACAGCTAGTATCTAGCTCGAGTGTTCTGGACGGAGGAGCAGGCTTGCTGCGCTTGATCCTTGCCTCAGAATGTTTCCCGATGGCGCCCTGTACAAGTGCGGGCAACTGCCAGCCATTTCCAGAAATGTAATCTCTGCCAAGTGCTTTGCCGAACCTCAGCGTCAGCGCACTTTGGTACATGAACATGTGTCGTCATTCAGGCACTTACCCGAACATACATCTCTGATACAAGGGAACCCTGTTTTCGCCTGCGTACATTGCACATTGGCATTGGGTCTACTTCGGAGCTTTCTGCTCAGAAGTGACGCACTTCCCCTTCCTCCAACTAACCTCGCACCTGGAAAAGGTACCTCGAAGATGAGCTTCCTTTTGAGTGGACCCCTGTCAGTTGCCATGCTAGTGGGACGGTCAGATCCGGTCAGGTGGGCACCTGCGGAGAAGGTGCCAGGGCTCTTCCAACAGGCGAGCGGTGGGTGTGCAACAAGTCTCAGTTCGCTTGTCAAGTCACTGGTTCCTTACCAACACGATCAAAAACACTTTTTGTTTCTTCTTTTGTTTCTTCTTTTTTCCCGGAGGTGGTCAACGACCAACCCAGAAATGTAGAAGCTTCTCACTAGACTGGTTCTCTTCTCATCTGACCTTTGGGTTTGGCCCGTGGCCAGGGTGAAAATGCCCAGGGAGACAAAACCGATTTCTTTCTCAGATGTCCCGTTGGGCCACGTGCGTGGGGGCGGCGAGATCCACGTATGGAAATGCGAACCTCGCTTGGGTTAGGGCTTTGCCAAGCTGATGCGTTGCAGCTGTCCTAGAGCATCATGTCCAGCATTCCAACCGCTGTGTGGCCGTTTGCTTACCCCTTTGCGCAGTGCATGCTTGCTTCAGGGAATGGCGGCGTTGCTTTGCTTTCCGCTTCAAACCACAGATGCACCACATGCGTTTTTTTCCACTGGGGCCTGACAGCAGCACCATTTTGCGCCCTCAAACACGGTTTCCAGGGCCAGGGCCCAAGCTTGCAGTCCGTAGTCTGTGCTGGATGATGTTCCCCACCAATGTGTTGGATCATGTCCCCATCTTGGCTGAAGCTTGGGATCTTCGTAAACGATCCTTCCGTGATCGGAAAGTCCGAGACTATTGGTAGCGCCTCGCTTCACCTTGCTCCCACAGGTCCCCAGTCCGTTCCCCAGGCATCATGCGAGGCGTCGCCGATGCCGGAGCAACCGAGGCGCGGCTGATTGCATTGCGAGGAAGGCGTGGAGAGGCAACGGAAAAGGTCCAGGCGCGTTGCTTGCCTTAAGCCTCGGGGAAAGGTGGAATGCCTAGTTCTTGCCATGCCGTATTTATTAATTATCAACCAACGTTAACATGCATGCACGTCGTAAGTAGGTGGCTACCGGTGTTTTGGGGGGTTTCCCCATTGGGCGGACGCAAGACGAGTCGCCGATGCTGACGACCGTTTGGGTAGAGCATCAACTCATTCCAAATGGTGTTTGAAGCAAAATGTGCAGACTGCATTCAGGCTTTGGTTGAGCTGTAAAAGGACAGTGGGCGGGTGATTTGGCCATTCTAGCTAAATTGCCAACCTGTGTTGTCAATTCTGTCTGTGAGCTGGTCTTCATGAATGTGTTTTGTTTGGCACGGGGTCTTGCACGAAGCATAGGGTTGGGCAGGCCTCCGCCATGGGTTGACGAATCTACAACATTTGGGAGATACCATCAGCTAGGGCGTTACAAGAATTAATCGTTGCTTCAGTGCCCAATTGAATTGCCTACACCAAGCCAACCTAGTGAATTTGGCAACATGTGCGCAGCTTGCCTGTAGGGCTGGCAGTCTTTAAATAACGAAGGTCCAGCAAACTCAACTTGTTGGAGCTTTTGGAAGCTACTTTCGACTTTGATTGTTCATGTCAATTGGTGCGGGACATTTGTTCACACCACTCGGCAAGCCATAGGACAGGCAAGCTCAGTTTGTGTTTCTTAGCGCAGGCCTGTGACCGTTGTCACCTTCTACACGGAGGGCCCGCCTTGGGACAACTGCTTGCCATTGACCCATGTGGTGGAGGAGTTGCGGGAGATCCTAGCGCGCAGCAGCCTGGTTGCTATGATTCGCACTAGGTGATCTGATTGTGTGAGCCCCTGGCCATTTTGCGCACGGAATTTGCTCATGATTGGTGACCGGTGGGGGGTTTGCCCATGAAAAAAAGGGCTTACACTAGAGGGTCGTACATTCACGGATGCACATGTACCCGCTGAATGTAGTTGATCCTGAAATCAGTGCATGCATTGATATCTCCGGTGTCGTTGTGTCCTGACAGGGTTTCTACGGTGCTTCTCGCTGCTTAAGGAGGTTGCTACTCCTAGATGGTGGTAATTAAAGAGGGAATATATAGGCCTAGTCTGCTGCATCCTATCATTGAAGCCGGAAAGCCATCATGGTTGGAGGAATCTCCCTTTCAAGACCCCTTTCAAGACCCCCTGTTGGCGTCCATGTCAGTTTGCAGGGGGATAACCGACTGAGGATTCTGAGGATGGACAACATCCCGCACGAGTCGGTAGGCGGTCCATCCCAGTTTTCATGGGGATCATCCCTACTGGTGCAGGAGTTTCCGAGAAGAACCATCCAACTGGCGGTTTCTGTTAAGGGGATCCCTTTCCGGTTCATTCCCAACACCCGGAAGGTCATTCCCCACCCATCGCAGCAGCAAGTTTAGCAACTGAAAGTTTTCCGTGTGGGGCTCACAGGTGATGTACGCTTGCTGGCGTACACCCCTCGCAGTCTCCAAGAGGACGACTTTTACCAGAGCCTTGGCCGCTGAGGGGCTTCGATAGGGGCACCTTTTTGAGTCATCATTGCAACTCGGGGGTTCCCTGCCATCCGGTTCCTTAGTTTTTTAGTAGATGTTCGTGGTTTAGTGGTTGGGTGTCCATTCAACCCACTAAAGGTTAAACTTTTATCAGGGGACCTGAGGACAGCTATTATATATACACATAAGTTTGTGTTGGGCATGGATGTTTGTTTCTTGTGGATCTAGACGTTGAGACCTGGATTAGTGGGTGTTTCTTTGGGCGTGTTTTATCAGGCTGCATGGTGGGAATTCCGTGCATTAATCAGCGGTGATTGGCGTGCCGTGCGCCGTGCGTGCGCACATGCGCACGGTTAGGGTTCGAAACAATCCAGGAAAAGAGCTTCTAAACCCTAAACCCTTAAGATTTCATTTTGAGATCAGCGCCCTTAGAATCCTTCACTCAAGCCCAAGTGCTGCAGTTGAATCTCAGGAGGCATTGCATGCGAGAGCAGGCAGGAGAAGCCGAGCCCTATATGGAGCTGCTCCCCCATGCGCACAAGCTAGGGTACTACGCCACCTTGGCAAGAAAGGTGTGTGCTTGTGTGGCTCAGTTAGCCAAAAACGGCCTTTTAACCATTTGATTTCCTGTTCTGGTCCACGTTTTGTCAAGCTTGCAAAAGGCTAACCTGTTGTTTCCAGCTGCTTTGGGCAACTGACGTCCGTGTTGGTGCGTGTGCGTGTGTGCACCTGCACACGCGAGTGTGTGTGTGTGTGTGTGCGTGTGCGTGTGCGTGAGCGTGTGCGTGTGCGAGTGCGTGTTTGTATTTGTGTGTATTTGTGCGTGTGTGTGTGTGTTTATTTGTGTGTATATTTGTGTGTGTATTTGTATTTGTGTGCTTCTTTTTCTGTCAGTGTTTTTTTGTGTGTGTGTTTTTGCGCGCGTGTGTGTGTGTGTGTGTGTGTTTGCGTGTCTGTGTGTGTGTGTGTGCGTGTGTGTGTGTGTGTGTGTTATTCGTGTGTGGTGCTTTGTATATGTGTGTGTGTGTGTTTGTTTGTTTGCATGCTTTGTGTGTGTGTGTGTGTCTGTGTTGTGCTTGCGGTTGTGGTTGCTCGTGTCTGTCTTGTTTGCGTTTGTGTGTGTGTGTGTTTGCGTGTTGCTGTGGTTGTGCTTGTGCTTGTGTTTGTGTTGTGCTTTTGTGTGTTGGTGTTGTGCTTTTGTGTGTTTGTGTGTGTGGTTGTGCGTGTGTGTTTGTTTGTTTGTGTGTACTTTGTGTTTGTGTGTGTGTGTGGTTGTGTGTGTGTTGTGTGTTTGTGCGTGTGTCTGTTTGTTTGTTTGTTTGATTGTTTGTTTGTTTGTTTGTTTGTGTGTGTGTGTTTTAGTGTTTCTGGGTTTGTGTGTGTGTTTGCGTGTTTGCGCTGTTTGTTTTTGTTTGTGTTTGTGTTTGTGGTGCGCTTGCATTTGTGTTTGTGGTTGCGTATGTGTTTGTGTGTTTGTGTTTGCTTTGTGTGAGTGTGTGTGTGTGTTTATGTGTTTGTGTGTTTGCGTCTTTGTGCGAGTACTTGTTTGTGTGTATGTGTTTGTTTGTGTGTTTATCCGTCTATTTATGTGTATGCGTGTGTGGGTGTATGTGTGTGTGTATGTGTGTGTGTGTGTTTGTGTGTGGGTGTGTGTTTGCTTGTAGTCTGTCGTGCGTGTGCGTGTGCGTGTGCTTGTGTGTGTGTGCGTGTGTGCGTGTGTGCGCGTGTGCGCGTGTGTGTGCGCGTGTGTTTGCGTGTGTGCGTGTGTGCGTGTGTGCGTGTGGGCGCGTGGGTGCGTGGGTGCGTGGGTGGGTGGGTGGGTGGGTGGGTGGGTGGGTGGGTGGGTGGGTGGGTGGGTGGGTGGGTGGGTGGGTGGGTGGGTGGGTGGGTGGGTGGGTGGGTGGGTGGGTGGGTGGGGTGGGTGGGTGGGGTGGTGGGTGGGTGGGTGGGTGGGTGGGTGGGTGGGTGGGTGGGTGGGTGGGTGGGTGGGTGGGTGGGGTGGGGTGGGTGCGTGCGTGCGTGCGTGGGTGGGTGGGTGGGTGGGTGGGTGGGTGGGTGGGTGGGTGGGTGTGTGGGTGTGTGTGTGTGTGTGAGTGTGTGTATGTGTGTGTGTGTGTGTTTGTGTTTGTGTTTGTGTTGTGTTTGTTTGTCTGTGTGAGTGTGTGTTTGTCTGTGTTTGTGTGTGTGTGTGTGTGCGTGTTTGTGGTGTGCTTGCGTTTGTGTTAGTGGTTGCGTATGTGTTTGTGTTTTTGGGTTTGTTTGTGTGTGTTTGTCTGTAAACGCAACGCGCTACCTGCCTCGGTCAGAAGGCGTTTGGCTGGCTTTGAGGCGCTGTGTTTTGGTTTGCCTTGAAGCGTTGTGTTTGTTTCACTGGGTGAGTCGGCGCCGAACTGCGCGAGCTGGTTTCCAAGATAGAGGGTGGGTGCATATTTGCGCGTTTAGGGGAATTTGACCGGTTCCCAGGGGGCATTTGATCGGTTTGTAGGGGGGGTTGACTGGAGTTTCTGGTAGATTTTAACTACCGGTTTTAGAGATGGTTTGACGCTTATAAAGTCGGGTTTGACTGCTTCGATTGAAGAATGTGACCGGTTTCTGGGAGAGTTGCTAGAGGGTAATTTGACTGGTTTCCAGAGGGGAAATTGACTGGTTTCTAGAAAGATTTCTCTGTACATGGATGTGACCGGAGTTGGGCCTCACGGACTCGCTTCATAGGGCTGGTCTTGGGTCGCGCGAAAAATAGCGAAGTGGCAGCTGACCGAGGCGAGTTGATCGGACTTGTCAGAGATGTTACATCATGTTAACCTACCTCCAGAAAGCATGCTTGGGTCGCGGCAACAAGGTCCTTGCAGTTACTGATCACACATTGCCCCCGCCACACACGGACCCGACCCTGCGAGGGGATTTGGCATGTATTTGGCAGCGCGCTCTTGCCAGGCTTCCTATACCTCAAACCTGCGGATTCCCACACATCATTTTTTTGTCAGACACCCTTTCCCCCTTCTGTGGTGGCCTCAACAGCAAACGAGCACGACGGGTTGCTATTGCGATATCTCGCAGTCCGAGGCTTGGAAACCCCTAGTGATCTCCAAGGCCTTGTCACAGCTGCAGACGGGGGAAATTCTGCTCTTCATGGATGCCAACATCCAGAAATAAGCCGATGCTTTGCTGAAACCCGTCCCGGGCAATATGCCACATGCGAGCACTTGAGGCTGTTGGTTTGTTTGCCCCAGCAGTTTGATGTGCTTGCAACACTTGTCCTTGGGTTTGTGTAGGGCTGTGTTGTGCAAGCGCCTGCTTTGTGAATGGGATGCTTGTTTGTTTTGTTTTCTTTGGCGTCATGTTGTTCATGAGTCCTTGTTGCGCTGTGCTGTTTTCTGCCTTGCTTGCTTGGCCGCGCTGTGCTTTGCTTTGCTGTGCGTTGGATTGTTTTGCTTGCTTGCTTGCTTGCTTGCTTGCTTGCTTGCTTGCTTGCTTGCTTGCTTGCTTGCTTGCTTGCTTGCTTGCTTGCTTGCTTGCTTGCTTGCTTGCTTGCTTGCTTGCTTGCTTGCTTGCTTGCTTGCGTCTTGGCCGGCCTTGCCTGGCTGTGTGTTGTGTTGCTCATTCCTTGGATTGAGTTTGCAGACGCGCAATTTGCTCTTGATTTGTGGCCAGTGCTTGGCTTTGCCATTCTTCGGTTGCTTTGCTGTTGACAATTCTGCTAGCTGGCCTTGCAAATTGCGATATGCCTGCAGCCTAGGGTCTGGGCGATTGGCTTTTCAGAGTCTGGATGGGCTGTTCGGAAGGCTCGGAGGCTGGGAGCAAGGCTGCAGGAGGGGCTATGACGGCATGCATGCGCTGGTTACTGGAGTGCTTGCAGCTTGAGATATCAGGCGCACATCGCGTATGTGGCGCGTGTATTCCACGGCACAGGCTGGCTCCATTGCCAGGTTTGGGCATAGATAGACTCAGAAATAAAACAGTATTGCGCTTTCCGAGTGGAAGGCTTGCGAGGGCGGGAAGTGGGGACACCTTCGCTGTTTTGACATTAGGTTGCATCATTGAAATTTAGGTGCACGGGCTTGCTGATTCGGCGTTGAGGCGTTGATCCGACTGAACTTGCCATTGGACATGTGCCACATACGCACGTTGACCAGCGTCACAGCTCTGGCATAGCTTTAGCGTGGCAAGTCGACAAATTTGGGGCTGGCGGGCTGGCAGCCCGAGATTCTTTGGGGCACCTAGGGGCTAAAAGGATACTAGCAGTTCTATCCCGTGAGCTTGACGTATGTTCCTCGACCCCAATCTGATTTAGAATCCTGAAGTACGGCCGGAACTGAGGATTACAAGGACGGCCTCAGCGACTTGCCAAAGATTTGCAGCAAGCCACTCAGCTGGATGATGCCTGCACATCTTGTTTGGGTCACTTTTGTGTTGCGGTGTGAAGCATGACATTGCCCTTCCAAAAGCCGGGAAGATGGCCAATCCTTGGCTGAATTCTGGACTCCCTCTACGAACAGCTGTCCTCCCCAAATGGGTTTCGCATGCAGCTGCGGATCATTTGGCCTCAGGCTGCTGGAGCTTACGGACTTCTTCGTGCCACTGGAGGACCCCATGTGGAAGCGAATCCAAAACCACTGCGCCTTGGACCAGGTTTCGAACACGGCTGCGTATTTCTTGTTGGAACTTGTGTCCCTGCCAGTGCCTTTCATGCCTTGAACTTGGCATATGAAAAGTCGTATGTTTTTTTTAGTTTCCTCGTGAATCCTGTTTGACGTTTTGAGGCCCTGTATTCCTCGCTGGATTCAGGTACGCCTAGATGGCCATTTATCGGGCTCCAAATTCACAAAATTTATACCGCGTACGCGCCATGTGCGGAATGGAGATAGCCATGTTAGATGGGCTACCTTTTGCAGGGACCAGTAGCTTGTTTGTTTGAGATAAACCTTATGCTGTTTGAGGCAAAGCGCTGACCTTGGAGCTGATGGACGCCAAAGGTTATGACATCGCTTATGCGCCCTGCATTTGCGTGAACCGCATCCTTATGCGGAAGACTCCTATGGTGGAAGAGCTGATGCGGGACTGGCTGCGCTTTGTATCAAACTTTGCGCACGTTTTGCAGGTTGTTCTTGTCCTGACTGCGTTCCCGACAATTTGGCTTTCGTTTGGCAGATGTGCACCAGGACTGAGGTGGCTGGGGGGCAAAATCAGGGCCCTTGAAATGAGAACTGTTGGTTGCTGCTTTGTTTGGTTGTCTCTGGTGGTTTCCTTCCAAGTCCCGGCAAACAAGGGGGTACAGTCTAATTCATTATGGCACATTGGGCTTGGGCCGGCCGCTGCTAGCACGTTCCCAAGCAGGGGATACTGACAAGGTGTTGGGGCACCACCCCACATAGGTCTGTCTCTCCAAAAGGTTTTGAAAGGGAGTCCCTGTTAGGGAAGCCAGGCGACCAAGCAGCCAAGTTCCAGGAAACCGCCAACCAGCCCACCCAAAAGAGATGCCCTGCTCATATCCTAGCGCCTTACAGTGGATGGGCGAAATCCTGCACCACCTAAGAAGCCCTGGGAATGATGATTCCCCTGTAAATACCAACAAACAATGGTTCCCCATGGTTTCACAGTGGTGCGAAATGGATTTTGTCCATCCACAGTATGAGCGCCTTGAGGCATTGGTGCGGGAAGGCGGAAGTCATCGGCCCGCTGCCCAACCCAACGCCCCACCCCCTGGCGCTCTTCCACACGCCGGAGCAGGCGCGCCAGAGAGTCTAGAAGACGACTTGGGGTGATGGGTTGGCTTTGGCTTGACTGCTAGTGGGTTGGATCTTTGGACTTTAACTTTTTTGGAAATGAAGAGGTTTTCCACTATACCCAGAAGAAAGTCAAACTCTTTGCAGAGGGTTCAACAGCAACAAAGTTGGGGAGTTGAATTCGTAGCGGAACTCGTGGATGGGAACGATTTTCGGCAGGCTGTTTGCATGCGGAACTTGTTCAACCATTCGCATTGCAGATGCAATTGCAGGCATGTCCCTTTTTGCTCCTTGAGCTTGTGGTCAGCCAACTGCGAGCAGAACTCGGTGCAAATATGACAGTGCTCAACCTTGCTTTGTTAAGCACGGATTTCTGCTGCAAAGCTTGCAGCTCCAGAACAGAAGTTGGGTTTGCGAGACACGCGGAAATGTCACGGATGCTTCATGGAAGCAAAGTGTTTAACCCAAGAAGGGACTTATTGAGGGCTTGATAAGAGCTAATTTGACCTCCCCAGGCCCTGTGATATTTAGGGGGCCTGGGTGATTTCTATTGGATTGCTTACAAATCCGTAGGTGCATGCGGTCGATTGCGTGGCTCTGCTTCCTTCATTCTCCCTCCCTCCCCCCGGCAGGCCCCCTAATTAGCTGAATGGGGAATTCAATTGATTCCATTTCCCCTAACAGGTCGGGGAACCGGTAATCTGGCGTGAGGCCATCCTGGCCATTCTGGTACGAAAGCTGGTGCTGGCAGGGCAGCTGCCAAGAGGCTGGCCCTTCTACTCCTACAAGCCAGAGACCTGGCGATAGGGGGCTCTTGCCCCCTTGGCATGTGACAGGGCTTGTCACATGCACCGCTGCCATTTGAGAGGAAGTTCAGTCATCGTCATTGCAGCTGCCCCCAGACTAGGTCAAGGAATATCACCAATGGAGCCTCTCCATTGGCCAACTTCTCGCCGCCCGTTGGATCGGAGGAGAGTCGGAAGCTGCGGTTGGCAGAGCTGGAGCAGTGGCCCATGGGCTTCCTCATGCGCTGCCGGCGCCGGGCTGCGGCCGTGGTCTTCTTCCTCCAGCGCCGGCCCAAGGAATCAACGGGTAAACAAACGAGCTCACCCAAGAAATGTCCTGATGATATATTCGAGTTGCCCCGATTTTTTCTCTCAAGGCAAATCAGAGGAATTTGAAAGGGAATCAGTCCCGGTCTGAAAGGCAACCCATGAACTATTTGATTTCAGTACGCTCCTGAAGGTCATTTCTGATACAATGGAGACCTGGGGTACGGCATGGAGGTTATATCTCGCACTCCGTTTGGTGCCTGTGTTTTTGCGTGAAGCGCCATTATGGTGACAAACGCGCTATCTATGTGTGTGTGTGTGTGGCATGGCAAACGCAAAGATTGAGGGGCGGGGAGTTGGCTGTAGCAAGTATTGTTTGATAAGGAATATTTTGCACGCCATTTGAGAGTCGTTCTATATGTCCCTTGCGTTATCTTTGGGAGTTTCCATTTACCTTGGTCCTTGTTTTCCGTTTTGCGCAGGGTTCGAAAATTATAGCCAAAAGACAGCAGGCGCTTAGATCCTCCATGCTTTCATATGTAGACGGAACGTGTTTTGTTTCTGCACCTCTCGTTGAAACTGGTCAGGAGAATCCTCATTTTTTTGAGCTTGACACGCTTGGGGGCAAACTCATTTGTTTAGAGCAACATTATGCGACAGTCACACAGACTCGTTGGTCCAAAAGAAGCCTTCTTTTTATCGAGGCATTATGCTCAAAAGGGCTCTTTATTGGGCCTTGTGACCACGGCCTTGAGCGAACACTTGGCGCTTGTTTTCCGTCAAAGAGGCTTGGTGTCATCCCACTTGTTTCTTTTTCTGACCAGAATGCCTTGGATTGTCCGCCTTGTAAAGTAGCAGTCGTTTGGGGCAGCAACACTTGGCAGTTTTTGTTGAAGTAAGAGGATGCACGAAACTGCAGTGTTGCAACTGTGACACGCAAATAGTTTCAAGAATTTCTGTGCAACAATTGCGCCGTTTCAGCCACAATTGCGTTCTTCACTCCAAGAATAGTTCTTGGAGAGCCATCCTGACGTGTTCTGACGCAGAGAAGTGCGCATGTGTCCTGGCAGCTGAGGCACGCTGTGATGGCTTTTGTGTATCCATCCAGTCATTCCTTCTGGAAGCTGTTTCCCAGAGCAGATGCGAGGTACCTTCTGAGGTTCGCGCTCCGAGGCTTCCTTATGTGTTTGATGCCGTTGCCAAGGCCTTGATGGGAGGGAGGGGTGCAGACACCGTGTCACCAAACCAACCTGGGTTTGCGGCACACTGTCTCATACAGAATGGGCAGTTGCCAGAAAAGTAAGTTCAGAGTCGTTCCCCTTCAGCCAAACAACTTGGCAAGAGCACCATGCCACCAGCAAGCCAAAATCAAAGACCCAGGCCTCAAGCTGATCAAACCTCGAGACGTGACCGGTTGACACCCATTGCTCCTGTCCGCAGGGCGAATTCGAGCCCGCGGCCGGTGAGGGCCGCGGCTACAGATGTCACATGTGGCGAGGTGGAAAAAGCGAGGTCCGCGCCTGCAGTTAAGAAGAGGACTAGTTTTGACACAGGCATTGCACCTCATCTCTGGTGCATTTCGCTCGGATGTTAGGACTCTAACTTTTTGCCAACTAATGGGTTTTCCATTAAACCACTAAAAGTTAAACTTTTAGAGCAGGGGAGCAGAAAGCAACCGAGTCATCTTTGTTCCGTAAACAACTGGTACTTAAACAAGTTCTTGTGTACTTCACCCACTCACTGACAGTCAGGTGCCTTCTTTCGCCCTCGCCTAGATTTCCAGTTTGCCCCTTTGTAGCTGGCAGGAGGGGCCCATTTGGAGAGGGAAGTAGGGAGGCGCTGGCTGGGTGACACAATTTTCCGTCTTGAAAGGATAAATCGATTGGAAAGCAGTTAAACATGTTGAACCTTCTGCATTTTCCCGAAAGCATCTCGAAGGGTTTGTCCGGAAAAATTGCCAGCCAAGTCGCAGGAGCAAAACCGCAGGAAGCCGCTTGCACGAGCAAACTCATATTAGCACAGCAAACTCGCACGCGCACATTCGCCAGCACACTTGCACGAGCAAACTTGCACGAGCATATAAGCGTGCACACCACCAGAGAGGCACTTGCGAGCACGCTGGCGCGAGCACACTTGCGCGAACAACCTCGCACGAGCACTCTTGCGCGAGCACACTTACGAGAACAAACTCGCATGAGCGCGCTTGCGCGAGCCAACTGGCGCGAGCACAGTTGCGCGAGAAAACCCGCGTGAGCACACGTGTGCGAGCAAACTCGCACGAGCACACTTGCACGAGCAAACTCGCACGGGAGATGGAAATTATTCTGTTGGAGCAGACAATTTCCAGCCGAGAATGTGGGCAGATAAACTTGCGCAGAGACCACTAGCGCAGAGACATTGCTTCCCTCCATGTATGCGTAGCGCCTTTCGGGCAACCCTCTGCTGATTTTGTTGGTGCGCATGTTGCGCTCCTTTGCCACAAACCATTGCAGCACATCTAAAAGAAGCTCGCCAAAGACCACCTGGCACCGGCCAGCTTCCATCAGAGGGTTTCCAGCTGTGTCCGGCTTGCCTTCACAGGAGCGTTTGCGGTGGTGTTTGGGTGCTCAATACCTCACGGGGTGCAGATTGCGATTCCCCGTCGTGCCCCAAAGACATGTGGCTGTGGGTCAAAAATAGGTTCCCAAAATCGAACCCTGGTAAATGGAAACATGGACCCCAAAACCGGCGGTCCAATTTCTGGTGGTTTAATTTTGACCCACATGTTTTCCAAGCCCCAATGTCTCACCCAAATTCCCCGCCTTTTCCTCCAGTCCAAGGTCTGGCCACAGGAGTTCGATGCGGAGGGCTTCTTCCTCGCCGCCTTCCGCAAGCCAGATGTGGCCAGGGGCCTGGCAGCGAAACGCCAAGAAGCCATTGGATGACAGAACAGGCTGATTTTCACTATGTCCAAGCGTTTGGCGCTTGAATTGCGGCGTGGGATTTGGTTGGGCAACTTGTTGGTAGCCTGAAACTTGACACATCGTCCCTTTTCTGCTATGCTTTGCCGGTATTGGTTTTGAGTATCGGCAGAAATTTGGCCGAGTATTGATTCCAAAGGGTGCCCCCTGTCCTTTCGCATGGTGGAAAATGGTCTGCCTTTCGCTGCGGGACATGCAATGGTGTCATTTGTGCTTTTTGATTGAAGCCCTTACTGATTTGGGTTTTGTTTGATGCCCCAGGAGTTTGGGATTCGCGCACGTTGTAAGCGTTGCGTGGATGGGTCAAGGTTTTCGTCATTGGCTGGAAAGCCCGCAGATGCGTCGGAGAGCAAGCTGTGCTTTTCGCATCGTCCACGCTGAGGCTGGCAGCAGAACCGTGAAGAGGCTAAGGCAACAGTGGCTAGTGTTTTTCTTTTTCCAGGCGTTCCCTCCCCCGGCCCGCAATGAAACGAGGCGGAGCCTGAGTTGCAAGAGATGTGTGGGTTATGTTTGCTTTCCGTGTGGGTGGGATGTAGTACTTATGTGATAGCTTGTTGATTGGCGGCTCATCTTAAGAGGATTCCAGCCACAGGGTCTTCGTTCACCCACTGCCAAACAAGACTTGTAAGCTGCCAATCCATGCTTGTCATGATCACGGAAAAACGCCCAAAGCTTGCGCCAGTTCAAAGCCTTTATGTTAGTTGTACACTTTTCGTGGTTCTCGGGCACGTTGGCATCTTTTTCCAGCATCCATCGTTCAAGCCGGTCTTAGTGCCTGGTAAATTCCCAGTGCTAAGCATCGCGCCACACTGAAGGTGAACATGCAAAACAGCTTAACAGGTTTAGCCGGGTCCAAAAACGAAGCCTTCCTGTGGAGCAATTCCATGTGCTGAAAGCCATGGCCAGCGCACTTGATGACATACAAGATACAAGGGTCTATATGATATTCCGAAACTCTCTGAGCCATGATGGTTCACCCATTTAACAATAAGTCCTTTTAGACTTTTTGTTTTTTCTTCTTCTTTTTTCCTTGAATCTTTACACCCCAGCCCTTGGTTCCACCCCTTTTGAGGATAGCACCACCGAAGGCTACACCGAAGCTCACTGGCCCGGCCAGGAAGTCGGAGTCGGAGCCAGCCAGCTTCGAGGCGCAGCGAAAGCTCTTGGGCCATCGCTTGTGCACTCGGATTCACCGATTTCTGAGAAAGGCGTAAGGTCAAGTCTCCGGATTCAAGAAGCCGCATCCCGGATGGTTCATGAAGATTTCGAGTGAGCCCATGAAGGTTTGCTTTGGCGTGCCATGTGCCTTTGTTCCCAGCATCCTCCCTGAAATCAGGGAGGATGGGAGAAGAGCAAAGCCAAAGAGTTTTGCATGAGCCAGGAGGTTGATTAATCAATAGCTGAGCATGTTGGGGCTTGGCAACATTCCGCATCCTGCCTTGCCTGAGGAGTTGTCGGCCTGGCCACGGTGGCTGCTGGACCGGTGCAAAGACCACCTGGTCAAGGAGGACCGCGTTGCAAATCAGATTTCTCACCTCGTAGGGGAAAGCATCTGCCTTGGGTTCGCCTTTTTGGTTGGCCTTTGCGTGTATTTATGACTATCTGTGCCAACCTTGTGCTTTCCCAGGTTGGGCCCACGGGCACATGAGACCCCAAAGGAGCGCCTGGGCAAAGCGGCGCTGCGTTGGTTTCGCCTCTCGCAAGGGCTTCGTCCTATCTCCACGTCCCTTTCACACGTTTTGCAGGTTTTTGGACGTCAAGACCTGTAGCTCCGACCATTTGGAGAAATGTTCAGTCCGCCACGGCCCAGAGAAGATTACGGTTGCTGGAACATGTTAACATATTGGCACCCCAGCATAAATTTATCGGGGGTGGTGCGAGCCCGAAACTCATGCAGTTGCACCGGCCTTTACCGGCCTCAAGTGGTTGGAAGATGTTATCCACGTTTGTTTGTCAACCAACCTCTGCTTCCCACGTCTGTTTGCCAACCGAACCCTGCTTCAGAATTCCAAGGAGACGACGTCCGAGCGTTTCACAGCATTTGGGTCCGGGTTGCACGAGTCTCCCCCCGGGACTCGGGCACGAATCGAGGATGGCGCCATCTTCCTGCAGCCCAGTGGCGAGCCTAAGGAACCTCTTGGGCCCAGGTCATGTTCTTCCGCAAATAGGATATAACATGGGTGTGTGTGTGTGTGCTTCTTGGGGCTATGCTGTTCACCTTGAGATTCAAAGGTAAGCACGAAAACTGCATTGAAGTTGGGGTCCACCTATTTTGAGGTGATGTAAAAGTTTCAGCACTAACCCAGGTTGCAGGGCAAAGCCAAAGATCGCTTGCCAAAAGCTAATCAACTCTGCTATTGCTAGTTTCTTCGTGCACGATACAGCATCCGATTGCCCCAAAACATGCTGGACGCACGGTTGGCTCCTCTAGAAAAAAACAAGCACAGTGCGTGTTTGTCCATGTGACTGTGGGTCAAACCATATGATACCATTGTGGAGTAGGTGCACCACCCATTTTAGAACCTTTTCGTAGGGTGGTGGTATGTTCACTGGGAATACGATTTGGATTTTGACCCATGGCCATGTGGTTACCCGTTCACCCTGTGAAATGGTTTCTAGGTCATCACCGGCTGCCTGCTGAGCTCATGGCCTTTGTCGAGGCATCGGCCGGCTGTGAGCGGAATTCGATCGGACTCAAATCAGGCAGCACTGGGGTGCCTCACCCCCTCGCCCCAGGCTAGTAGAGGGATATGGTTGGGGCTGGTTTGTGGGGTCCCTGACGCAGACATGGATGGATTTCATTCCCTCCTCAATCGGCCAAAAAGGCGTAAAAAGGCGTTGTTACTTCTAAACATGAGAGAGAGGGAGAGGTGGCTCTGAAGATTGTGACTTGGGTGCTGACAAGAGGTGCAGTTTCAAATTTGAGGTGATTTCATTGAATGGTTTGGGTGGTTTTCCCAAGGCCACTCCAAATCAACCGAAGTCAGCGCTAGACCAATGTCTGAACCAACCAACCATCAACCCTACAC
The DNA here is from genome assembly GCA_963377175.1 of Effrenium voratum. Taxonomy (NCBI): domain Eukaryota; class Dinophyceae; order Suessiales; family Symbiodiniaceae; genus Effrenium; species Effrenium voratum. Next base: position 640,716 of record CAUJNA010002458.1, on the reverse strand, counting down.
AAACCTAACCAAACCCACCCTACACCTACACAACCCTTGACAAGCCCACATTTCTGACATGAAGCAACTCTAAACCAGCTCCAAGCCAGCCTGAATCCACCCAGCGATCCGCTCCCAGCCGAACATCTCGGAACAGGCAATGTTTGAATTTCGTGCATTGGTGCCCTGGACTCTGTGATGAATGGTGGTGGAGAACTGCATAGGGCTCGACGCTCAAAACCCGATGCATTTGAATGCCACGCATCCCGGCTGGGAGCTCCAGTAGATTGTCCCAAACAGTAAGCTTGAGTCGTCTGTTCACATCCATGTTTGGCCCATTCTAGCTGTGCGTTGTTTGCCCCCAGTCCACTATGTCCCCAAGCTGCGTCATGCCACCGATTTGTCCGTCCCCTTCGGTGCTCAAGTTGAGCAGTTGTGGCCGCACAACGAGTGCTGGAAACCCATGCCCACATGGTTGCACGCATTTGCAGCAAAGCTTAGGGAGCAACTCTGTATGTAAAATGTTGTGGGAAGCGAACTGGTTTATCGCTACAGGTTTATGTACATGTGGTTTTACACATAAATAAGTTTCGACATCAGGAAGCGGATCAGGCAACGGCCAAAGGACCCAATGAGGCGTAGATCTCTTTTAGTCCCACGGCCAGTATTGCAGCCTCAGATGGTGGGCAATGGCTCAACTCAGCAGGGAGCAAACCCTTTTGGTCATTACGATGCTGATCTTGTCTTGCTGGAGCACGTCAGAAGTTACGGGCTTTCATGATGAGATGGTGAAGGCCAAGGAACGTGGGGAATGGATGAGCTGGGCGCAGACAGTCACCAAATGCGGGCTGGGAGGCTTCTTTGCTGGGGCTCTGCTTGAGAGCACCCTTGGTCTTGCTACCGTGTTTGCATCTCTTGGATGGCTTACAGGCGGCATGGCCATTTCCGAGTTCGGAGTCTTTACAGCGCTCGGAAAGGCCACAGGCCTTTTCGACTATTTTTACACAGAGGAGTCTGAACCCTTGCTTGCGAGGGAGATCTCCTGGGCCAATGCAGCTTCAGCCTTCCTGCTCTTAAACGTGTTCTGCTGCATTGCGGGACCTTTAATCCCAAATCAACATGTTCGATGTCAATATGCCATCCATGGTTTAGGGATTGTGCCATTGCTGTTGGTCACCCTCGGTGCTCTGTATGTGAGCCCGCCACTTCCGGTGATTTGGTCACTTCTGGCAGTTGTGTTGTGCCATGTTTTGCTGGCGCTCGGGGCTTCAAACCATCACCTCGTGCTCATTGCCGCAAACCTGCTGCTCCGCTGCTTGCCTGGCATTGCAGGCTGCGTGGTGGCGCAGCAGGCTGCAAGGATGAACCCAATATTCAAAACGTTTGTTGGTCTGGTTGTGGTCGTCATCACCATGCCGGCTATTTTGCCTTGCAAGAGCTCCGACAGAGGGGACAGCACACTTCTGAAGTGCGCTGGCAACGCAGCATACTCCGCAATCCTTCTTGCATGCATACTTTTGGCTTGTGCTTTTGGCGTTTGGATCCTGTATTACCTTGGCAAGTCCGCTTTGGAGCTTGCTGGGCTCTGCGTCAAGTGGACGGGACTCGTTATGTCTGCGCTGTTTGTCTACGCGCTGCTCAATGACCTGGGCCACAAGTCACAAGAGACAGTCCTGCAAGAGATGCGAGAGTCCCCCTTGTCGATCCTGGATCTCGTGCCGCTTCTGACGCGCGCCAAAGCTGCGGAGGTCAGAAACGACCTCGTCCAGCAGCCTTGAACCAAACACACCATCATTTGCAGCGTGCAGTGAAGAATGACAGCGAAGGGCGCTTGTGGGCGTTCAGGATGGTAGGCCGAGGCGCATGAGGGCACTGTTTTTTTTTGGCTGCGTGTGGCGTGGCGCAGAGATTGGTCCAACGGTCAAGCCCGTACCCATGGTGGAGAATCCAGGGTTTGTTGTGGTTGATGACAGAGGTCCTTCTCTATTATATGGGTTTTCAGCTCGTCCGGTTCCTTCGGGCGGAGTGTAGTTTACACTGCATTACTGGGTGCAGGTGTTTTTGATGTTGAATCGGTCGAATGGTGCCTTGATTGCTTTCTGCCTCGTGGGTGTGTCGTCTCATGCAGCAAGTGTTTGGCCCAAAGCCCGCAGCTTCAAACGGCTCTCTTTTGTTCGCGTGGTCAGCACAAGCATTGTTGTTGTCAGACACGTTGCAAGTGAGGCTAGCTGATGGATCAGCTTTGGCCGGACAAACATATGAGCCAAGTAGAAGGTGACTTGATTTTCTGTAGCCCTGCTGCTCGGATATCACAGTAATTGCTGTGAAAGTGGAGGGCGGGACTCCGCACCCCTCATGTAGTGTGTTCTTGGATGTTATCGGCACTCTTGGCTATTGGGCCACCTTCTTAGCCTTCAATTGCAAGGATGAGTGAACGATTGCTCTATATATTGCTCTTCCTTTGGCAGGCTCCTTTGCCAATATGGCGAGATGGACTTCTTACCGACGAGGCCTGGTGCCTTTGTATTGGGTGCACCCTGGGGCTTATGGGCGATGCTGAGAAGGCAGGACTGGAAGCCCTTGCGCAGATTGGACGCACTGTGGAAGGATTTGGCGAAGGCAACGGTATTACTTAATGTTTGAAAGAACTGAACGTAACAACCCATACGCTGCAGAGCTGCAGGGCTTCGATCCTGCACAGCACGTCCTTTGATTTTCCGCGCCCGCCCTCTCCACCATATCAAGGGCCAATGTGGCCTGATTGGAAGCCATATTAAACATGTGGTGTCCTTCATGTTGAGATGATGTAACCAGCGCCTTAGGCCAAGCTGATGGCTGGCCGCGGGCGGGGGGCTCAGGGCGCAAGCCTACGGCCCATTGAGTTGCGTTGGGGGTGGATGGATTTTGCTCCAATCCAAGGGGATGGATGGCTACAGTGTTTGCCTTTTGACCTGCAGCGGCACAGAAAGGTTCATTTTCCGCCATGAAAATCTGAGCTCTCCGTGCTAGGCCAACAGACTCCAAGGAGGAATGGCCCGCGACCCAGCAGGTCCTCGCCCGCTGGAGATGTGGACTGGGATTCACAGAATCCACGAGTCCAATGCCTCGTGATTTTTAGTTTGCGGAAAGCGGAAATCTGGGCATATAACGCTGATTCATGAAGGGATGGCCGTGCTTCACAGGCAGACGGCTCCCCCGTCGCCGCTGGTGCAGTTTTGGCAGTCCCCACTTGGCTCACGTGTGGAACACACGTTGGCAACGGATTTATTTCAACGCACCAGGCCAGGTTTCCCATGAGGGGCTGGGTGTCACAGAGTCGTTTGTGGTTCACAGGTTTTGGTCGGGTCCTGGTCTGGATGTCCTGCCTTATTCACCTTGAAGCAGCATGCCTTACCCGCCTTGGTGCGGGCTAAGGTTGCGGTCACAGCGTCTTAATGGCAAATGACTTTCTTTCTTGGAGACGGGTGCCATGAAAGGTTTACATTGGGCCGCAGCAGTTTCAGCAAGCGCACCTGGGAGTGAAACAAGCTCACTCATGCTGAAGGTTCCTTTGGTCCGCTGATTTCGTACTAAACATCAAGTTTGGCGTTGATTTGAGGCAGTGTGATTTCATTTGCAAGCGGGTTCACTGCAGTTCGAGCAGCAAATCCTTCACCTCATTGCAATGTGCTGGAAATAGCCATGGACAATGATGAAGGAGCATCCTAGTACTAATGAGTTGGTGGATCGGCGGTTGCCCTTTGCCCAAGGGCATCCTCCAACATAAAATGTGAATTACCCCATCTCACGTCCATGGTAGCGATAGGATGTTTTTGCCGTGTCTCCTTGAGCAAGCCTGAAGGTTTTTCTTGTCATTTTAGCCATATGCTTTTCCGTCACAACTCCCAAGGGCCGCAAAACCACGAGTTATGGCGGAAGCTCCAACCACCGAATGCCAAGCGGCACAGGCAGGAGTTGACGTCCCGCCTGGAGGCGGGCGGGACCGCGATTTGGGCACATCAGGAGGGCGGGAGGGGCATTGGCTTCTTGCTTCCTTCCTTGTATATGTTTCTTGGAAGGGATTTCCACCTCCAAAAAACAAGATAGGACAGATTAGGACAGGATTTCACCTCCAAAAAGACAACATCAAAGACCAATGGCCAAGTGCCACACACCTATAGAGAGCCCTGCGGCATACAAAGAGAGAGAGAGAGAGAAGCCAACAGCAAACAGCGCAGGTGGTGTCATCATACTTGTGAAAGCAACCGCAAAGATGACTGCGATGCATAAAGGTTTCGAGTGTTGTTTGCATGTAAGCACGCTGATCAGCGAGGTTTGTGGAGCGAGCATAGTGTTGGTTCCCACTTGCAATGTATGGAGAACCAAAGGAGGCAGCTAGCATTTCTTGCTTGATGTAAATAGGAAACTTTCCTCCCGCGGTCCAAACCAATCTAAACAAAAACCCAGCTGCAAAGAGGAATCCCTGAAGTCCGTGTCAAATTCCTGCAATGCTCATAAAACCTAACTTGAAGCCTTGCAAGCATCTCCGTGCTGGCCCCCCCCCTCCCACCGACCCACCCACCCACCCACCCACCCACCCACATGCATGCATGCAGGCATGCAGCATGCATGCATACATACATTTGTTCAGACCCACAGACCGACAGTCAGACAGACAGACAGAGAGAGAGACGCACAGAGACAGACAACGACAATCAGAGACAGACAGATACAGACAGAGATCGAGACAGGGAGATAGAGTGAGAGAGAGAAAGTGACAGACGGAGACTGACAGACAGAGACAAAGACAGACAGACAAACAAACAAACAGGCACACATGCACAATGCATGCAAATATGTGCGCGTGTGTGCATACATGCACGCATGCACACATACACGCAGAACACAACATTGCACAACATAACATCCCAATGTCCCAATGTGTTGCATGGCATTGTATGGCAGTGCATTACATGCATACATTTCTTTACATTACATCACATTCCATTACATTACGTGGAATACAGACAGGGACGCATACAGACAGAGACACTGACACGCACAGAGACAGACAGACACGCACGTACGCACGCTTATCCGCACAGACTCGCTCACATGCGCAAGAATCCACCCCTTCAGCTGCCCTTCCATTCGCACCAAGAACATGCACACCAGAACCCCGAGGGGAGCCTGGGAAGCTGGAACGCGCAGCTGGACGCGCGGGCGGAAGCTGGCGACACTGAAGGCCAGCAGCATCGCAGGAGCAGTCGATGCAGCGGTGAAGGATGAGTCTGGCCATTCTCAAAATTAGCCACAACAAACTGATTAGACACCGTGACCTCATGAAGAAATAGAAGCGGCGGCTCTTGTACTGCTCATGTTCTGCTCTTGGGTACTTGTACCGGAGCGGGATCCTGCTTCTTCTTCCAGATTCAGAGGCGTGTGCCCTTGCCTGTAGCCCATTTAAAGGGCGGCCCATGCTCGACGTTGCCCACAATCCTGCCCCCCTGTATCTTACACGCCTTCTCCGGTTTTGGTGGTTGCGCGTGGGTAGCTTTGTCACAGCATGTTGCTATGCAGTCATGTTCGGTGTGCCAATTGAAGCGCTCTTTTCCAACACGCCGCCATAATTACACAGCGCTGGGCGCCGTAGCCAGGTGCCGAGTCAGTGTGCGGCTTAGGGCGCCCTGGGGCTTGAGTTCTTAGAGGCTCTCTCAAATGGAGCAGGCCACCAGAGGTATAGCTCAGGTTTCCTCCCGAAGCCTAGTTGGAATTGGGGCAGAAAGGAGAAACTAACAAGGACCTCAAAAGCTTTCATTGCACGTACCTTACAGGCTTGGGTTTTCCAATGGGTGCCTTTGCTGCATTGATGTTGAGATATCGAAAGCATGGGCAGCCAACGTGGGTAGTCTTCAACTCATGACCCCCTTCCATCGGGGTCCCGCCAATGAAACAAATTGTCGGTTTGGTGGTCCCAGAACATGTTGACATATCCAGCAAGCACATGGCCAGTACTTATTTCAACGGCCTGTTTGTGAGGAGGAGTCAGGTCATTGTGATGTTGATACAACCTTTTTGCCTTTTTCCCTGGAATCAACCAGCGTACCACTTCTCAGCTGAAGGGTTGAAATGGAAGTGGAATCCCAGTCCGGCCGAGGTGATGGCGGACATCCGGCAGCAGCGTGGAACTGCCTAGCGGGCTGGGCCGAGGGCTGCGTCCCCCTTCATTTTCAGAATCCTGTTTGGGTGCGAAAAAGGCAATGCGTTTTACTACTGATCAAAACGGAAGCACAAAGGGATGCTCGTTTGATTGTGGGTCCAGACCCGCAGATTAACACCCTGCTTTGAATAACCCCTGATAAACTTTGTAAGAAAGATCCAAACAACCACACTGTTTAGGGCGCTGTGGGCATTGAGTTCCTCCCTTGGGGGGGGGGGTAATTTGTACTTACATTATTCACAAATACGTATAATGTAAATATGCACAAACAATCAAATATCATATAGATATACGTTGTAGATCTTTACACTACACTCAGACATACATATGCATATACACACTTGGGCAAGCATGTGCCTGGTCAAATACTTTGTGATACTCAGTTCCTTCTAGCTGGACGCCCGACCTTTTCCTTGTAGCTACTAGGCTGCAAGCGTGGACGGCATAGCCCCGTTCCAGCTGGGGTCAAAAGAGCTGTTCCTTGTCTGAGGGCTTCAGCTTGAGGTTTGCTGCCCGACCTGATCAGCTACACCACTCTGATCAAGGCGACCTTTGCGTCAGCTGTGGTTGTCGTTAAAATCAGCTTCCTTCTGGCTGGGTGATGCTAAACGCGGAAGTTGTGCGAGCTTTGCTACATAGACCAAGCGGGCCGGGTTTTGTGGGTTTCTGATCTCATGACAGTGGTGAAGCAAACCTGGAGGAATGGTGCCATCCACTTTGACGCAACTGTAAGGGTTCAACGCTGCTTGAATCGATGGTTAGCCCAACCTCATAGTTGCTCCATCCAGCGTGGCGCGCCTAGGCAGCTGCCACTCAGTTTGTCATGGGCCCCTCTGCCACCCCACGGAATGGATCAGTCCTGGAGGCTCTACATCTTAGGCCTTGCCAAGCCCAATGACAAAGTTGCAGATTTGTGTGGGCATGTCTTTTTTGAGGGTACCCTGTTGGCCCTGTTGGGGGCTGATTGAAACGGAAATCAAAGGAACCCCGTGCCATAACTTCCCCATCCCCCCCCATTCTTCCTGCCGGCAGTAGGTGCTCAGTCACTCGCTCAAATGCCAATACTTGCTGGTGCTCAGGGAGGGAATGATTCCCGAATAAAGGAAACCACCGGTTGGATGATTTATCTTGGGGTCCTGAGCCATTTCTCATTCCCTGCCTATGACTCGCGCCGATCGCAAGAAACGGGGAGCTGAAAAATGGGCTGCCGGGAAGCCAGGCCCACGGCCGCACGGCGCAGGCGGCCGGCGCGCTGCGGGCCGCGAGCTCTGCGGAGCAGGCGGGTTGGCGGAGTGGCGCCCAGAAACCGGAGGCGTGCCCAGAAAACCGGAGCAGCGGCCGTTTTGGGGGTGAAACCTTGCAGGGTCGTCTCGCATGTTGTCTATATTCTTGGGTATGGGGCGTGGAAAATGGTGCAGTCCTAGTGAAGGCCACCGCGGTTTAGTTTGATTGATGTCCGCTTCGAACCCCCTGATAATAAGCAAAAAGCAAGGCTTGATGCATATTTCAGAATTCATGGATACTGCGAAAATAAATTAGAGCCGGCCGTTGCTTTATGGGTGGGGTGCCGCTGAGAATTCCAGAAGAGTGCAGCGGGTGGACTTTATGCGCCGCATGTCGTAGCCGTGTCAGCTCCAAGCCACCAGTTCCGTAGAGCCAAAGGAGGGCCATGCAGATCTTCGTGAAGACATTGACGGGGAAGACCATCACCTTGGACGTGGAGGCCTTCGGAGAGTCACGGCGTCGCCAGTTGGCGCCTTTTATTCTTTCGCAGTTGGTCTTGTCGTTTTTGAGGAGCTTGGACCAAACAGGGGCTTCGAATATGCGGCCAACCTGGGAACCCAATACGGCATAGGATTGCCGCTCCAACTCCGCGCACTTGCTTGCGTTGCTTACGCGCAAATGCCAAGTCATTGTTGGCTGGGTGGTTTCTTGGTGCTTAGCTGAACGTGAAAGATCAATCTGTGAACCCACTAAGGATTGCGGCTTTGTTGGATGGTTTGGTGGTGGTTCGCATCAACAGTGCTCTTCCAATTCCTATGTCTTGGGCCAGTCTCTGGTTGCCAAACCTGTAGCTGCTGCATCGCCTCGATCGCCTTGAGCTCAAGGCCTCAGATACCATCGACAATGTGAAGGCCAAAATCCAGGCGTGGATGGGGTATCGGCACGCGAAGACCCCAATGGTATAATATCAACCCAGGGTTCATTCGTGGAGTCCTGGGTTACCACTATTTTGTCATATTTGTGCTTGGGCTTGGTGGTGTGGCAGATTGGCATGTATATCCTTGTGGGGGCTTCGCAGGGCATCCATGGCACTGCAGACAGCAGCCCCATCCTGGTCTTCTCTGCCAGTCAACAGTGTCTCTACTCAGCTTTCAAACATTAGGGCTTCAGTCATTCCCGGTTTGCAAACACGCGGTGGGTTGCAGCCCGCCCACAATCTACGGCAACAGGGGGAATCTACCGCTCCATCGCAGCATGGCCTCGTTTGAGCCGCAATCAAAGCCCGGCGAAAGCTAGCGACAGTCCCAAGCTGGGATGGGCGCGGCCGGCCTTTTGATTCTTTACATGGAGGTTTCGCACAACAGTGGCCCCCGAAGGCTGGTTTCCCCACAGCTCCCTTTAGATACGGCGCACCCGTACCCCCAATAAACACCATTGGGCTTCCATTCTGACTCTGCTGAGGACAAGGAGGGCATCCCTCCAGACCAGCAGCGCCTCATCTTCGCGGGGAAGCAGCTGGAAGATGGCCGGACCCTGTCGGACTACAACATCCAGAAGGAGCCATCGCGGCATGTGCTTTTTCTTTCCAGAGAATATTGTTCTTACATGGGGGCAAGTTTCAGGGCAGACCGGCTGGACCAACCCACTGGGCACCCGCTCGCCTATGGGGCTTCCTTCAGGATTCCTTGGGGCCTGGCTTTATTGTCACAAAAGCAAAGAGCAGTTTGCGGAAAGCGGTGTGGTCGCATACCCGATTTTCTTGTTGATGAAGTCTTCTTACATTTTTTAGTCCGCCAACTTGAAGCGTTTTGGAGTCACACGTGTAACACGTGAAGCAGCACGTCGGGAGCCTAGAAACTGTTCCGTCAAGGACGTAAACGCTCCCCTCATTTGTTTGACAATCTTCGTCGTCAGTTCAGAAAGTTGACCCATGCGCGTTCAGGATGGGATAGAATCACTCTGTTAGCATCATCTCACGAAGTGCGGCAGATGACATCCCCTTATTCCTTCCCAGCGCCCCCCTCAACCAGCAATTATTTTCGTGAGCGAAGGGTCATTGCTGTCTTCTGGGAAGGTGCAGGAGTTGACAGACTTCTGCACAAATGGCAGAAGGCGAAGTTTCGGATTTGACGCGTCAGGAGTCGACACTTCACCTGGTACTGCGCCTGAGGGGTGGTCATTGTCAGGTGCCCTGCGCCTTGGATTTCGAGGCGTTTTCAGAAACAAACCCAAAGGAAAGGCGGTTTGAAGATGTTTGAACAGCATAAATTAGCATAAATGGAGGTTTGGACAATGGCATAAGCATGTTTAAACAAGGGATTCAAATTGGGGACCCCCTCAGGAAGGGGTTGACCATCCGCCAAGAAGCATTTTTTGTGGTAGTGCGGAATTGCGCGGCAGTGCCCGTGTTTCCGGTTATGCCTTCATAACGACCTGTGGAGACGAGGCCTTCTTTATTAAGATGTTGCGGGCAGCGGGTCGCCGCTAGCTGCAAATTTCATCGTGAAATGGACCAAGCTATGGCTTAGACGTGTGACCCAGGCCTGAGAAAACTCTCGCATTCATGTTTTCAGGATAGCACGCTTGCGCCACCGCGTCATGTGAAGCTGAAACGGCATTGGTGTGCCAAGTTTGCACAGGTCTGATTGACCAATTTTAGCCGCTCTAGAACCAGGAAAAATGCCTTAGTTCGCCAAAGTGACCACCATGGAAGACACCACAATCCTTGCCGTGGCCATTTTGTCATTTGTTTGTCCCAAAGTTCCGAAAGGAACCGATTGAGTCTTTTCGGTGGCGAGGGCCCTCTCATGGGCCCGTGACCGCACGCATGCCTCAGGCGGAATCTTTGACGACCCCAAGTTGGTGGCGGACGCCGGGGCCTCGATGTGGCGGACGCCTATGGCAAGTCGGATTTCAGCTGCACCATGCCCTCCATGTGCTTAAGAATATATGTTTATTTTCCCTTGTTGGTTTTAAAGGGAATCTATCACTACTGGAAATATGTATTTTTTTCCAGGGGCCTTAACCAAATGGAAGATGCTGAGTGCAGCCTGGGCTAGAATGATCCAGAATGTTGGGAGGGCTGGGTGCGACGAACAGGGCAAACAGTCCAATCTTTCAATGTCCGCCTGGTTGTATGATGTGTTTTGACTTTGGCTTCTTGGGTCAAAGTTTGCAGCAGGTCAAAGAGGCCGTGGCTACCATCAAGAAGGCCATGGTGCAGATTGGCGAACTGTCAGCCAACTTGACACCCCTGAGTCTGAATCAGATGACGCTTTGCTTGACCAGGTGTATTGTCAAGGCATGCATGTCATACACGGTGCCCTGCTTTCTCTCTGAGCGTCAGAGAGGCATTCTCTTTCAGGCAAGCCTAGGTTTTAGTTGGGTGACCGACTGCCTAGGACCCGCTGGATTAATACCAAGGAGGACGGGGTACAAAATGGGCCACCATCCCCCAGGCCAATGTAAGCCTTCATTTGGAGTACCTGACCTTTGAGCACTGGTTGCAGAGATCCAGGTGACCTTCTCAAGGGCCCTGCAACCCTGACCTTCTAGTATGCCAGCAACGCGCAGATGGATTTTAACCTGCCCGCGGTTTCTGGACATGCCACTAAAGCAAGTGCGCCCTTCAGCCCTAGAGGAGCATGCCGGAAAGATCATTGCCTTGATGTCGGAGTATTGCACCTTTGGCTTGAACTTGTTCCGGGCATGCCAGACCAGCAGCTTTATTGGAACAACAACCATGCCTACAGAGGATATTTGCTGGGGATCCTTCTGATCTTGGTCTCGGTCAATTGCCGGCGGATGTCAGTCATTTGTGCCAACGCGAGTGGTTCAGTTGAAGCGACTCCACCGGAAATATATGTGTCCGCACTTTCACATTCCAAGTTTGTTTTCGCTTCAAATTGATGTTGACTTGGAGTGCCCCCTACTAAGTGAGACTCCAGTGTCTGCATCAGGGTCTTGAACGACATTCACCCTCCCACCCATTCACATGGATCCTGACAGGGGGTCCCTTTAAAAGGAAAATGGTCCAAACCAGGACCCCCCCGAAGGTCAGGTTCCATGTTAATTGGTGGGAGGGTACTGCGGCGGGGATACAAGGGTGATTCATATATGGAGGGAAAAGGTTTAAGCTTAAGAGCGCGGACTGGCTGAAGAGAGAAATGTCTCCGCATACCTGACGGACAAAAATCCTTATACGCATCTATGCATACCTGACAGACAAAAATACTTATACGCATCTATAAGCAGTTCCTACAGTGGTTCCTCGCAAGGACCGGTTCCAAACCTAGGCAGGAATGATTGAAGTGCTGTAGCTAGAGCTTTTGTGGTTCATGAATATACGCGAGGATAACATGGCTCTAGCCATGCCCCTTAGTTT